>JAANYP010005274.1:161601-638643 GCA_020465985.1 Centrapalus pauciflorus
TGTATATATATATATATATATATATATATATATATATATATATATATATATATATATATATATATATATATATATATATATATATATATATGTATATATATATATTCCAATGTCATTATTTCTTCAACTATATTCATATATGTATATAATTTATGTGTCGATAATTGATTAGATTGGAAGATACTTGAAGAAATAGTGACTTTGTAGAGAAAAATATCAACGATATTATATTTACTTAAACACAACCAACAAAATTACATATATAAATGTTCACAATAATATTATAAAAATTAAAATTAATAAAGAAGATGAATTTTGAATAAATTAGTAAAGAAAATATATAATATAATTAAAATAAAAGTTAAATTTTAAATAAAATACGAACAATAGTAAATGTAAATAAAATATTAAAATATAAGTATATTTATAAATAAAATAAGTGTATTTATAAAGAATTAAGTATATCTATAAATTATATAATTATAAAGATAAAATAAAATAAAATAAATGTTGGACTATAAATGGGTAAATAATAAAACCATAGGGACTAAAAACGTCTCAATGAAAAGGGTAAAAATGTCATTCTTACAAATTTAACAGTTGTGTCGTTAAGTTTAACGGACGAGGACTAAAAGTGCACAAAATTAGCAAAATAGAGATGAAATTTGACCTTATTAAGGTTAATGACTGAATCCGGGTAACCATCAAACCACAAGGACCAAAAATGTGCTTTACTCTATTTTTTCATATAAACTTATATAAATCAAAATTATAAATCTTTTCATCAAAAAGACCATATATTAGATTCGAGAAACAAATCTTGAGAATGATACAAAACAATCACGTGAATGAAGTGAATGACTTGAATGATCATTCACATAAATATGGATGAGCATACATAATTTTGAAGGCGTACGTAAAAAGTCTGAACGAATGTGAAATTCACAAATCATTTGTGTAACTTTATTTTAAAAATGATTATGATAAAAAATTTAAATTTTTTTTTAAGGTTGGTATTGGTCTTCAGGTGCACTTGATTTCGAGAGTTACTTTTATGAATTCTACCGGGTATATATATATATATATATATATATATATATATATATATATATATATATATATATGATACACACACTTGTGTGTATACATACATATATTAAATTTCATTATTGAATATTGTCATTTCTTTCTTAAACTATGGTTTAGTATATTTCTTCATCAAATATATATTGCTTGTTGTATAATAAAATGTCCAATTATTAAAACAGGTTGCCAATTTACAAGCTGAGCTCTCCTATTTCCAAGCTCACCTCGCAACCCTAGAGGTTCCAACACCTCCACCGCCGCCTCAAGAACCATCTCCGTCGTCTAGAATTTCCATCGTCGAGCTCCCAACGACAACATGTTTACCCACCATCTATGATTTATCATTACTTTTTGATCCCATGATCCAACCTTCTGCATGGACCATGCAACCGCCGGCGGATCCCCCTAGAAGCCCGCCACTGCATGACGGTAGTGATGGTGGTGGTCGCACCGGTGATCTTCATGAATTGGCTAGAGAGCTTTTGCAAAGGCAAACTAGTGGTGGTTCTTCAGAAGCTTCAACATTGCCACCACATGCATAACAAATATATTATCATAATTAATTAATTATGATGAAGACTTTGACTTGTTTGACTTTTACCCGTTAATTACCAAAAAATGACCCAGGAATTTGTCGGGCTTTTTCTATTTCTTTTTTGTTTTTGAACCGGATATCTATTGGCAAATGGCAAGTCTTGATTAACGATTATCAAAATTTTATTTCATGTGATTCTATTTAATCGTTTATAGTTGTTTTAAAATTTGAAAAATAATAGATAACTATACAAGATGCTTTGAAGTGTTTCAATTATATACTAAACAAACTAGTTTATTACTCATGTACTTCACGAGATACTTAAATAACTGTTTTTTTAGATTATTATAGAAACAACAAATAAAATATCAATGAATTTATAATAATGTAAGTTGCACCGTGTATTTAAAAGTTTTAATAAATTAATTATTAAATTAGTTAAGTAAGATTTTTAATATAATAGATTTAATTAAATTGAAGTTAAAATTAGATTCTAACAAATTACATGGCAAATTAAGAATACGACAAGTGGCAAAATAAAGAAGAATGCAACAAGTGACATTTTGTTACTCATTTAATAGTATTTATAGATTATAAATCACATACTGAGAAGTATACATGTGTGATTTAACGATTTTTTTATGTTTTTTATTTAGCTTTGTTGGTAAATTGCGATTAAAATATAAATTTTAATGTAGAGATTAACAAACCCTAGATTGGATTGATCATTGCATAAATGTCGATGTAATAAAAAAATAAGTGAACTTAAATATCTACTTTTTGAATTAAAAATATATCCACTATTTGAAAGTTGAAACTTGGCGATTGATTAAACATGAATTAATAATTAAATAAACTACGTGGAATAGTTTACTTAAATAAAAGGAGTTAAAGTTCTTCTAGCAGAACATTTTATAATGTTGGGCCCTAAGTCGTGATAGATGCTACATGCAAGAGCCCAAAGACACAAGGTCAAAAAGAATTCTTGATTTAGGGCCCAAGCCCATAAGTAATGTTTACATAAAAGTGTTAAACTAGGGATCTAAGAGGAAATATATTTTGCATTATACTCCATATTTTAAGGTAAATTGTCAAGAAATATGACATATTATATAAATTTTGAAATAAGGTAACATCAAATCATTTAGTTTGAAGAAACAGTTATAAATTTTGACAGAAAAATGTATTTGCTAGAATTTCATAATTCATTTTTGATAACAAAAAAAAACAATATTTCGTGAATCTTTCCGAAACTAAAAAATGAATATCATGTCATTTTTAGATAAAAATAGAATTTGTGAGTTTTTCATTTTTTGTCGGTAATTAATGTTTCCTTTCATGTTATTTTGTTCTATATTTAATAATGACATGTTATAATTACTATCCAAATTCTACCATTATAATGCTATTATTCTTGAGGTTTTATTTTGTATAATATAACAATATAATCTAAAACTATTATTGTAGTAATATGTCTGATATTTTGTTTTTATATGATATAATATATCTATTATACTTTTTTGTACTATGTTATAATTTTTTATATTAATAATGTATACTATACTATATTTTTATCCATTACACTACAACTACTATTATAATTTATTCTTGACATTTTATTTTATATAATATAAAACTAGGATCGTAATACTATGTTTGAAAATATGTATATATATATAATATTATATTATATTTTTTATAATATATAATATAATAATATATTTTATATTATATGATATTCTTAAGATATAAAATTATTTTGTATTATATTATATTATTTTAATATATAAATTTCGTATTGAACTGACCATGGATGAAACCACATGTCATAAATTGGTGGGGTGGGAAAAAAAAACTTATTTTAGTGCATTTTTATAATTTTCACATGCCACCCATCGTGTTGGTGTCGTTTTTGGCATAAGCCTCTTTATTTTTATGGTTTTCTTTTCCTTTAATTCTATTTAACAATTATTATTACAATTCGTTTGTTACATTCTTAAAATTATATTTTAACCACATATAGACTTTTATTCAATATAAAGCTTAAGCTACACAAAATCATTACAATACATTAACACATAATGTAACACCATCTCTCGAAACAGAAATGGTTGTCTTGCCTACAGTCAAACTATTCACTAACAACTTTAAATAAGCAAAATCCGTACTACTTTTTTTCAAGTATATTAAATTTAATTTCACAACATTCACTAATTTTGTAAACCAATTTTAAAACTTTTATTAATTCATAATAACTTATTACCTTAACAAAATGCTATCAAAATTATAACCTAGATTTTAACCAAATGATCGACATTTACTATCCACAAGCATTATTTATTAACTAAAATAAAGTAGGTCCAAAATAGTCTAAGTATTCCGGTGAAAGCAACTCTCAGCACGCATCTCATCTTCATTTTTGAAGTACCTACCGTAAGAAAACACAACATGAGTCAAACGCCTTGTACAGAGATCAAATATAAGCACAAGTGTATAAAAATTTCAAGGAATAATGGATATAAAAAATATATTTTGATTAAAAAAATAACAACCTCCTCAACACCAGATCAAACAAATGAAATAAATGCTGAAACAATTAACGAAATGTTTAAGATTAACATCGTACGGAAGACTATATTGAGTGCGCCACCTTAGTGTGCATCTGGTTCGGATGGAGTGTTTAGCTTTACACTACACTTTCGCGAAACACATAATAGCCTCAAAATTGATCCATAAGCCCCCTGAGATAATCAAAAGCTCACTCTCGAGCTAATATCATCACAATCATCATCAACCATCATGATCAATGATCATATGACACAAAAGGGAGACGTCATAACCTATCACATTGTTACGAAACTGTCATGCCATTGGTGCGACAATGACATTCATGTGGTACATCCATAGGTAGTCCACTCGGTAATCCTATCTCCTGTATACTATATATGGTTCACGCATAACAAAAGACCTATATTGAATATTTGAAAATATAATAATCATAATAACACAAAATAACATCATCATCCACGTTATGCCACGAAAATACCGGTTTATAAAAATAATATTTTCGCAAATGTTTACAAGTGTTTAAAACCAATATTTGCTTTTGATGAAGAAATTGATACGAGAGATATAGAGATTCGACTGTAAAAAATCATCATACAAATCATACAATGAACAACTCAAGAGTAAGACTGAAAGAATTATAGAATTCGTACATGAATATTTGCTAAAATCTCACAATCAAAAGAATCGTAAAATCCAACCATATTCTTGCCATATTCTAGCCGATTTATATATCATATTATATATGGTTGCAAATCTAATTCAATTACCTATCTTTTGACGTAAAAAACATAAATTTTATGGACCATAGCTCTCGATATTAAGCCTTCAAAACACCCTTGTTTTTTGGTTTTATCATTTAACATTAAGTTCGTAAAATTAACCTATTAAGCATTCGCTTTTCTTCAAGTTTCTTTCACAAATCATTGATAACATGTATGCTAATATCATGAATAAAAAACCATAAAGTTTGGACAAGATTTGATAACTTAATTTGTCACAAAATCATAAAACGAATTCCGACTTTCTTCGTTGTTCTTCCACAATTTTGGCCGATTATTTTCAAAATTATCATAGGGATTTCGTTCTAATATATTATATAGACGTGTTGTGATTGTTTTAGCGTTTAAAGTGGGCTAAAACTCACGAATTTTGGGCTTTAATTAAATAATTAAGTCTTCATTTAGTTTTCCATATTTTAACATTTTATTAAATTGATGTAAAAAAAAAAGTTTTATTAAATTGATGTAAAAAAAAATGTAACCCCACCTCTGGGGCCCCACCAATTAAATTGATGTTATTAGCCCCCTAAACTTTATAATTAGTTTTTTTGTGTTCTATTTGTTTATAAACCTAAGATTATAAAAATTTTATATTTTTAATATTTCTCGTAATTAAATTGATTTTTTAAAAAGATAGAACATGGTATGATTATTGTCATGGTTGTTAATTTCATTATTCTTTTTACAATTGCTATTATAGTATTAATATATTTAGTTTCTTTATTTTATTTTAACTTGGTTTTTCGGTTGATTACAACATATCTAGGGGTGTGCAAAATAACCGAACCCGAATAACCCACCCGAACCGAACCTTATTCGGGTTAAATGGGTCGGGTTATTCGGTTTTCGGGTTTGTTAATCGGGTTAAATGGTAACCGAATAAGGTTTTCGGTTCGGGTATCGGGTGAGATGTAAAAAAATTCGGGTTACCCGAATAACCCGATTAACCCATACATCAATAATTAAAAAATTATTAATAATAATACATCATCCCATTTTGGAATATTGCGTCTACTTTAGTAAAGATGTAGATTTTTATTTTTTACAAACCATTAACACGTCTCTTTTCGACTCTTCCACGGTTCCCCATATATAGAATATAAATATTTAAATACTAAATTTTAAACTTTTTAACTCGCTTAACCCATTCTACCCATTTTACCCAAACCATTTAACTCATTTAAAGCATTTTATAGAGAATTCTATTTTTATACTAAAACCGATTAACCCATTTAACCCAAACCGAATAACCCGTTACCCATTTAACCCAAAACCGATTAACCCGTTCTCTTATTTGGTTCGGGTTCGGGTAGCTAACATATACCCTCATACCCGAATAACCCGAACCGAATAACCCGAAACCCGTTTAACCCGCCCGAATAACACCCCTAAACATATCCCACTTAAAATGATTCCATACTCGGAATCAACAAATATAAAAAGTGTTAGCTGTAGTTTTTCGAAAGAGCTGAAGATTTTAGTTTCTACAAATGTGTGCTAAAAGTAGTTGTAATTGTTGCTTATAATATTAAAGACATAAGCAATATCAATATTAATCTAAAGTTACAACTTATAATTATTATTTTGGCAAAAACTAATTTTGTTTGATGAAAAACTCAAGCTTCTTTTAAAAACTACTTCAAGTAGTTTCTCGAGCTTTTGAAAGCTTTTATTTTCAAATCAAAAGTTCAACTACGGTAAACCAAACACAACTTTTAAACTTCAGTTTTTAAAAATCAAAAAATTTGCAAAAGACAGGCCATAATCTTTTGCATTTTTTTTTCCTTTTGTGATTTACCAACACCCCAACAGGTAATAGGTTTGAACCTAACAAAAAATGGCACTGGTTGTTAACAGAGATGTATATTGGACCAAGCTGAAACAACGAAAAAGAACACAAAGTAATGTAACCAAAAGCCATATATATACATTGAAATATGGTTTGAACCAAACATAAAACTAATGAAACGTTATATAAGTATACAACAAATGCAAAAACATTTTTTTCCCAAAACAGTAAGGAACAGGCTAAATTGATAATTAACCCGTTTAAAAAACTAGAGCCGAGAACTGGTTTTTTCTTTTAATCCTGGAACCAAAAATGGACCAAATATAGCCTGTCGCACCCAAATTTTCCAATTATGAGAAAATAACCTCTAACTGGAAGGAAATGTGATAGTAGAAAATTAATTCTCTTGCATCAAACCAAACAACCATCCTCTTGACATTTGTGGGCAATATGTGAAAGTTTTTTAATCTTAACCTTAAAAGAAACAACATTTTCTCTGTGGGCATTTGGTCATTTTGCCATAGTGCATTAAATTATGATCACCAAATGCAGCTGCTGTTGAAAAACTGCAGCAAACTTACCATAGCAGCTGGCAGCTGCTTGGTTCCTGAGTGAGTCCCGAGTCCCAACCATAATCCTGAGTCACAAAAAAAAAAACAGACTTTCAGCAGAAAAACATTACATCTACAATGCTAAAGATACAGTGTCCATGATACACCAGAGGAGAAGGGAAATACAAGAGTACAAGACCATAAAATCCAGTAATCAGAATCATATAAAGTAAACACACTAATGATGCTCGATTAGCCTACAAGATTATGACTATCTGAGAGGGAGAACTAGTGAGCATGAGAGAGTTTACATAGAATGATGCTCGATTAGCCTGCTCCAGGTACTTGCAAAAGGTAGTGTGGCGTTCAAAAGCAATTCTCACTGTATTATGCCTCAACTGAACCATAATCTCTAAGAACAAGTTCGACTTCTTCTACCACTCCCAAATCTCGAAACCAACGAGCCAATTTCCCCGAAGCTTCTTTACCAATCATTATTCCATCCCTCTCCAAATCCATCAAAAAGTCTAGCACTTCCTTAAGCTTATTCTCCCTCTCATAAACATCCAACATCAAACCAACACACTTATCATTAGGCAGAATACCAGCTCTCCTCATATTCTGAAATGCAATACAAGCTTCTTGACTTTGTCCAGCAGCTACATATGCATTGATGAGCAGTGTGCATATTTTATCATCTGGTATAATACCTGCGATCTGAATTGCATCAAAGATTCTTTGAGCTCCTACACTATCACCACGCATGGAGTATGCTCGCAACATTGCCTTGTAAACTTCGCTTTTTGCATAAACTTGTTGAGCTTCCATTTCTCTAAGCAAAATTTCTCCATCTTTTAACATTCCAGCTCTAATGTATGCCATAACCATTGACCCATAAGCTCTGTTATCTAAAGGAAGCCCGATAAGTTTCATTTCTTCAAATGTATCTTTTGCACGATTAAAGTTTCCAGCTTTACTGTACATGTGAATTAAAGCTGTTAAAGTTACTTGATCGCATTCAAAGCCTCTATTCTTCATGGCTTGCAATGTGTTTTCAGCATCTTCTAATCGATTTTGCTTAGCATAACCGTGAATTATCTTTGTATAGTCACGAATATTAGGCTCAAATGAGTCTTCAAGAAGTGCGAATTCCGCCACCTACAACAAGATTTCAAAAATTAACATAGAGATTATGATATGGAAGCAGACTTGATAGCTAAAGAGATTTCTAGGACTCTCTCAGTTCCACATCGATTGCAGTGCTTAACTAGAGAGAGTTTAATGGAAGCATTTGACCATTAGTCAAGCTTGACAAATAGGAGTGCATCAAAATCAATCCAATTAATAATTTGAAACTACAACAATGAAAATAGGTAA
Organism: Centrapalus pauciflorus; assembly: GCA_020465985.1. NCBI lineage: Eukaryota > Viridiplantae > Streptophyta > Magnoliopsida > Asterales > Asteraceae > Centrapalus > Centrapalus pauciflorus. Next base: position 170,287 of record JAANYP010005274.1, read on the forward strand.
ATCTAGCTTTATTATTGCCATAGTAATGCCACATTCCAATAAATGAGCCAAATCAGATGAGGTGTGTGGTAAAAAGAGCAACTAGGCGAATCATTTTTGGATTGGTAAGAGCATGATTAATGCATCAGAAATCATGTAAACTTTAATAAGTACTTCTACCCCAAGAGAAGTTATAGAGCTCACAACTAGTCAAAAAAGGTCTCGATGACACGCACACCTAGCAAAAGGCAATGCCACTTTGCCCTGTCATCGAGCCCAGTATCTTTTGTTTGTGGCTCAGATTTCAAGTTTCCCCAACTTTAAGATTTTTTTCCCAATTTATTACTCCGTTCTTAAGTAAATTGCATTAAAATCCATGATTTCCTATTTTCCTTCAACCATATGTTATCTTAGTTAGAGAACTTTAGTACTTTAGGCATAATTTGAGTTTTAATATTTTACTAAACCTGCCAAATTTGGCAGCATCTGATACCTCTATATATGACTAAATGTATGCCTAAATATAAGCATTTCACACACACACACACACACACACACACACACACATATTCTTACAAGCGTGTGTTATACCATGGTTTTGCAAGAAGATATCTAGCATGCTTCTGTCTTATGTCAAAACATCCCATAATTGACCTTGTTACATTTTTTGGGATGGAGGGTATGAAGTCTGTTACACTTTTGAGGTCAGCAAACTAATCTTCATGATAAATGATGCATACAGTATAGGATAGCAACTACTTTTGTTTTAGTATCTGTTGAAGATTATAACAAAGTAATTGCATTGTATTGTGAATACTAATACAGATATTGAAGTTCAAAATCAATCCCTTTGACATCAAAAAGTTGAAGTCCACCTAATCATCATGAAGACGCTGAAATTTTTATCAATGACTAGGAAAATCGAGAAAATATACCTCCAAACGCAATTGATGATTCATAATCTCCAATTCTTTCAGAACAACAAGCCAATCAGCTCTAACAGGTTTCATACTCCTCACCCACGAAGCCAACAACATTGATAAGCTAGTTTTTTCAGGCGAAAAGCAAATCAATTGTTTCATCAAGGCTCTGCATCGGTTCGTCATCTTTTTTGGCAATCGTGATATATGGTTCCTTTGCGCATCGTTAATATCGTCAAGGTTGATTTCAACCCACCTAATCTTCGGACTCTCATCTTCGACTTTCTGCAGTTTCCCTAGGTCGCCAACGGCACATACTAACCGGAAAATTTGGGGTTTTAAGAGGTTGAATTTTGTTAGTTTTGTCGATGAAGATTGTTTCCATAAATGAAAACAATGAAATTCTTGAGTTTTGCAGATTAGGGTACAATTAAGGTTCGACACAGGTAACATGACTACAGGGAAGGAGAACAATTAAACCTATACAAAATGCATAAAAATGAACAGCATTTGTACATGATTAAGTCATGGATACTGCAATTAAACTAAAAGAAAATGTCAATCAAGCTTTGATCTTGGTTTAAAATCAATGATGAATCCCAATTTTGCAGGGGAGGGACTGATTTTGACCAACACGTCGGGTTTTAGGTTATCCGGGGTCAGGTACAGAACATTCAAACAATATGTCGTTTATCTTTGAGTTCCATTAAAATTCGTATTAATCAGGTGACGAAACAACTCATCACCTACTCGGATCTATTCGGGATAAATATGTCGTAGTTAATCAAGCTAAGCTCAAACTCAAGCTAGTCGACTAGTAATCGAGTCAAGTTTGAAAATTAAAATAACCTGCTCGATAGGCTCGCGAGCCTAAATTTACATTTTTATCTTTCAACTCTGTAATATTATATTTTTATCAATGTTGCTTGTTGTTGGGATAAAATTCTTTTGAATATTTTATATTTATACTTCGATTTCTTTTTACCCGAATTTAATCGAGTCGAGCCGAGCTCGATAGTGAGTAGTTTATCGAGTCGAGCTCAAGTTTCAAAACTAATGTTCGATCGAACTCGAGTATTATTGTCGAGTTTGAGCTCGAGCTTGGTGATACTAAACTCGATTCGGCTCAATTATACCCCTATTCCTAATCTTTATTTATTACAGAAGTGATTCTTATTTTTACTGTTCTTTCTTCCGTCAACTTTAACACATTTTCTGTCAAATATATTAAATATGTAACAGGGTGTTTGTTTTTGCGTTATAGATGAGATTATTAGCTTATTACGTTACAATAACGCAAATAATTGGTTTAAAGTGTTCGAATTGCATATCTTAATAACTGATTATTTGCGTTTAGAGTTATTCCTACCACATTTCTTCTTAAGTTAAAAAATGTAGCTTATTTGCTTAATAAGTTATTATTTGGTCATTTTACATGTTAAAACGCAAATCCAAACACTTTAAAACTGATTATTTGATAATTTCGATGACACACAGCATAAGCTAAACCAAACACTTTTTGTTACAGCTATTATCTGATTATTAGTTTCCAATACACTTCAGCACTTTTTCAAACGTAAATCCAAACACTCTCTAGTTGATCACTTGCCTTTTTATTTTTTGTCCATTAATATTTTAATTTATTTCTGTTTTAGTCCATTATATTTAATAACTTAATTAATTAACTTTTGTATTGTATTGCTTACCTATTATTTTAAATTTATTATAATAATGTGACTTATTAGTTTAATTATAATCTAATTATTTGTTTGATCAGTTATTAAGATATTTATATTTTTAACATGTTATTACTATTTTTTTATTTTTAAAACTAAAATTTTAATTAGGAATTATGGATCTTGTATGTTAACGATATTTCACGATTAGTTTTAATTAAACATTCACGATTCACCTTATTGATGAATATTCAAATTATATAAATCTTTTTTCAAGTTGTGGGTTCTGTAGAATTGTTGTTTGGTTTAAATGTTGGGATAATTTCATGTATATCCTTATAAACCTTCATTATTACATATATATCCTTATAAATTTCCTTATTACATATATATCCTTACAAACCTTTAAAACTCACTGATATATCCAAATATCTAATTTATAATTATTAAATCATTTTACAAATATCCAAAAACTATTTTTGTAATTAATTTATTTATAATTCCCTAAATACCCATCCACTAGTTGAATAGGAAACAAAATCTGAATTAAAATTACAAAAGAATTGAAGAGTCATCTACGATTACAAAGTCTTTTGTAATTTTAATTCAGATTTTGTTTCCTATTCAACTAGTGGATGGGTATTTAGGGAATTATAAATAAATTAATTACAAAAATAGTTTTTTGATATTTGTAAAATGATTTATTTAATAATTATAAATTAGATATTTGGATATATTAGTGAGTTTTAAATGTTTGTAAGAATATATATGTAATAAGGAAATTTATAAGGATATATATGTAATAATGGAAGTTTACAAAGATATATATGAAATTATCCCTTAAATGTTTAACAAAGTAAAAGCCTAAAAGGGGAATGGGGAATGAGAACACGATTTGACTTCATTTATAAAAGGGTTAAAGTCATATAGATGTACGTTACTTTACTGAAATTAATCAAATGACTAATCTAGTTATTTTTTTTATCTCATTGGTATCTGTACTTAAAATTTATTGTTGAGATGGTACTTTGATTACCGGTTCTACCGGTAATGATATTATATTTGCGTTTTTAGAAGTATGAAAATGATCTATATGCTTATGTGGATTTTCTAAATTAATTATATTGATCAAAATTCACGTTGTACTCCAAAATAACTTGTCGATATGGTAAATCCACGTAACATCATGTCATTAAAAACCTGGTACGTTGTCATTTGAATCAGCAAAAACTGTCATATCAACATAGTTACTGGTTACACTGAAACACCCATACAACTAATACGAGTATTTCGATACCATTATATGTTAATTTATACAGAGTACTTGCGGAAATACGATCAAATTAAAACTTTTGCAATTAATAATCATCAACGTGATTCCAAACACTTTGCATGAGACACAACAGAGTGTCGGAAATCACGGAGCAATGTAACTGGGGTTACAAGATTAAGTTATCAATTTAGTTACAAACGAATTAATAAACAGCAACTAATTCGCGTAAGTCCAAAAATGGAAGTCTGCTACTCCCGCCCCAATCATCCACAAAATATTGAGCTCCTATCCGAGCTCCAAACGATATCTAACAACTTGGGCCAGCCGGGCCTTTGCCCTTAACAGATCCTGAAAGGAAATAACAACTCACGGGTAAACAACAAAGTTGTTTAGTGAGATTCTAGATTAAGGTACCATGCGATATATGAATGATGTCATGCAATGCCATGAATTCAACTGTCAATTATAGGAGGCCAACCAATGGCTAATAAGCTACCACATTGCGGTTACCATACACAAGCTTACCGAACAATGGGTTTACAATCTACTGCTCGATTACCACAGACACAGGCTTATCGATATGCAGTTTACAGTGATGCCATACGATTACCACACACAGGCTTACCGTTTTACAGGCAATAATGGTTACCACACACAGGCTTACCATTAAGATTCCGCTAGGTTACCACACTCAGGCTTACCGTCTCGGCGGAGAGGTCAAATGAATGATCAACGACTATCAACCGAGTGATATTATGATGACAATAATATATGAGATGGCAAAGCATGAAAGTGACAACAATAATACAAAAGCAGTAACATACAATTCATGATATGCATGCAAATACGTTAATACTAGAACTCACAGTGATATACAATACGCTCTCGGCCTCAAAACCGAGTTATAATCGTCGAAGTAAGAGTGATAGCCTTCACGTGATTTAACCCGTCAAAACTCCTACAAGTAGGTTCATAATATAATATTTATAAGTCTCACCGCTTACAATTTCTCAACTTTGATCCGGACATATTAGTCGTAAGACCTAATTAATTTTCGGCATCGACCAACATAATTATTTTGGCCTAATTATCCTTCACAGTTGGGGATATAAGCTATTTTGGTGAATGATCCCGAGGACTAATTATAATTACAATTTCTGGCCAAAACTGGGCCGAACTCGCCTAGTAAGGGTCCGAACTCGCCGAGTTCTCCCATCCGAATTCGGGTCAAACCGAATTTCAAATCATCCGAATTCGGGTCAAACCGAATTTCAAATCATCCGAATTCGGGTCAGGGACCATCCGAATTTCGGATCCCTTCCAACCGAAGTACGGTCCGAACTCGGTCCCAGGCACACCCGAAGTGTGGTCCGAACTCGGCCCTAGGCACATCCGAATTTCGGACCAACCATCCGAGTTTCGGATCCCAAGATATCCGGATCCTTTAACTTAGAAATTTTTCTTTCAAAAATCAAGGGGAACTCGCCGAGTTCAAGTGCAGGTCTGCACTTTTCGCCCTTCGGATTTAATGCTCAAAACTACCAACATTCCTTACATTTAATACAAACGGTTTGGAATCATTCCCAAACATATGTATACTTTTCTAAACTCATTTTTACATTAAGAACACCATTTCATTCATTTTTAAATCCATGGGAGTTCATAAAACTCCATTTTCGGGTTTTTGAGCTAAAACCCATGAAACTTCATAAAACTTGAATAATATGTTTTAAAATGATGATTCTAACTACATTTCATTTTCATACTCCAAGATCTAGAGGTTTCTCCATATTATTCATAAAAACCCATTTGGGTTTCTCATCTTCTTTATATGAAGATGGAGAGGAGAAGAAAAATAAAATAGTAAGATTCATAAATAAGAGTGGTACCTCTTGGATCTTTCGAAACCAACAAGAATCTTCAACAAAAGTTTGATTTTGGCTTCTTCCTCTTTTTCTCCTATTCTCTTTTCTCTCTATTATGGAGTTTTTTGAAAAAGATGAACACACACACACTTGGTGTGTGTATCTGCGTGGGTTTAAAGCAAGGAAAAGAAGACTTTCTTCTTCTTTTCTTTCCTACCCCATAACTTTCACATATTAACCAATCAAACCCTAGAATTATTTGAATTTCTTTTAAAGTCCCCACTACACATTTAAAACATATATGTATAATAGTTTCCAACACAATCATTTATATATATATTACAAAATTAATTAATATTCCAATTCTCGTAATTCTTTACAATGAATATTATTTATTGATTATCATAAATAATCGGGCCGTTACATACACGTACCATATAGACAAATTATTTTGGAGTACAACTACCATCCGGTAAAAAAAGGTTAATTAATCATTTAGATAATTTGAGAAAAGTATGTTGCATTTAAACGACTTTAACCCTTTATAGATATGGAAAACATATATATTTAGAATTAAAAAGTAATCCTTACTTGGGTTTTTGGAGAACATACATAGGTAAATCTATCACAACTAGTTATAGCTTTAAGCCAGAGTTTTTAGTAACTGAAATTTTTTGGCTTTTTGAAAAAGGTGAAACTTTTATTTTTTATAAGGGATAATTGCGCAAAAAACCCAAAACTTGTCAGCATTTTGTGATAAAAACCCCAAACCATTTTTCGTTGCATAGAAAACCCCGAACTAACTAAAAATCAGTAAATCAAGGTTTTATCAATGGATAACCGGTTGAAACCGGTTATTAATCCTACGTGGACAGGTAAATAACCTACGTAGAATAAATTTTAATTGTTGAAACCGGTTGTCAAGTATTACACATCATTTAAAACCTCGTTGATAATTTTTAATTGTAATTTTTAAACGTGATTACCTCATCTACGAGCGTTAAAATGATGTGTAATACTTGAAAACCGGTTTCAACAATTAAAATTTATTCTACGTAGGTTATTTACCAGTCCACGTAGGATTAATAATCGTTTTCAACCGGTTACTCATTATTAAAACCTTGATTTGCTGATTTTTAGTTAGTTCGGGGTTTTCTATGCAATGAAAAATGGTTTGGGGTTTTAATCACAAAATGCTGACAAGTTTGAGGTTTTTTACGCAATTATCCCTTTTTATAAATATGTTTGGTAAAAGTTGTTGTAACTATAGTTTTTAGTAGGGGTGTCCAAAACCGGATATCCGAATTTCGGATAATGATTTTTGCTATCCGAATCCAAATCCAAATCCAAAATTTTGAATATCTGATTTTCGGATATTCGAAATTTCGGATTCGGATTATCCGAATATCCAAAATTTCATATTTTTAATTTTTTTAAAAAACAAATCAAATATTTAAATATCTAAAATGCAAAATAATATATTCAAATACATGTTAAAGATAAATATATCACAAACTAAATGTATCCAGAATTATTTTACTCACAATGACTAAAAAATATTAAAAAAAAACTAAAATATATAAACTATTAGTTCATAAATCTACAAAATCAAGATGAAATTAAAAAGTATACATTAGAACAATGATAAACACTTAATATTATGTAAATAATCAATACAAATGATATATAAACTTTTTTAAAAAAATTTGGATTTTCAGATATCTGAAAATTTGGAATTTTACCATCCGAATCCAAAATTTCGGATAGTTTCGGATCAGATTTTTTGGATTTTAATTTTGGAAGCTCGGATTCGGATTTTTATTAACACCCCTAGTTTTTAGTATTAAATGACATAAAATGATATTAATATTAGTTTAAAGTTGTAGATTATAATTATTATAAGTGTAAAAAGATTTGTTAAATCAAAAGCTCAAACAACTTTTACAAGCTACTTCAAGTAACTTATCGTAGAAAAGTTAGGAGTTTTCATTTTTGAATAAAAAAGTTAAGCTCGTATCAACCAAACGAAGATTTTGAGCTTAAGGGTATGATTTGCACGAGTAGATAACATATTTACTTCTTTTTCTATGGATTATCATATTGTTTTACGTATCATTTTGATCATTTAACCTTTAGATTTGTCTCATCTAACCACTAAACTACTTTTTATCCCGATTTAGCCATTAAACTTTAGTTTTATTTCTATGTGAAAATAAATAAAATTAATGGCTAAATGAATACAAGAAATGATAGTTTCTGGTCAAATTAGGACAATTTTAGTGGTTAAATGGATAAAAAAAATTTTAGTGGATAAATATGTATACAAAAAATAGTTTTGTGGCTAAATCAGGATAAAACAATAGTTTAGTGATCAAATCAAAAAAAATTTTAAAAGTTAGATGATCAAAATGATAATTAACTAGGGGTGAGCTCGGTACTGGACCGTATCGAACCGGTACCGATCCCGAAAATACCGAAACCGAATTATTAGTTTTGAAAGAACCGAATACCGAAGTATAATTTTATATGGTGCCGGTTTGGTTTCGAATCTGGGACCGGGTTTTCGGTGCCAGTCACGTATTGGGACCGAATAAGGAAAATATACCAAATACCAACCATACATCACCAAATATTGCACCCGAATACCGAATTCCTAATACCAAAAACCGAATACCGAACAAAGTTTAACGTTTTAAAGTTACAAATACCGAATTTTAGCTAATTTATATATTCGGTTCGGGATCGAGATATTCGGGATAAATATGGTACCGAAACCGAGAGTACCGAATATCAAATTTTAGCTAATTTAAAACCGAATACCAGACCGAATATATTAATTCGGTATCGGTCGGTACCGATACCGATACCGGTTCAGGTTCGAGAAATGGTACCCTTTCACTCACTCCTACTAACAAGGTTATCAATTCACTTGCAAATATTTTAAAAATAGATTACATTTTTATTGAGAGAAACAAAATCAATTCGTTTCCGTAATTTAGAATTTAGCTAAAATAGTACATATCTTTATATTTTTTAATTATATTATAAAGAATTAATAAATAAATAAATAATTTCATCTATTTACTCATTACATATCATCACTCGATTGACACGTACGTATACACCAATCTATTGTTTATAAAATTTATACTTAATCATTAAACAATCCAATTTAAATCAAAATAATTTTAAATGTAAATATTATCTTATTAGGAATGATTTATAATAAATAAATATAAATTTATATTTAATCAATATCATGTATAATCCAATTCAAATAAAATAAAAATCTAAATCCAAATCCTATCTTATTTAGAAATTATTTAAAACAGATTATAATTTTAAAAATTTAAATGTATTATGAAATTTCAACATTTAACTTAAACTAATTATATCCATATTTATTGTTGTTATTATTGTTTTTATAATATAATTTGATAAAAAGTATTTTTTTTTTTTTAAATCAATCTATAGTCTATATATACAGTAACAAACTAGTTATAAATAAATATGTAACTTTAATTACGGATAGGGACAGATAATTCCCATATTCTGCGTTGTAAATGAAGTTAGGATATGTAAAGATTTTATATTTGGAATTAAAGATTAGTTTTTTTATTAATTAATGGGTATATTTTTTCATGATTATATATGGCAACAATCCAATCAACTAACCTTAATTAATACAAAACTTGATCAATTCGATCAAGATCATATCCTCATTAATTAATCAAACAAACACCATTTGTTTCCAAATCAAAATTAACCTATATATTATCATCTTCCCCATCCATCATCATTCATTCATTTTGATCATCTTCTTCTTATTATTATTCTTTCAAACTTAATTTTCTGCTTCTGCAACTTAATAATAATGGCAGCCATGAACATGAATAATCCAGACCTGCGTTCAAACGGTATCCCTGCCATTGCTTATCTACGCATCGATCCCACAGATCTACTTCGCTTCCATCCCCAAGCTTTCGCTTATTCCCTCCGACATTACCATCCTCTCCCTTACCCGTATACATGGTATGTTTACGGACACTATGCAGTCATCGTCACTGTTTCTGACCTTCTTCAGTACGAAATTCGCCAACGTTTGTTCTTGAACTCTATCTCAACGAATCTGGACGAGCATGCGGAGATTATCGATGAAGCTATGATTCTACAAGACGTTAACATGGATCATCCTATTTACGATGGTGATTTGGAGAGTAACGATGAAGAAGAAGAAGACGAAGAAGATTTTGTGGAATTAGAGGAATATTCATGGGATGATCGAAGCAGTGGACTGACCAAGAAACTGATCTCGGAGAAGTTACGAGTAATAACGAAATATGGACGAGAAGAAGAAGATGAGATGTGTGTGATATGCCAAATGGAGTTGAGAAGCGAGCAGAGAGTAGGAGTGCTTCAATGTAAACATCGATACCACGCAAAATGCATCGCGGAATGGCTGCTTCGACGAAATGTTTGTCCTCTTTGTAAGACTCGGGCTTTGAATTAATTGAATCGATCTATATATATGTATTCACAAAGTTTAATTTCTAGGATGATTCAGTTTCATAGTAAATATTCATTTTGTACGTATTAATGATTCGATTAATCAAGACTCAGGCGTTTAATTTTCTATGATTATTATATTAATTAATTGGTTATTTTGTGATTAATTATATATATATGTCTTTAATTTGTTCGTAATTGTTGGTGTCCACTGTCCATTGTCCAACACATCAGATCAGACAATTTTTTAAATGCAGTTCCGTTGCTAATCTATCTATATCTATATATATATATATATATATATATATATATATATATATATATATATATATATATATATATATATATATATATATATATATATATATAGATTTGGGTTCAAATGAGTACCACTAGTTTTGCGGAGTACCGGAGGTACCTCGCTTAAAATTATTTTTTTTGAAATTTTTTTTCATAATCATGTTTAAATTAATAATATAAGACTACTTGCAAAAAATCACACATAAACACACACTAGAACTATGTGAAACGTGCAAGTTCACATGAACTGCACTGTTGTGAACGTATGTTCACAGCTAAGCATGTTCACATGAATTTTTCCACGTTCACATGACTTTTAAGAGGCTACGAAGTGTGAATGCGTGTATTTCTTTTACAAATATGCTTATATTATTTGTATCTAAATGAATATGAAAAAAATTTAAAAAAAAAACTTTTTTTCGGAGCATGTTCACATCTTAAACCCGTGTGTTCACAGGTACTCACGGTACTCTGCATTTTTTAGGTACTCACACGAACCATATTCTATATATATATATATATATATATATATATATATATATATATATATATATATATATATATATATATATATATATATATATATATATATATATAGATTTGGGTTCAAATGAGTACCACTAGTTTTGCGGAGTACCGGAGGTACCTCGCTTAAAACCATTTTTTTTGAAAAATTTTTTCATAATCATGTTTAAATTAATAATATAAGACTACTTGCAAAAAATCAAACCTAAACACACACTATAACTATGTGAAACGTGCAAGTTCACATGAACTGCACTGTTGTGAACGTATGTTCACAACTAAGCATGTTCACATGAATTTTTCCACGTTCACATGACTTTTAAGAGGCTACGAAGTGTGAATGCGTGTAATTCTTTTACAAATATGCTTATATTATTTGTATCTAAATGAATATGAAAAAAAAATTAAAAAAAAAACTTTTTTTTCGGAGCATGTTCACATCTTAAATCCGTGTGTTCACAGGTACTCACGGTACTCTGCATTTTTTAGGTACTCACACGAACCATATTCTATATATATATATATATATATATATATATATATATATATATATATATATATATATATATATATATATATATATATATAAAAGAGAACATCAAACGCATACGTGTCGAAACCACGTTACACCACAAAAGATAAGTACAGCTTTTATTTTTAAATAAAAGATAAATACAACATATTATTATAAAAAAAGATAAATATAATTTATTATTTTAAACATATAAATTCACTTTATTATTTTAATCTATGAATAATAAATATAAATACAATTATTATTTTTAAAAAGATAAATACACTATTATTTTTTAATCTATAAATATTAATTTATAATAAAATATATAAGTATTATATTATATACAAAGTGAAATCTCAATTTTTATTAATTAAAATTTATTAAATTAAAAATAAAATTTTATTCATGTATTTACGTGGGACATAAACTGGTTAATGTTATATATATGAATATTTTTTGGAAAGAAACTTTGCTGGTTACGATGATCCTTTCAAATGCAATTTATTTTCTTTTTTATGTTCATAAACAACAAACTATTTTCCACTTGGGGACGACGTAAATGATATATAAAATCTATGTTTAATTTTATATGATATTTTTTAGACAACAAATAGAGTTTATGATATATGAAAATTAACGATATTTCATTTATTCTTTTTAATTTTTGGAAAGAAATTAAAAATAAATATAATTTGTTATCTTAAAACTTCCAAATAAAATAAAATAACATAATATCATGACATTCATAATTTTCAAGGCTCTTAAATAAAATAAAAACGGTATAAATAAAATAAAAAAGCTTAATCTAAACTATCTTCAATCTTATACAAATCAAATTTAATTGAGTTTATTAAAACTAATTGAGTTTATTAAAACTTAATGGTTATATCTTTTTAAATTTATAATTCAAAAATAAAAAGACTTTAAAAAAAAGTAGAACGCTATTCATATACGTCATTGACGTAAATGATATATAACACGTTATTGCCTATTGGGCAGTACTTATAAAAACAAGAATAAAGTTGGATTTAAAATGTATAAAACCCTATTAACGTGGATAATTAAGAGTGTATCATATCGAATTTTTAACCGACTCAATATCGAATTTCGATACAATTATAACTTCGGTTTTGTCTAGTTACACATAGGGGTGAACGACAGAGCCGATTTTTCGAACCCGGCTCGGTACCGACCGATACCGAATTAATATATTCGGTCCGGTACTCGGGTTTTGAATTACTTAATAATCAGTTTTCGGTACTCACGGTTCGGTATCATATTTATGTAGAATCTCTTATTTTGGTTTCGTTACTATATTTATACTGAATCGGTACCATATAAAATTAATTGGTTCGGTATTCAGTTATTCCAAATCTCTTATTTCGGTTTCAAGATTTTCGGTTTCGATACCGGTCCAGTCTGATCCGGATACCGAGCTCATCCCTAGTTACACACCCTCCATTTGCTTCATATTGGTCTCCAATCCATAGTATATTGTTCGAAGGTTCCTACTTTCTAAGTATTTAGAAACGAACTAAGTCGTTGAAAATCCCAACCTCCAGAACCTTTTTGACCTTTAAATCCATATTGTATAATCCACAAAATTCTTTGTCATGTAGTTCCAACTACCAATAGTTTTGGCCTTTTAATTATATTAGGGGGAAATTTATACAAAAAAACCAATACACTTTTGACATTTTTTTATTAAGTCCTTGTACAAAAAATGTTTCAATAAAAGTCATTCGACTTGAAATTTCTTACGAATTGTGTTGTTTTATTGGATTTTTTAGATATTTTTCATAAAATTTCGTTAAGTTAAAGGACTTTTATGGAAACATTTTATGTGCAGTGATTTTTACGAATATATTTTAAGTTGATCGAGAGACTTTTATGAATACGTTTTTGATGCAATGAGTTATTCGAAAAATACTGAAAGTACATTGGATTTTTACATGATTTTCCCATTTCTAGGTTGTTATATTTTAAATTATTAAATTTTATACTTGTTTTGTAAAACTATATGTATATGTTTCATTAAATTAACGCTTTATATTTTATATATATTGTTATCATTTAAATTCATTAATGATTAATACTAAACTTGACATTAATAAAACTAAAAAGTGCATCTAAATATAACTTGCTCATGCAAAAAACAAAACTAAGGGTATGTTTGGTTTGAAGGATTTGAAGACTTCATTTAGGATTTAGATTTCAAAATACTTGTATATCAAGATTGGTTTAATTTAATATTCAGTATTCCATCAACCTCTTCTTTTCAACAGCTTCTCTCTACCTCAATTATTATGTAATCTCTATACGTATGCTTTTTATAATCCTTTCATATTTTAATTCTAACATTTTCAAATCCTACCATATCAAAATCTTGTCATTTTCTAATATTGTCATGTCAAATTTGTTTGATCCAAACAACACCTAAGGTGTCGTTTAGTATGTAGGATTTAAATAACTCATTTAGGATTTGAATTTAAAATTACTCTCATGTCATGTTTGAATTTAAAAAAAAAAAGATTTAGGTTCATTTAGCATTTTATAATCTTCAGTTCATCACCTTTCATAATCCACCAATCCCCTAAAAATTTTAAAATACTGTCATTTTGGAGTCTATCATTTTAAAATCATGCGATAAATGACCCAGAAAAAATAAAGATCAAACAACAATAATTTAATGACAATTAAACGAAAAAATTCAAGTTGTTGAAAACAAGCAACAATTGTAATGGACAAAAAAATGAAATTTTTAACAGTTGGTTATTCATAAATTATTTTTAAAAAAATACGTAAATTAGCATATAACATTCAACACAAACCTTTCAAATTAAAGGACTTGTTATTTTATCACATGGATGTCATATTAAGTTATAAAACAATATTAAGAAAAAAAACCTATTTCATAATTTTCTTCTGTATGTAAATTATTAATATTTGTTTAGCCAGCAATAATTTTTGGTTTTGAATTTTTAATATAACTGAAAACTGATAGTTTTTAATAAAATATTAGAGATGTGAATGTGTATGTGTTATAAATATTTTTTACCTTTTAATTTTTTATTTTCCCTTTATGGTCAATTGCTAAAAATAATAAATTTTTTATGTTTTTTTAATCATTTATAGCAACATTATTTATTTTTTTAATCATAATAACAATAAATTTTATATTTTTTTACCATTTATAGCAAAAAGTTAAAAAATTGTTGCTATAAATGATTAAAAAATACAAAAGTTAATTATATTGATGATACAAAATACAAAAGTTGATGATATTAATTATGAAAAATATAAAACTTGATGTTATTAATAATAAAAAATAAACAATGTTGCTATAAATGATAAAAAAAACAAATAATTACTATTTTTAGCAATTGACCAATTTTCCTTTAACACTTTTCAGAGATGAGAGTATGAGACTGACGTGACTAGATTGAAAACAAAG
Organism: Centrapalus pauciflorus; assembly: GCA_020465985.1. Classification (NCBI taxonomy): domain Eukaryota; kingdom Viridiplantae; phylum Streptophyta; class Magnoliopsida; order Asterales; family Asteraceae; genus Centrapalus; species Centrapalus pauciflorus. The sequence continues at coordinate 185,302 of JAANYP010005274.1, forward strand.
GGCGAAAACCTCGTAAATGAGCACTTAAGTTCACTTGTAATTTTAATAACTGAAATTGTAAATAACAATTGAAAACATAAAAAAAAAAAAGATTTGAACGCGTTTTCCTAGGATCTTGTTTTCGACAAAAGAATTTGAAACCGAAAACAAGTCAACTAAATAAGTCCTTATGATGCATAAGCACTTGATGATATGAAAGATAGATATGAACATACATCAACTCTGAGAAGCACTATGATATCTAAGTTAGATCAATATTATGAGAAAAGTTGATTTAGTTTTTTTCATATTAACTCAACTTTTGAATAAGACAAACATACTTCAGAGACTTAAACAATTAGAAAAAAAAAGTTTAGAGATTTAATGGAAATAAGAAAAGGTGATTGAGGTTTTCGAAATTAACTCTTTATTATATATATAGATTTATAATATAAAGTTATAAATTATAATATCTAGGACTAAAAAAGTAGTAATTTATGATAATAGATTAATATCTTATGATCCCGATTAGGGGTGTGCAAAATAACCGAACCCGAATAACTCACCTGAAACCGAATCTTAATCGGGTTAAATGGGTCTTATTCGATTTAAATGGTACCCGAATAAGTAATTCGGTTCGGTTTACGTGTAGGATTCATGCTTATTCGGGTACCCGAATAACCTGTTTAATATATACTTGTCATTTTTTGATTTGTTTATAATTATATCTAAAATTGTTTATATATAGAATGTAATATGTAATTACCAAATTTGATCCTCAAACCATTTAACCCGTTTTACCCAATATACTCAACTCATTTAACTCGTTAAAACTTAAACTACTTTGTGGATGATTCCATTTTTCATACCAAAATCGAATAATCCATTTAACCAAACTGAATAACCCGATACTCATTTAACCCGAAAACCGATTAACTCGTCCCCTTATTTGGTTCGGGTTCGTGTACCTAACCTACACACTCAAACCCGAATAACCCGATACTCAATTAACCCGCCCAAATAACACCCCTAATCCCAATCCAATCCTATTATTTTGATTTCACAGAGACAAAGACGACCCTAGATAATATTTTCATCTTGACAACCTTGATATCAATAATGTATTTAAAATCAACGTTTATTTTGAGCCTCAATTATTATTTGACACTATTGGTATTAACTTTTTAGTCACTATATCATCAAGTATGACACTAATAAGTAGGGGTGAGCTCGGTACTGGACCGTACCGAATACCGATCCTGAAAATACCGAAAACGAATTAATAGTTTTGAAAGAACCGAATACTGAACCCTATAATTTTATATGGTGCCGGTTCGGTTCTGGTTCTGGGGCCGGGTTTTCGGTGCCAGTCACGTATTGGGACCGAATAAGGAAAATATATCAAATACCAAACATACATCACCAAATATTGCACCCGAATACCGAATTCATAATACCAAAAACCGAATATCAAATACCGAATACCGAACAAAGTTTAACGTTTTAAAGTTACAAATACCAAATTATAGCTAATTTATATATTCGGTTCGGGATCGGGATATTCGGGATATATATGGTACCGAAACCGAGAGTACTGAATACCGAATTTTAGCTAATTTAAAAATCGAATATCGGACCGAATATATTAATTCGGTATCGGTCAGTACCGGTTCGGTACCGATTCGGGTTCGGAAAATGGTACCCGTCACTCACCCCTATAGTCTACTATGGATTAATCAAGGTAAAGTTTCACCTACATAACTGGTAACCGGTCAACTTTGTTATCATTATTGAATATTTTAGAATACACCAATTCACGTAGCAAAAAGATTAATATGTTATGTGGATTAGAAATAAAGTGATAATACCTTATCTTTTGATGCAATTATCCTTAAATTATAGACTTAATTTATGATATATTTTAGGTTAATTAGGGAAAAGGTAACATATGTCATATTTTTTAATTTGGATAACATATTAATTTTTTTCTTTAATTTAGGGACTACTCTAATTAAAACACATCAATTAAGGTAATCTGCATGATGATCAAACAATCGGTAATCTTGTATGGTCCAACACTGATGTACATTCCACCTTATTAAATACATGATTCAACAGAGTTTCAAGTGTCATGTCAAGTTGTCTAGTCAAATGATACACACGAAAAGTTTCTTGATGGGATGAAGAAACTGTTATTTCAACATAATTTATCTTTCACTCGGTAATATTATCTCGATTGATGTTTTTTTGTTGGTATAGTCTCCTAATTAAAAAATTAATAGGTTACCAAAAATAAAAAAATGTTGGCGATATGTTATCTTTTTCGTAATCAACCATATAAATTACAACACCTAATAAAAGAAAGTAATGAATTGCGATTATTTTACAATCCTAATAATTTTTGTAGTGATGAAATCAATTTTAAGTAAGATCTTGATGTAGACAATATTGAATCAACAATACCATCATATTGAAGTTTGAACTATCATTCAAAACATTCACATAAAACTTAAATGAAAACCCTAAATAAAAAATAAGATAATTTATTGAGTTTCATATGGAATCAATGGATAAATAACAATATGAACTTGTTTCATGAAATGATCGGTTATCTATTTCATATTTTATTCATCCAGTTTCTTATTTCTAGATTTTTAGAATGAACGTTTTTTATACAATAGTTAAACATTCTAGAAAAAAAAAAATGAATGTAGGTGTTTTTACCGATTTTTGGCTATTCCTTGCCAACCGCCATCCATTCTTATGTTCCCAAATCTTCTTTGCTCCTTTTTTGGGCTATTGTTCCTAATGGTCTCACTCTCACATCTGAAAAGTGAAAACCCCTTTGGTGAACAATTACTACTAATGTTGTGTTCTCAAATAACTTCATTAAAAGAAGAGTTTATTGCATAGGTGGTCCTTTAACTATCCTCAAATTCCAGTTATCGTTCTTTTTTAAAAAAACGTTGCAATGTCAGTGTTTTATTTACCAAAAAGTTACAATTTTGATCCTTTCTAACAGAATCTGTTAAATGGATCCGTTAAGTCAATGATATTTTCGTCTTTTTAAGGATAAATGACATTTTTTGCAATTTTTTCTTATTATTTGCATTATAATTATAACTATAACTATTATTATTATTATTAAATGGACAAATACCTAAGTACAAACCTACCACGCATACATAACCTCTCCTTATTCCCAGACTTGTTCTTGCATTCTCATCTCTTTTCTTTGTCTACAAGGCTCTGCACACTCCCTGACTCTCTCCATGCCAAGCAACCGTCATTGCCACCCCCTAGTACCCGCAAATACAACAACGTTTCCTCCATCAAACGCCGGAGCTCCGACTAAACTCTCCATGGCACCACAACAGATCCCTTTTATTTCTTCCTTTCACCCACCACCGATCTCCTCTTTCTTCCTCCCATCTAGAATTGAACATATTTTTTAACTAGATCTGAAACAATTTCTAAATCATATGCGAAAAGCAAAACCATACGAAAATTCAAAAAAGCTTTTCGAAATCAAATCTGAAACCTCACAAAACTTTGAAAACAAATTTGAAGCAAAACCAATGTTTAAAACCACAACAAAACCTAAAAATCCAGATTTGAAAAAAAAATAAAGAGAGGAGTAGGGTGGCTTTGGTGGACGATGGTGGCGGAGACCCCATTTCTTAATGGTGGCGGAGATGCTTGAAGGTGATCATACCAGAGCCCCATGTCTTAATTCGGGTCTTGGAGCCCCATCGATGGTCGCACAATGAGGAGATCTCCGATGAAGTGATGAAAGACAGTATGTTAAAGAGTACGTTGCACCGGAAATGTTACAAGGCAGGGGCCATGATTTTTCGGTGGCCTGGTGGTGTCTAGGTATTGTTTTTGCACGAGATGTTGTATGGTAATACGTCGTTCAAAGTTATCAAAAGGAAGGAGATGTTTTACCAGATTCTATCGAAGACGCCGGAGCTGGTCGAAGAACCGACGCCGTTGAGGGACCGGAGACGCAACAGAGAATGTAGGGTGGGATTCTTGGGAGCTCTCGGAAACCATCATGATTTGTGTATCGGGATTCAGAGAGCCAAGAGGGGGCTTGGAAGGGGGTTTCTTGATTCAATAATAATAATAATAATAATAATAATAATAATAATAATAATAATAATAAATCAAATAATAAGAAAAAATTGCAAAAAATGTCCGTTATACTTAAAAAGACGAAAATGTACTTAACTTAACAGTGACATTTAACGGATTCTGTTAGTAAGGACATAAATTGCAACTTTTTGGTAAATAAAACACTGACATTGCAACGTTTTTGAAAAAAGGCCGATAACTATAATTTTAGGATAGTTTAAGAACCATCTATGAAATTAACTCTTAAAAGAATGAAAATGAGAGACAATGAGAGAAGAAAAAAGGAGAATAAATGAAATAAAAAAAAATCTAAAATAATTAAAGAACATAACAAAACCATCTTCTTTGTTATTTGTTCTTTCCTTCCAATTTTGGAAGGATAAGAATTCGGCCTAATTTCTTTCCATTTATTTCTATCTTAAGAAAAGTTAGAGAACACAACTATAATTTAATATTCTTGTGTTTTTCTCTATCCTCTTCTTTTTCCTTTGTTTTTTCTCTAAAGAGAACAGAACACATCATTAAAGCTTCTAGTTCAACATTTGAAACAATTAATCAAAGCAATTGAGTACTTGATTGAAGCCAAATATAAACCGTAATCCTATCCATGGAACCTTAATTGGAGGGAAACGAAAGCCAACGAGAAGAATCAAAGGAAGCGATGGCGTTCGACAACGAGAACCCATCATATCTAGTTCCAGATAGACGATGAACGAACACACACTCTCTCTCCATCTTCTTTTAGTCGGCAATCGTTTTTATAACTTCAGTAAAATAAATAAATATATTTAAAGAAAAGTAATTCAGCAGCATACAAGGCTATTTTTGTAACTTGCCGGTTTTTTAGACTTTGCTTCAGAAAAACTCATATTAGGACCAGAAAAAAGCTACTGCGCGATCCAACTTCAACTCCAACTCCAACTCCAATTCAGACTTTGCTCTTTACCCCGACGAAGTTGCCACCGGAGACAAGACAACCACCAACCGCTACGACACCACTGTCAATCCACTTCAACTAAATCATCATATCGTCGCCAGATCCAACCGAAGAGACTAAGGGGATGGCTTCTTCGGAAGCCAATTCCCACCTTCTCAATAGCGTCCTAGTTCCAGCCCTAGAGAAGATCATTAAGAACAGCTCCTGGCGCAAACACTCGAAACTAGGTAACGAATGCAAATCTGTACTGGAACGCATTACTTCTCCTGAAAAACCTCCTCCGTTATCCCCTTCCTCAACTTCATCAGCGGAAAATCAATCGGACGTTGATTCGTTGTCACATTCACAAATTCCCGGCGTTCTGCATGATTCTGGGTCGAATGAACTAAGTCTAGCTGAATCAGAACTCATTTTAAGTCCATTAATTAAAGCTTGTTCTTCCGGGGATCTGAAGATCGCGGAGTCAGCGTTAGATTGTATACAGAAATTGATAGCTTATGGATTTTTACGTGGCGAATCGGATTCTACTGGTGGATCCGATGCGAAGTTGTTATCGAGATTGATCGAATCGGTTTGCAAGTGTTGTGATTTGGGAGATGAAGGAGTGGAGTTGTTGGTGTTGAAGACGATTCTATCAGCTGTGACCTCGATACAGTTGAGGATACATGGTGATAGTTTATTGCAGATTGTGAGGACTAGTTATGATATTTATCTAAGCAGTAAAAATGTGGTTAATCAGACAACGGCGAAGGCTTCGTTGATTCAGATGCTTGTGATTGTGTTTAGGAGGATGGAGGCGGATTCGTTAACAGTGCCAGTGCAGCCGATAGTGGTGGCTGAGTTGATGGAGCCGGCAGAGAAGGGGGGAGACGATGGTGCGCCAATGGGATTGTTTGTTCAAGGGTTTATCAGCAAGGTTATGCAGGAAATAGATGGGGTTTTGAATCAGGGAACACCGGTAGGATCTAATGGCGGTGCACATGATGGGGCGTTTGAGACAAAGACGTCCACTACGGAGTCAACAAATCCTGCTGATTTGTTGGATTCTACTGATAAGGATATGTTGGATGCGAAGTATTGGGAGATGAGCATGTATAAAACAGCGTTGGAGGGGCGGAAAGGGGAGTTGGCAGATGGGGATGGGGATGGGGAGAGGGATGATGATTTAGATGTGCAGATCGGGAATAAGCTGAGAAGGGATGCGTTTTTGGTGTTTAGGGCTCTATGTAAACTATCAATGAAGACCCCTCCAAAAGAAGCACTTGCAGACCCACAGTTGATGCGAGGAAAAATTGTTGCATTGGAGTTACTCAAGATTTTGTTGGAGAATGCAGGGGCTATTTTTAGAACTAGTGAAAGGTACTTGCAAATGTTCCCCATTCAACCCACCCCCCCCCCCTCCTGCCCTATTAATGTTAATAACTTGGAGTATAAGGTAGTCAGGTTTTTGCCTCTCATTGTGCATTTAGGGACTTGCCTTTCAGAGAGGATTATGCGGGGCTGATCGTTGGGAACTTATATTTTATGTCACAAACTCACAATAACTAGAACAGGAAGCTAACAACAAGAAAATGGTGCTGGAATTCAAAATATTATAGGAAAACAAATCAGCAAGGGAACCCAAAGGATGCCTACTACCAAAACTCAGAAGAGAACAAATTCTCTCTGCCCAAGCCTAACAGCCGATTTAACAAACAAAATCACGCATACCTCTCTCTGCCTTCCTCTCTCTCTCTCTATATATATATATAGTACTAATTTAGAATGGTCCTGTTACCAGGCCTGTTGGGCTGCTTATTATGAAAATACCATATTCTCTATCAAACGCCAATAATAAATGCTGTAAATACGATACAGAGCTTTCGCTAGTTGCATACTTGGGCCAAAAAACTGTATATACGATTAATTATTCTTTTTACTGAAGCATATTTTTACAAGGCATCATTTTGTACCCACAATGAACCTTCTGCAACTGAAAGAGCTTTCTTGTGAAATGCTTTCCCTGGTCTCTAGTTAATAAGACTCAGTGTGGACAGTGCTCTAGTCAATAAGACCACGATCAATCACACTGATCATTTACTTATAGTAGATTTTAATAAATTAAATAATAATTTATGCCTTTTGGTTACAAAACCTACCATACCTTAAGAGTGTAAGAATTCATGGTATAAGGCTATGTTCATTTTCACAAACCATCCTCATAGTAGAACTTCACAAAGTACTAAATCGTGCATTTTAGTTACAAAGCACGGTACCTTAGCATATCAGATTACCTTGTGGTTCTCTTGTTTTTCATTCCTGTTCTATTTGATGGAACACTCGCAACAATTTATTGACATGGTTGAGAGCATTTGAGTTTTGATTGTAGTGTATTCAACCTTTCTAAATCTCTGTGTATGTACACAACAATGTAGATAAGTGATGTCCAAGATTAAGAAATTTGTCATCTTCATGACACGAATTTACATCTTATATTGGATTGAAAGTATTAGATGGTAATCGATAAATAGGATGAAATGAAAGAATCTGTTAAGTTAGTAAAATAATGTTTAAGATGGATAGAATCCGTAATGGGCCAGTTCATCAAGTGGGCATGCGAAGTTTGAAATTATTCATCTGTGTAATCTTGGTGGATATAGCTCACAGCCTCACAGTGGATCCTGTAGGATATGGTGGGTAATATCAGATTACCTTGTGATTCAAAGTACTTACTGCAATAGGATGATAATTAGTTATGTGCAGTTGCTGTAAGCCTGTAAGAGCCAGGTATATTATGGGGTTGGATGAACATGAGTCTAGCATTCATTGGATAAGCATGAAACAAATATTTTTCTAGCATTTTTGGCTTTTGGATTTATGATTATTTGTTGCATTAAAAAGTTGTTACCTTTCGTTCCAGTTCAACTTCATATTGTCTATACTTACATATTACTTCTCTTTCTTCCTTTTCTTGTTGGAACAGATTTTTGGGTGCCATTAGGCAGTACCTATGCCTATCTTTGTTGAAGAACAGTGCATCAACTCTCATGATTATATTTCAGCTTTCCTGTTCAATTTTCTTTAGCTTGGTTTCAAGATTCAGAGCTGGATTGAAAGCAGAAATTGGAGTATTCTTCCCGATGATTGTTCTTAGGGTTCTAGAAAATGTGGCACAACCTAATTTCCAGCAGAAGATGATAGTACTCCGATTTTTTGAACGGCTGTGTGTTGATTCACAGATCTTGGTAGATATATTCATCAACTATGATTGTGATGTCAATTCATCTAACATATTTGAGAGGTATGTTCTTTTCATAATATAATTTACAGGTCCTGACTGAAAAAGAAAGGGCTACCCTGGTATACCGAAGCTACTTGGCTCTATGAGGTTTTCAGGAAGTCTGTCTAGGCCGCATGTCACTTGCATTTTGCAAAAAAAGGCTGTTTTTATGTCTTGAATCACTAACCTTCTGATCAAAAGGAGTAATCCAAGGAGCAACCTTATTGGTTGCTCCAAGGCTCACTCCACGACATGATTGATAATCTTTCAAAAATCGACAATGTCGAATATTAGTGGCACATTGCTCTTTTTGCATTCATGTTGCCTTTGTAACTTTAAGCATAACCAGGATTGATCATTAAATAAGCAAGTTTTCGCATTTGTTTTGCTATTCTAATCCTTCAGGTCTTCCACAGGACGGTGAATGGACTTCTTAAAACGGCCCAAGGTGTCCTACCCGGAGTTGTGACTACCCTTTTGCCTCCTCAGGATGCAGCCTTGAAACATGAAGCAATGAATTGCTTGGTGGCTATCTTAAAATCAATGGGGGATTGGATGAACAAACAATTGCACATTCCCGATCCTCATTCGGAAAAGAAATTTGAGGTTGTTGATAACCATTCTGAAATAGGAGATTCTCCCTTGGAAAATGGGAACGCAAATGAAAATGAACCTGTTGATGGAGTGGATTCTCATTCGGAAGCTTCTAGTGAAGTTTCGGATGCTTCAACAATTGAACAACGCCGGGCTTACAAACTTGAACTTCAGGTTAGTATGTATATTTTTCAATGTTTGACTCTTAGTGTTCGATGTGGCATTTTTCCTGAGATCTAATGTTAAGTTAATGGCAGGAAGGTATATCTCTTTTTAATAGGAAGCCTAAAAAGGGCATTGAATTCTTGATCAAGGTGAATAAAGTGGGGAATTCACCTGAAGAAATAGCAGATTTCTTAAAGAAAGCTTCCGGTTTGAATAAGACTTTGATTGGTGATTACCTTGGGGAAAGAGAGGATTTATCACTAAAAGTAATGCATGCATATGTTGATTCCTTTGACTTTGAAGGTATGGATTTTGATGAGGCAATCAGATCCTTTCTACGTGGATTTAGATTGCCTGGTGAAGCACAGAAGATTGATCGAATTATGGAAAAGTTTGCTGAACGTTACTGCAAATGCAATCCAAAGGCATTCATTAGTGCTGACACAGCCTATGTGCTTGCCTACTCTGTTATACTGCTTAATACGGATGCTCATAATCCCATGGTTAAGAATAAGGTAACCATGCGTTTTAGAAATTTTAATTTAGATACTAATACGACAGTGACTTGATAGTGTTGCTAAGACCGAATATATGTTTAACTATGCAGATGTCTGCCGATGATTTTATAAGAAATAATCGTGGTATAGACGATGGAAAAGATTTGCCTCCAGAGTATTTGAAATCGTTGTATGAACGAATATCAAAAAATGAAATCAAAATGAAAGAAGATGATATAGCTCTTCAACAGAGGCTGTCTGTAAGTTCAAACAGGATTTTGGGTTTAGACAGTATACTGAATATTGTGGTACGCAAGAAAGGTGACGAAAATAATACAAGCGATGATCTTATGCAACACATGCAAGAACAGTTCAAAGAGAAGGCAGAAAAATCCGAGTAAGACTAAATGTCTATTTGTTAAGAGGAGTCACTATTGGAAATCTACGTGCTGTCACAATTATATTAAATTAGAATGCATCTATGGGTCAATTATTATCTGTATAATTTTGCAAGTTATAGATAATAGATCCCTAGGCATCTTTGTTTTCAGATTTCTTTGTGTGCTTGTTTTTTTTTCCTTTTAATGTTCTCTCTTGGAAAAAGTGGTTAGGCTGACCAACTACACCACTAATATTTTTTGTCCATCTTTCTTATTGAACTTTGTAAAAGTAATGCATAAAATATACGTTATAGTATATCTAGTTTCGTTTAAATAAAGCAATTATTGTAAGCGTATGAATATACGTTAGGTTTTGACCTGCTTAACCAGTTCACCTAATCACCTTAATTGACGTGTTTCATCTTTAGCTAATTTTTTTTTTTAAATATTTTACCTGGTTAACCACCCATCATCAATGAGATGCAACCTAAATTGACCCAATTTTAACATAAAGCACTTGAAGTTGACACCTAGTTTAACATGTCATGTCATCTTTAACCTTTTATGCCGTTTTGTAGGTCCGTTTTTTATGCGGCAACAGATATCTTTATTCTGAGATTTATGGTTGAGGTTTGCTGGGCTCCTATGTTGGCTGCCTTTAGTGTTCCTCTTGACCAAAGTGATGATGACATAGTAATTGCTCAATGTCTGGAAGGCTTCAGATATGCAATACATGTTACAGCAGCAATGTCCATGAAGACCCATCGAGATGCTTTTGTGACATCGCTCGCAAAGTTTACTTGCCTCCATTCACCAGCAGATATTAAACAAAAGAATATTGAGGCCATCAAGGTTTGTGTTATCATTCCAAGGTCTCACCATGCTTAGGCCTGTTTATTTTGAAGTTCTCTCATTAACTGTTATCTGGATAGACTGTTTGTTTGGATGAAACTGTAAGCGGTGGCAAGGTTAGGGAGAAGACTGAAGAGGGTTTCTATTTTTTATTAAGGAGGCTTGGAAAAAAAGTGTTATACATGAATTTGATGATATGTAGTTTGGGCAAACATGGAAATGTGAGTGACCTATGGGGAAAAGATAACCATGCATGACTTTTCCCGTCAAGTCAAATAGCAAAAAGACCCATATGACTTGCTACATTAAGGGCATGTTTGGCACGGTGCTGGAGCTTTTTGTAGCTGGAACTTTTGGAAGCTGTAGTCTTCCTTTTAAAAGAGCTGAAACTTTTTATTTTTATAAATGTGTTTTGTAAAAGTAGCGGTAGCTATAGCTTTTAGTATAAAATGACATAAAAAGACATAGATCTTAATTTAAAGTTGTTTATAATCATTTGGAGGGTAAAAAGGTAATTTTGTTCGACCAAAAGCTCAAGCTCGTTTTAAAGCTACTTCAAGTAGCTTCTCGTGGAAGAGCTTTTGAGAGCTTTCAAATCCAAATCAAAAGCTTAAGCTCCTATCAACCAAACGGAGCTTTTGAGCTTGAGGTTTCAAAACGCGAAAGTTGAAGCTCCCAAAAGCTCCTTGCGAAACACATACTAAGTTGTTATCTCATTAATTCCAAAGTCAAACAGCTCCCCAGTCATTTTGAGCAAACAGTGTTTGAATTTGAAATATCAAAAAGTCATTTTCAACGTCCACAAAGACTTTTTTTCTGGTTAATTGTGCATTTATACTAGGGGTGTGCAGGGTCCAAAACTAGACCAGAACTGAAAACTTAGAAAATGAGAACCAAGAACTGGACCTGTTCAGTTCTGGTTGGCAAAACCTGACCAAACCAGAACGGGAATAAAACCCCGAACCGAGAACTGGACCGTTAGGTTTCGGTCTGGTTTCTTGGTTTAGTCCCAACTTTTGCACACCTCTAATTTTTATGGTTCTAAACGTTTTTCCTTATGGGATATGGTAAATAATTATGAGGAGATATAACCCAAACAAAGAGGGTGTAACGTTAATCTTCAATCTACATAGGGAGCTAGAAAAAACCAAAAATTCATGGAGCACATATGGAGTCTCTCACATTAGATTGATAATTTTGTACTAAAGAAGATAACAAACAATAGCTAGATCTATAAACAGATTGTTGATGAACACACAACTGGCAGAACTTACGATTCTATTAATACAATGAAAGCTGGAGTTCTTTTTTTTTTTTTTTTTGAAGAAACATTTCAAAAAGTTTGTAGAGATCTATATAATGCCTATAGTTTTCTTTTACATCATGTATGCTCATTTTGATGCCATCTTTTATTTCTTTTGGCATAGATTACTTATTAGCATCTTATTGTCTTAGGCAATGGTTACAATTGCGTATGAAGATGGGAACTACCTACAGGAGGCCTGGGAGCATATTTTAACATGTGTTTCTCGATTTGAGCACTTGCATTTATTGGGAGATGGCGCTCCTCCAGATGCCACTTTTTTTGCTGTTAATCAGAACGAATCCAACAAATCACAGCCGAAATCCAATATTCTTCCTGTTCTTAACAAAAAAGGAGTTGATAGGATTCAGCAGGTAGCGGCAGCTATGAGAAGAGGCACGTATGATAGTGCTGGCATTGGTGGCAATGTATCTTCCCGGATTACGCCTGAACAGGTGAATAATCTGGTCTCCAATTTAAGCATGTTGGAACAAGTCGGAGAAATGAATCGTATATTCACAAGGAGTCAGAAACTCGACAGTGAGGCAATCATCGACTTTGTCAAGGCACTTTGCAAGGTGTCAATGGAGGAGTTACGATCAACATCTGATCCGAGAGTATTCAGCCTCACAAAAATAGTTGAGATTGCGTATGTATCTGATTTTTTTGTCTGTTACTTTGGGTTAGTTATAGTTGTGTGTGGTGTTTATATATAACCTAGAGGTGGCAAAGTATGCAGCTAGGGTGGTAAAAATGGGTAATTTTAGAAAGAAATACAAATAAGATATGTATTAAATATGATGAAAAGTTTAGAACAGTGGTATCATTCAAATAATAAACTAAATTCTAAATCTAATGGTTTTGAAGGTTTGTAAACATTTGATTATACGTTTGGCAACTATCAACCCATTTAACCAAATTTTAGCTACTTATTCTTTCTTTCTTTCTTTCCATTTTACCTATTTGACCTGTTTTCATTGTAATTGGTTGAAATTGCCTTTGCTAATATTACCTGTTCTTTTTTCCTTGTGCAGCCATTACAATATGAATCGTATCAGGCTTGTGTGGACAAGCATCTGGAATGTGCTTTCTGATTTTTTTGTGACCATAGGCTGTTCTGAGAACTTGTCAATTGCAATATTTGCAATGGATTCATTACGCCAGCTATCTATGAAATTTTTGGAGCGGGAAGAGTTGACTAATTACAATTTCCAGAATGACTTTATGAAGCCTTTTGTGATTGTCATGCGCAAGAGTAATGCAGTCGAAATTAGAGAATTGATAATCCGATGCGTCTCTCAAATGGTTTTATCACGTGTCAATAATGTCAAGTCCGGATGGAAAAGCATGTTTATGGTAATGAAATTTCTCATTTTCTTGAGTCAATCTAAATGCATTAATACCATTTCCCATCTTTTTAATCAAGTGAAAATTTACCAGGTCTTCACAGCAGCAGCTTCTGACGACCACAAAAGCATTGTATTTCTCGCCTTTGAAATCATTGAGAAGATAGTTCGAGATTATTTCCCATATATTACGGAGACAGAAACCACAACATTTACAGATTGTGTAAATTGTCTGATTGCATTCACCAATAACAGATCTGATAAAGATATTAGTCTCAGTGCGATCAGTTTCTTGCGCTTCTGTGCGGCCAAACTTGCTGAAGGAGATCTTGGATCTTCTTCAATATACAAGGACAAGGAAGCTTCTGAAAAGATTTCCCCTTCTCCACGTCAGCAAGGAAAGGATTGGAAATCGGACCGTGGAGATTTGGCAAATAAGGAAGATCATCTATACTTCTGGTTTCCATTATTGGCTGGTGTGAAAATTATTAACCTTTATTTTAATCGCATCTGTACCTCATCATAGTTGAGTAATTGGTATTAACCATTTATATACTTTTTGTATTTTGTCAGGATTGTCTGAACTTAGCTTTGACCCTAGACCTGAGATTAGGAAGAGTGCCCTTCAAGTACTCTTTGATACGTTAAGGAACTATGGTCACCACTTCTCTCTACAGTTGTGGGAAAGGGTGTTTGACTCTGCCCTCTTTCCTATCTTTGATTACGTTCGGCATGCTTCTGATCCTTCGGGTGAAAGCTCACTGCTGCAGGAGACTAATGGTGATGTGGACGAGCTTGATCAAGACTCTTGGCTGTACGAGACATGCACTCTTGCCCTCCAGTTGGTTATGGATCTTTTTGTTAACTTTTATGACACCGTTAATCCGCTTTTGGAGAAGGTTCTCTCGTTTTTAGTAGGTTTTATCAAGCGTCCTCATCAAAGCCTTGCTGGTATTGGTATTGCTGCATTTGTTCGTTTGATGAGCAGTGCTGGGGAATTTTTAACCGATGAGAAATGGTTTGAAGTGGTTTTGTCTCTCAAGGAAGCAGCTAATGCAACACTTCCAAATTTCTCGTTCGTTCTCGAAAAGGATAGTATGAATTTGAATCATGAAGACGTTTTAACAAGACAAAGTAATGCTCCCCCTGCCGAGTCTACTGTGCAGGATGACAATTTGGAGAACCTGCAGAAGAATCGTCTAAATGCTGCCATTTCTGATGCAAAATGCCATGCTGCAGTTCAACTTTTATTGATCCAGGTGGGTATAATTCTATGCTTAGTAATCGTTATCATTATAATTAAGTGTTTTTTTTAAGTGCTTTTGAAGCAGGGCATAGCACATAAAAGGAACATACTTCAAATCTATTTCATTTTTGGAAAAATAATCATGAAGTCAATGTTTAAGGGTCTATGTTATAAGTTAATAATTAGGTAAGGATCTCAGTTATCTAATATAGAAATTGACTTTTGGTAAAAAGGTTTCTTTATCCCTTATAAAACTTATAAGTTATAACCCGGTCCTTTAATGTTGATTTGAAAGAACATTCCTGGAAATAGAATTAACTGAAAGTACATTCCCTTCAAATGTCCAAATGACAAATGGGTTGTGAACATGGGGCCCTGGCTGATGCTGTTGAATATAAGTTTGATATGAGCTGGGATATATTTCGGTGGTCATGTAACATGTGGCCTAAATAGGCCAGTTGGGATGTTGGCCTCTGAATTTTGTTTGAAGCATTCTCATAGAAAATTGAACTAACTTTCAAGAATACGAAAATCACCCCTATCAAATTTGGTCCATGAGATCAGCGAATTCGCTTCAGTGCTTAATTATCGTCAGTTTACCATTTATATAAAATAACTAGATAGTTGATTATAACCATATCTGCAAATTTGGCAGGCAATAACGGAGATCTACAACATGTATAGACCTCGTCTATCAGCAAACAACACCATAGTTCTATTTGATGCAGTGCACGAAGTAGCACGTCATGCTCACAAGATAAACGTTGATACGACGTTACGCGCCAAGTTGCAAGAGCTTGGACCCATGACACAAATGCAGGATCCTCCATTATTACGTCTTGAGAATGAGTCCTATCAAGTCTGCCTAACATTTATACAGAATCTTGCAGCGGATAAACCTCCAATTTACGAGGAATCGAAAGTGGAGTCACGCCTTGTTTCCCTTTCTCAAGAAGTCCTAAGATTTTATGTTGAACTAGCACTTCCTTCAAACATGAGAGAGTCGTCTGCTGGGGTCCAGCCCCGATGGTTGATACCGTTAGGCTCAGGTAAAAAGAGAGAACTGGCTGCTCGTGCTCCTCTTATTGTTGTAACACTACAGGCTATATGTAGTCTGGGTGATTCTTCATTTGAGAAGCACCTCTTGAGCTATTTCCCTTTGCTTTCAAGCTTGATAAGGTGCGAGCATGGGTCTAGTGACGTTCAAGTTGCCCTTAGTGAAATGCTCAGTTCTTCGGTAGGACCAGTTCTTCTCCGCTCGTGTTGATATGGTATCTTAAAACTGTGTAATATTGTTATTCATGCAACTTCTTTGAAAATATAGCTCGTAGCGTACCAACGATTGCAATCATGTCTAGTTTTAGTCAGGGGCATAGCTCCATATACAAGAAATCAATAGGTTTGATATGGAATTTTTGTTGTATCATAAATTATCACAGGAATCGAGTCTCATTTCATTCGATACAGTAATCAAAGGTGGTCTCGTTATAACACAGTCCTCTACCAGTATCACTCGTTTTGCAGTGGCATGGAGAACTAATTGCTATCAAGATCACTTGAACCTGCTGGGCTTATGATTTATGAACAGTGTCGATACGAATCCTACATGATGTGTTTCATTGTCGTAGGACTTAAAACCGTACAAAATTCTGTTAATTCAGGAAAAAAAACATGTAGTAGGTTCTGCTCATTCTAGTAGTTGCGTTTGAGATCATCTATCTGGTTTCCAGTTAGAAATTTCTGCCTTCTGGATCAAGTTTTAGGCTTTCTCTTGGCTTAATCTTCTTGTGAACTCATATCGCTCTACGATTATAGGTTGTATGCGTAGGTTACACCATCACAGTATCCAGAGTTTTGTTTGGTTTGAAAGAAGTGAGTGGTTACCAATACTTGTTTAACCTTTAGTTTTATACATAGATAGATTATGTTATTACAATGATAACGTTACCAATACTTTTTATTTGAACTTTTAGTTTTAAGATGTCTTTATCATCAAACAAATGATTAAGTCACTTAAGGATGTGTTTCGTGTTGTGAAATTACAAAAAATGGAATTAAGAGAATGATATATATTCTAAAATTTATTATTGTGATACTCAGGTTGATAGCAAAGGAAATCAAATAAAAGTCAAAAGTCTGTTTCTCTTATTTCTCTCTACCACAACATGGATAATTGAATAAACAGTATAAAGTGGAAAAGAAAAAGAATGGAATCCAATTTTTTTGTTTGGGTATTCTCATTTCTTATGGGTAAATAAACAATATAAATCTTTTTTATTTTCATTCTTTATCATTCCACTGCATCAAACTCATCCTAATTGTCTACAAAAACCGGTGTTTCCAAAGTATGATTTTGTTAAATTATTCATAATTTTCTTGAGATTACATCATAATTTACATTTATAGTCTATCAAAACATGGATAATTGATTAAACAGTATAACGTGGAAAAGAAAAAAGGACGGAATCCAATTTTTGGTTGGTATAATCTCACTTCTCATGGTTAAATAAATAATATAAATCTTTTTATTTTCATTCTTTACTATTTTATTGTATCAAACTCCTCCTAATTGTCTAGAAAAACAAGTGTTTCCAAAGTATGATTTTGTTAAATGATCGATATTCTGATTATTTTCATTTTCATTCTTTACAGTTCCATTCGAGGGTGCCCTCTCATTACTCTCGAACATATGGACGCCATCTAGATGCTCTCCCTCCCATGTCCTCTATTTTGTCAAACAAATAAATGTGGTTTGTTAAACACATAAAACAACGTTACTCTCGAACAAATAGATCTTGCTTGTCAAACAATTTCAGCAATTTTAAGTTTGATTTAGATCTTGATTAAGATTCATGCTTCAAATAGATCTTAGTTAAGGCTTGCATCAGTTTGTGTTTGTCAGATTTTCTTGTTCCGTATGTTAATTATGTGTTTTGTGTTTGGTTTTATGTGCTCTTGTATATTGATCGTGTTTATGCATGCATAAGTTTTTGTTCAAATTTGGGTTCATGTCCTTTGAGTTTATCGGATTTCGATTTGTGTTCTTCAAGTTCATCAATCCTCATGCATATCGATCAAATGTGTGTGTATGCATCAAATATCAATTTGTCTTTTTTGTGTTTTCCGTGTTCATTAAATTCGATTCGGAGGTTCACCAGATTTTGTTCATCATATTAAGGTTATGTGTGTCTTTTTTAACCAATAAAAATAACGTTAGAATGTAAAACTAATAAAAAACATTTTTTTTTAATATAAACTTTTTTAACTATTAATATTTTTTATTCCGTTTTAATAGGATTTACCAAAGTAATTTGACCAAGAAGAGGGTGATAAGAAAAACAATTTGACAAAATTAGTCGATTTATGAGAGTAACTAGTAAGAGTATATAAATAATAAATCTTTTTTTCTTGAATATGTAATTAGAAAAAAAATACATGTATAATTTTATCTATTTTACTGCTTAAAAGTAAAATAGATATAATTTTAGTTCACGAATGAGCCAATCATGAATATATATAATATACCTTTGTAAATGGGCACATTTTAGTTCTAGTAAGATTAGGAAACTAATCCATTTTCAAGCAATAAATTTAAATTTAAATCGAAATATGCTTTTTAAATTGCAAACATACTCAAATCAAACAATATCCAAGACGTCAATTTTGATCTTGATTATGTTTAGTGTAGCTACATGGTTTTAACCATTTTACGCCTTATTTGTTTTTCATTAAGATACTCTTAAAACGGTCTGAAGTCTAAACTTCAGATCTAAGATAAATTAAGATTGTTGGTTTAGTTTCAGAGTTAAAAAGTTGCAACATCTAAATTTATCACTTAATTTAAGAGAATTGGGTCTTAAAAAATTAAAAGGTTTCCTTTTTAATCTTTAGTTTACAATCCATAAAACTATTTATCATATTAATTATAATAATTTCAATTATCCATTTTAATGTGTTGATTAAAATATAAGTTCAGTTAATTCTAATTTGAAAATATTTATCATATTATTTAATATAATTTAATTTTGTTTATATAAATTAATTAATTACAATATATAATTAATTAGATATAATATTTTTGAGATGTTTCATATTACGAAATAAACAATCTTAAGATCACCTCTTAATCATTCACACGGATGACCATTCACATAACTTTTAACAACACAGAAAATGTGAATGTATGTGAAATTCATATACCATGTGTGTAACGTTAATTTTAACATGGTTATGAAAAAAAAACTTAAATTTTTCTTTAAAAGGTTGTACCTTTTAGTATGCACTTAATTTCGAAATGGATTTTTTTAACATGACTGTATATATATGTTACACACACAGAGATGATCTTTTAATTATATATTTTTCTTACTCATAAGTCATATCTGATTTACTAATTGCTTATTGACCGCTACGAATTTTTAGCATGGGTCCCGGGCAGGGTCAAGGGGAAGCTGCCCCTTGCGGGGTCTCGCTAGTACGGTCATGGACGAATGTCATTAGTGAACCGAACCACGTAAATCCTTGTAACCTTATTTTCTTTGCATCGTTATCGATTGCCATTCTTAACCGCAACACTTGTCCATTCCGTTCAATGGCACGACACACACGATAATTTACCGAGTAAAGGGACCAAATAGAAGAAAAATCTTAAAAGTTTGGCAACCAAAAAAGACTATAGTACTAAATATAAAAAATAAAATAATTACTTTCCGGTTCGAGAGGTAACCGAGCATAAGAAATACATGGTAATGATTCAATTAAGAAACAGGGAAGGTCGGATATCGAAGAACATTATCGTTAACTGATAAGTTATTCATCCTCGAGGATCTCTCTGTGAACATGCATGCAAGATCTGCTGCAGTATTTATAATTGTACCTATGAAATGGAACTGTACCTGCCAATGAAACTTGACAGCACGAACATAAGGTGTCTGATGATGCTGTGGCGTTCAGCTGTGAACTTCCTGCAGCCGAGGATTGGAGGGCTGCTATTCTCCTCTCGGCGGCAGCAGCCCTCTTCTCCCTCGCTTCATCCTGCGCTCGTTTTACTTCTTCCTGCAGTCGCTAGAAAATCAACTTTTTGTCTTCTACATTTATACATATTATAGACAATAATCTTAGGAAGAGCGCAAAGGAGTCTATGGTCCGACTTCTGGCACTTGACTGGTTAAAACAATTCATTGAGCCATAATTAATAATGTAAAGTTGTAAACTCATTTAATATGAATTCAAGAAACAAATTTCATATTTCAAAATGAAAGAAAATGCGTCCCGTGTACAAAAAAAGTGAGTTGTTTCCAACAAAATTTAGATAGCAGGATCGTACCTCTCTAGTCATCTGTGGTCTGCTGGATTGTGATCGAGTTGATGAAGATTTTTGTGACAGAGCAGCCTCCGCCTGCATTATGGCACCGAAATTATGTGTGAAAAGGGTACAAGTCATGTAACTGATGATCTAATAACACATTTCTAAAAATATAATGTCAGAGATTAACTTGAACCAGGAAAAGATCATGAAAACACTTCAATCACATGCCAATATGCCGTAGCTTTAATTGAAGTCTCAAATTAAAAGATCGTTATAACTAAAATACGGGTAAGTTTATTCATGTTTAAGTATGCAAAACAGTTTTAAGGTGTATTAGAAGTTTTTGATTAAAATCTATCCTGGCACGTTTTATAACCAATAAGATAAAGAAATAAAGACCTGTGCCTTCTTTTCTCTAGCTTTCCTCAGCTTCTTTAGCTCTTTTGCTCTTGCCTTCCTTTTAGCATCTTTCTCTGCCTAGAGAACAATCGAATAACATTCTAATTTAATCACAAGCCAAAAGTCAGCCTCTTTTTATTAGTTATTACACAACCACCACAAATAGTCTTCTATAATCACACACACACACACACACACACACCTTTTTTGTGTAAGGCTCATCATGCTTATTTTTTGATAGTGGTTATTGTTCAGCAAAATCTCCATCAGACCATCAAGGTAAGATCCGATCACCAGAGATCCATTATATTTAAAAATATGATAAAAAAATAGTTTTTTGAAGTGTAATTATTTCAGACTTCATTACACAGATTATGTATATCAACAGCTATGAAGAACAATGATGAAAAGTTTACCTGCTTAGCATTCTGAGATTCCTCCATTTCTTTCGTCAATGGACTGGGAACTTTGGCAGCTTGCCAATCCCACCTACCAAGGTTCAAAGCCATAAACCGTCTAAATGTATTTCTAACTTCCTTTTCGGTTGCAAGCATATAAGGTGTCCTCCCCCTTCCATCAATAACACAAGGATCTGAACCTTGCTCTAGTAGTTCCAGAACTTTTTCTACATTCCCAGCCTTTGCCGCTTCATGTAGAGGTGTTGCCACAAGAGCTAATTTGCTCTCCTTACCACCTGATATAGACAAATCTTCCAGGTTATTGATAAATCCAGTTTCAGCAACTTGCTTGCTATCCAAATTATCATCGCCAGAATTTTTTTTGCTAGAACCAGGTAAATCCTCGTGTACATCTGTACTTCTGGAATCTTCTTTGGTAACTGGCAATGTATCTTCATCTGGTTCACTGGTAATTTGTGTCAATATGTTGTATAGTCTCCGTGCTTCCTTAAATGTCGGCCTCCGAACAGTCAATGGGATGCGCCTTATAGCACTTTTCTGACAACTAAAATATGGAGTTTCCCCATCAAATAGCAGTTGGCGGTTGTCTGAGGGAGCATGAACGAAGATACAAGATGCAGCATCAAAATAAGGCTTCCAGGCAGCAAGTAATTCTCGAATATCCTAATGGTTAAATGATAGTCAGTTTGAGTAAGTAATGAAAAATAACAGCAATGTAACTGCAATAAGATCGACCTCCACTCTGAAGACTTGGGAAAAAAGCTTAGCAAAACGAACTTAGTAGGACTATTGATTGAAAAGGATCTGTTTGAAGCCCATCAAAAGGGTACACAACATCATGCTGCAACGAACAGGACTTGGGTTTGGAAATCCATGACATTTGCAAAATTGCAAGATAAGAGGGATATACATATACCATGATTAGTTGGTTCAAATTTCAAAGAAATGATATAAGTGACATTGCTTGAACTAGTATATTAAATACAATCATTTATTTCAAACCTTTATGCATTAAAAAAATGATGAAAATGTAACCCACAACAGACCCCACTCCCACATGCAAGGCCTGTGACCACAGCCTTAAAGTCATGAAACTTTTAAGAACATATAAGATCAAATTCAAAAACTTATTTCGGAAAATACTTCGTGTTAAATTTGAATGGAGGATTTTCCAAAACCAGCCCATAGATGTTGCAAGCTTGTGAAGAACTTTTTCCAAGACAACAGATGAAAATTAAACGAGTTAATAGATTATAACTAGGGTGACAGAATATTATCTGACATCAATTACATTCTATACCTTCTTTAAGGCAAGCTCATTGTGGCGACGTATTGAAGCTCCAGCAGAATGTGCAATTTTGCCACTAGCATCTTTTGATGACTGCTTTTTACCAGCCTTGGCCCTTATGACATATCTATATGAAAGGCATCACATTTAGCAATCACTCAAGAAACCTGATCATGCATAGTCTAATAGGTAGCAGGAAATTGATAAAATATAATGAAGAGTTTCAACTAGAAGTGAATATAACAAATATATTGTAGTATAAAAGCCTATTACATTAATACCATCTTTTTAAATATTTTACATAAATGAAATAAGACTTGTTTACGTTAGTTGACGCTAGCAACATTATGCAGTCCTTTCAATGATGAAGTACTTTTTATATGTGTGTTTTATGGTGGTTTAAGAGCATGCAAAAATGAATGCTACAAGCAACTACACTCTGTGTAAATCATGACATTGAAAGGTCAAATATTACTATGTGATGTGCCTGTGTGGCAGACAAGACTCGAGAGATATATGACGCGTTCAAAACTATAGTTCTCAGTCAATTAGGGTGCCACTTTAAGTACATGCTGAAACTTTTAGGATAAGGTGAGTGGCTACCTGTGGAATGTTTTGTGGGCCACAACAGAGCTTCCATCAAAGACACAACCAGCAAAATGCCCACCACTGACAAGCAACATCACCCTAAAATGAGCATTAGTTCTAGGTTCATGGATCATGTTACGCAGTCTCTCAGTTACTTCCGTCTCCGTAACACAAGGTAAAATACCATCTGCCATCATACCAGATTTATTATGTTCAAAAATAATCTTCACAGAGTCATCTAGAAACAAGCACTTCCATAATGAAATTATTTCTCCATTGGCTAAATGTACAAAAATCTTCCTTTTAGTACTTCCCAACAATCCTTTATTGATATCATTGCGGAGGCTAGATTCTCTGTCATCTTCATCTTCTGATCCTGATATACTTGATATGTCATAATCTTTAACCAACGAATCAGATGTCCATTCATCAAAATCTTCCTCTTTCACAGTATCCTTCCCGGCAACCGTCAGCTTTAGCTGACAATATAAATTGATAGGCAACAAACCAACAAAATGTAATACAATATAATTTCTTCAGAATGAAGCAAAGAAGATGACAAGATAACATGATGATTTTTATATTTCATTTAGAACCTAATCTGTAAGGAAGTTGATATATACCCTGGTCTACTACTATAGATCATTACAAAGGTCAATATCATCCAGCACCACTTTTACATGCCATCACCTTCAGCGGCATTTTGCAACCACCACTTCTACATTATAGGGGTCAACACCATATATGTCCCTATTCTCAGAGTAAATGAAGCCTTCTGCCTTTGTGTACACGTCAAACTTATTACAAATATGGTTTGAGCATAACTGATATTGGAGTTAGTATATCTTCATACGTCATATCAATAAATTGATTCATTTCCTTCCAAAGCAATTTCTGCTAGTATGCTATTCATAATTAAGAAACAAAGAAGAAAATAACAAATACAAGTGCCATCTGCCTTGCTCAGGTTCCACAATTGGAGTCTATTTTGTTCTAATAGAGATCGTAATCGACTTAATGTCCTTAAACTTCGAGATTCTAGTGAAATTGGAATCTAGTTGTGCAATGGAGACCAGAGAGACCAAGAGTGTGCTATACTTATTATATATGCTTTCATCCAAGCAAAAGTGAAGTAACAAATTAACAATTAAGAATCTTAAATTAGTAAAAGTTCAAAGGGATATTTGCGTAAAAAAACTCAAGTTAGACCATATTTGTGATTAAAACCCCCCACCCATTTTTCATTGCACAAAAAAACCCCACCCATTTTTCATTGCACAAAAAACCCCCAACTGACAAAATCTCACAGAATTGGAATACTACCGGTTGTAACCAATTGAAAGTCTCAGGCCACCGTTGACGAGTCATCGGTGAGTCGGTGACCACCGGAATTTTACCGAAAAAGTAAATTTCACACAAAAAAAATATATATATTTGAACAAAGAAATCAAGTGAATTTGAATTGTAAAACAGACAAGTGAGTTCGGTTCATCGGAAACGAATGATTGGTCTAACAGATTTCAACCGGTTCATCAGGTGGCAAGTCCTTTTTTTTTAGCCTCATTTAGACATGTTTTGGGTATACATGTTTAATTCCATAAAAATTTCAACTTTGTGTAAGTTACATAAACAATCACACGAGCGGAAGTAGTTAAGCTTCATAACAAACGACAATTGATTAAAAAAAAGAACATAATAACAAAGTATTAATTGGAGAAATAGTTATTAGTTTAATAAAACTTACATTGAACCGATGAAAATCGGACTTGAAGTGAGACCGTTGATCTTGAAGCGACTCAAAACTGTATTTACAAGTATTACACGTCAATCTCTCACTTGTAGCGACATTTTTATCCTTCTCCGACTCTTCTTCTTCTACAATATGCTCCTTGGTAATAGTTGCGTCTGTGGCGAGTTCAGGTATGAAGACGGTTGATGAGGTTGACGGATATTCCAGGAGGCGGCACGAATCGAAGAAATCCGACGGAACTTCGAAGATCGAACGGTACAGCCTATTCGGTGGATAATATTGTTCTAAATTGACGGCGGCGGCACGGCGGTCGGAATTAACCTCCGTTCCCGTATCCATTGGTATTTTAGTCGGATTTTGATCCCCTTGTGACTGTTGGAAAGAAATTAAAGAATTACTCCGTTTTGTTGTGCCATTACGTTCAGTTCGTAAAATTGGGTCGGGCCGAGCCCAACTTTTTAAAATTTGGGCTGGATCAACTTTTGTCCAAATATGTTTAAACAGTAAAATAACATAGACTCTTTTATTAACTTAAATAATCTCAAAACGAATTTATAACTAATATTATATTATTTTTAAAAAAAATTATAACATATATTCCTTATACTGCAAGTTACTAGTAAAAACTAAAAGCACCACATTTGATACGGTCACACTTAAAAATTATTATAATTGATACCTTAAGAAATTGCCACTTATGATGTCTCAAAACATGCAACCATCGTAATTGTATATTTAAATAACATATACTTAACATTTTGTTGTTATAAATACATTTCTAGCATGATACCATGATTTTCTAATCGGTTTAATTAGTTACCAGATATCATAATCACTATGTTAGTCAATCAGATAAAATTTAATTATTAAACCAGACAAAATGGAATGTTGAAATTTTATAACCTATGTTGCTATTTCGTTCTTTTCGCATGATAAATTAATAACCAACCAAGGTTAAACACACCCAAATCCACAATACTAACTTTTTTAAACAGAAGAACACACTTTAACCATTTTCCTAAATTTACACGAGACTCAAACCCTCAATTTGAGGTCACGATACCGGCTAGAAACCCTTTGGTGACAATACTAACTAAAACCTACAACACAACAAAAGGTAGGGTTTTGGCCCTTGTGAGTACTTCTACTTGCATACATACTACAGAGAATTTTGGAAAAGAGAAATGTGGCGATCGAGAGTAATTGCTGCACGAAGAGTTCGATCAGCTCACACGAATTCAGTCAGAGGATTCTCCCATTCAAACTCAGATTTACCAGAATTACATTCGAAGGTACACAGCTTTCAAACCCTAGCAGCCTCTGGCTATTTAAAAAATTATGACAGATCGATAGCTTGGTTTCCACAATTAAATTCGATTAGGTTATACAGTTCAAGTTCCACAAATTTAGTTACGGATGTTGAGGTGAGTACTGATAACAACAATGATGTGATTAGCGATGAAAAAGAAAACATTGATGGATTTAATATCGGAGAAATGTGGAAGGATGGTATGGACGAAGTTAAAAGCGTATTGGAAATGGAAGTCTCCGATTCGGAAAATAATGAATCGGTGGAAGTAGTTAATGGTGAAACGCAGGAGGTTGATATTGAGGAATTAAATAACGTTTTATCTCTTCTGAAGAGTAGAGATGATGAATCTGATGTTATTAGTGGTTCTATAGAATCTAAACTTGATTATATGAATTTGAATCTGAGCGAAGAGTTTGTGGTGAAAGTGTTGGAAACTTCGAATGTCCCCAGGGAGAATTTGATTCTGTTCTTTAAGTGGGCTGCTGGAGGTAAGAATCAACAAGTGTTCTCAGTTACAACGCGTTCCCTTGATGTGCTTGTGAGGGTGGTTTGTACTGAGCTCAAAAAGAAAGCGGCTTATGGTTTGTGGGATTTGGTTAAGGAGATTGGTGAAAAGGAGAAAAGTGTTGTGACTACGGAGATGCTTAATGTATTGATATCTTTGTTTTCTAGATTGGGCAAAGGGATGGCAGGGTATGAGGTGTTCAACAAGTTTGGAGACTTCTCTTGTGCAACAAATGCAGATTCTTATTATTTTACTATTGAAGCTCTTTGTAGGCGATCTATTTTTGACCGTGTTAGTTTAGTTTGTGAGAGGATGCTTAGTGAAGGAAAATTACCAGAAGCAGGAAAAGTAGGAAATATCATATGTTATTTGTGCAAAGCGGGAATGGTGAAAGAAGCTCATTCTGTTTATTTGGCAGCAAAGGAGAAACAAGTATACCCACCTCAGACATCTGTGAACTTTTTGATTAGTTCTCTATGTGATCGGAAGAAGAGAGATGCTGATTCTGTTCACTTAGCGTTAAAGATGTTGGATGATTTTTCCGGTGGAGAGAAACAAAAATATGCAATTAAGCAGTTTTCTTGTGTCATTCAAGGGTTGTGCAGAGTTAATGATTTGGAGGGTGCGAAAACTTTGTTGTCAAAAATGATTGATGCTGGTCCCCCACCTGGAAATGCCGCCTTCAATACGATTATCAATGCGTTTTCTAAGTCAGGAGACATGGCAGAAGCTATAAAGATAATGAGGATGATGGAAGGACGGGGACTCAAGCCCGATATATTTGCGTACAGTGTGATTATGAGCGGGTATGCAAAGGGTGGTGAAATGGACGAGGCTGCCAAAATGTTGGCGGAGGCAAAAAAGAACCATTGCAAACTGACCCCTGTGACTTATCATACGATTATTCGTGGGTATTGCAAGCTCGAGCAATTCGAAAAGGCTGTGAATTTGTTGAACGAGATGGAAGAGTATGGAGTTCAGCCTAATACCGATGAGTACAATAAGTTGATTCAGTCTCTTTGCTTGAAGGCTGCTGATTGGGGAATGGCTGAGAAGCTACTGGCAGAAATGACAAGGAAAGGTTTACATCTGAATGGGATCACAAAGTCACTTGTAAGAGCGGTTAAGGAGTTGGAAGAAGAGGTGACCGGGACCAAAGAAATGAGTGTTAAAGCATAAACTTTTTATCAGCTTAGTAGTTGATCTGTACCATGAAGAAGGTATGTCATACTTCTATTTTGTTTTCTTGGTCTTTATAAGGCTCAGCAGAAAAGGCTTTGCAACAAAGATTTCCCCTTAAAGTTAGATTTTGCTAATTTTTTTTCATGCAATAGATTGAAGAGAAAACTATACAAAAACAGATTTGTTGAAGGCCAGCAGCATATTTAGTTCCCCCTTCTTTAAGCGTTTAGCATTTAACCACCAAAACAATAACAAGGGCAGTTGGTTTCTCTTTACTGTTTGTTGTTATGTTTGTGTGTTTCCTCTTGACTTCCCATGTTTGATATTTTGTGAAACAAAGCTTATTGTTTTAAGGGACTTCTCTGATTTTTGTCTTTATGGATTTCCTTTTCTATAAGCCATTTTCTTGTTTTATTTAGTGGCTTGAAAGTCTCTGATATTCACCTAATAATATCATTTTATCCCCCGTGCATAGGACACTGTTTTGTTACCATTTGGACCGTCCCTGAAGTATCCATCCTGTAGAAATGAGAGAGAGAGAGAGAGAGAGAGAGAGAGAGAGAGAGAGAGAGAGAGAGAGAGAGAGAGAGAGATCTACCCTGTAAAAAGGGGCAATTAATCACTTTAAAATTTTAATCCATTTATGTGAAATTTGGTTATATCTTATTACTAACGGGCATATGGGTAAATTTTACAAAATTAGATGAGAAGGAAATGCATCAAGTTGGCCAAACACAATATAAAAGTATATGTTACTATAAACATTAATAATGGTGTTAACTTGAATTTCAGCTCAGAAGTTTGAGTCCTACGGTGAACAAAAAGTGTAGATTTAGAAGTAGAATTTAGAGAGTGTGTCTTCTGCCGTTCAGAAAACAAACATTAATGATGGGAAAGTATGCTGGTAGATTACATATTTAATTCAAAAGTATGTTGCTATAAATGGTAAATTGACAAAAACATATTTATATAAAAGGAATAAATATGTTATAAAAAGTTTAAGAGTACGATGCTAGTTTATGCATTTAACCCTAAATTTTTGATGAGGGATGATAAGTCATTATGACAAGTTTGGTTGACAGTGAAATTAACTTGAAATTTTTAAGGGAAAGTTTTAAGCGAATATTTAGTTTTTATTGACAATAAAATGGTAATAAATATATATAACATTTAATTTACCAACTATTGATTGATTGATTACAAATTTACCACTTTCACTAGTTGGAATTGATATGTTAAATATGATTATAGAAATGCTTAGAGTACTCCAGATCCTCTGCCATCCATTGCAGCAGAGCCCTTTCATGAGTGGGGAAGACTAAACTCAGTTCCATGAATCAAATGTTGGATGAAATAGATTATTTTTTCGATATCAAAATAGAAATTGGATAGGATTGATGGATGGATCTATCTTTCTATTTATATATATGACTGAAAATACGATTATATATATGTATGAAACTGACATGCATCCTCGTCCGAGACTCTTTTATAGAATTCCAAAAATTTTTCCAGCTCCTAAAAGCCCACAGAACGAAGTTAATGCTCTCACATCTGTAGCGTGAGTAGTTAAATCAAGTAAACGATTTGAAATCCAAGTTATTTCATGAAATAACTATGTACCGAACTCGTAATGGTACCTTGCAATTCAAAAGTCCCTTTACGGCTGAAGAATGATGTTTGAATCCTACTTGGGAGAATTTAGACTTCTCCCTTTTCTGACCTAACGGCCCGTGTCCTTCTCCTTAGTGTCTAAACTAGCGTAATCGCAAGACATCAAAAGTGGGAAGTTTCTTGTTGGTTGTCTTCCACACTCTCGAAGAAGTCAAATTGGGTTCAACTTTTAGAGAGAAGAATGATGGAAATGAAAAGAAAAATTGGAGTAGTTTCTTCATTAGCCAGAAAGAATTAGGTGGTGTTTTTTTTATTAACATATACTTAGGGGGCGTTTGGTTTGCAGATTTTTTTCTCTGGGATTTGCATTTTGTCAAAGGATTTGCATTATATAGCATTTGCATTTGTCAGGATTTTGTCAAAGAATTTGCATTATCTTATAGAAAAAATTTGCTAATCTGAAAAATGCAAGGTAACTAGGATTTAAAATCCTAAGGGGGAGGTTGTGATTTTAAATAACAAAGAATGGAAGGATTTATGAAATCCTGGGATTTTAAATCCCTACTGAAATCTGCGAACCAAACACAGGATTTTAAATGCAAATCCCAGTGAATCCCAGGAAATCCGTGAACCAAACGCACCCTTAATGAACTGTTTCACTTATTCGTATGTGAATTGAGCCCATAAGTGTGTTCTTATTTCATAAGCATCCAGTGCCAAAATCAACTTATTATACACTTGTTCGGTCAGTCAAGGAGGAAACTCATTGCTACATATTATACACACTCTTCATTCCTCAACCCTAATTTCAACTCCCTGCTCCCTCTCCCCGCCCCTTCGACATCCACCCTCCAGCCACCATTCACGACTCCGTTGGTCGTCGTCCGCCCATCCCCTCCGGCGTCCTTTCCTCACCTACGGTCTCCTTCTCTGTGACCTCCTCCCCTGCGGCTTCCTCCCCTAATCTAAACCAAAACATGACCGTTGTCCTTTCCCGCCGCTGTCTCCATTCCATGACAACATCTTCGGCTCTCTCTCTCCGGTTCTTTCTCTCTTAGTATGCTTCCTCCTCGTGAAACAAGTATAATCAAGTCGATTTCTTTGTATAACTTTCATTTGGTGGAATTAAGCATATGTGAATTGCAGGGGTTTGGTATTTCATCGTGAATTACATGATTTTGGAGTTTAAGATTTTTTTCATGTGAATAATAATATTGCGAAATTGTTATTTTGTTGATTTTGGTATATGTTAATAGTATTGCAACTTGGGTGCAGATCTAAATTGTTAAAATGATGTTAAACACTAGTACCAATTTTCTATACCCATTAGTTCCAGGAGACTAATTGTAAACCATTGAGTGCAGATCTAAAATAATTTATTTTAAATACAGAACCAATATGCAAAAAAACACACTTATTTATTCAGTATTTAGTAATCAGCACCGTTACTTGTCTATCAATATTACAATTAGTAATCAGTCACCTATCAATTCTGTAAAAGAACAACACCTTAGGCTTTGTTTGTTTTTTATTAAGTCAGAGTCTAAACTTCAAATCTATAATAAATTTAGATTGTTTGTTTAGATGTTTAAACCTCTTAATTTACCTCTTAAAATTAAGAGGAAGACTTTGGTCTGGAAAAAAATTAAGAGGTGCTTTTCTTATATTTTTAGTTTAGAACCCTAATTTTATATCCTCCAAACAAACAATCTTAAGATCAACTCTGAAATTCAGATTTCAGATCTTAACACCACCTCTTGATTTCATATGTGATTTTCAGACTTCAGACATTTAGCCTCTTAAAAAACAAATAGCACCTTAGTCTCCAGTAGCATGCAATCGTCATAGTTTCAACATTACGGAAAAGTTGTGTAAAATATAGTGGATTTGGGTACTCTAACCAAAACGAATCCTATTTTGGTTACTACCTTATCAATTACTATGTTCTCACAGGCAGCAATATTTTTGTTAGCTGGTTTTTATAGCAATATTTATTCATTGTTGCCACTTTGGGTTGTGGGCTTACTTTCTAGCCCAAGTGGGACTGTGGGAGTAGTGACTAGCATTATAGGTCGTCCAGAAGGTTGCAAATCAAGTTTCATTGAATAAAAAAATTAATTTGTATCGTAAACACCTGATTATTTTCGGTTTTTTTAGGCAAAAATTTTAAGATTGCATATTTGACATGTTAACAATAAAATATAATCCAAATTGACTAATTTTTACGTAAAGGATAAGGTACTTTTAGGTATGTGAACATGTGTGACTGCTACATTGTCAATTTTTGAAGATGTGTGCAAAGGTGAAGACTCATAAGATCAAGCAAGCTTTGGGAGTATGGACAAAAAGAACAAGTGTTCTCCTGGTTTGTGCACAAACAGAATAACAGACTAACCGTTGCGACGTGAAACAGTTAAGTGGACGATGTTTAGACAGTTTATGGATCAAAATCAAATGTATTAGATAGTGATTTTGTAATAGACGAAAAGAACAAGTAGGGATTGGTCCAAATTTATGAGATAAGAGATAACATTGCATTCTTACAAGAGATTGAGTATTATTTTAGTGAAACTTGAAAACCAAAGAACAATGATCGCGCACCAGGGGTGGCTTTTAGGGTGTGCGGAAGGCTCGACCGCACAGGGCCCCAAATTTCATGAGGTACAACGGTCATAATACAGATTTAAGTTCGAGTCAATAAATTATATATTATTATTATTTTTTGCATTTGACGCATATACGTTGTGCATAGGTGCGTTAAAATGGAATTTAAGTCAAAACTAATCATTTGCCGTTCACAACATCTAGTTTACCTAATAAAATTGAGTATCAAAATGAACATTTTACTAGTTTAAAATATTTAAGAGTCTATGTTGTAATCGCATGCACAGGGCCTCCGAAATTAATGGGACGGCCTTATCGAGCACCTAGAAGAAATCAAAGGATGTCATTAAAAGCCCAATCAGATGTAAAACACCGACCACCCTACCACAGGGTATGGACCAAGTGAAAGCAAGAGTCGGTTGCCGTTTTCTCTCTTTGCTTCATATGATTCTAGAGAATGCTAATAGACTCAACCAGTCAACCGCAATGCAAAAGGAAAGAGTATTACTCTACCCAAACAACTCAAGTTGGCTTGTTTCAACTCTCAACAACACTGCATGTAACGGACGGTCATTTACAGGATATAAAATTCTGTAGAACAACCACTTTTGCGCAAAACTAACACAATACCAAAGTCTTGTTTGGGTCACAATTGGATGTCATTAGCTTACCATCGTTAATTCGACTTGTACTTCGGATATTTTGTTACAAGTGAAACATCTTTGTCTACCAACTGCATAGCAAATCCAGTTTCTGTAAAAGTGAACCATAGCAATAGAACCAAAACAATGACTGACAAGTGACAACGACAAAGGGCGGTCAAGATAATTGTGTTTAGCAACCGTTTCTTTCTTTTGTCAGCTAAAATAATTTCGTCTTTGTTTCACAATACATCTAGTTTTACATGAAAAAAAAAAAAAAAAAACAGAACTCTTACTATCATCACCACCACTAGCACTAAAAACCCTCAACTCCTTCAAAAGTTGGAGACAAATGCACAAGCTCATAGGCCAATTCCAGTGGCAACAATTTACAACACCAAACTTGAATTCCGCATTAAAACCGTCTATTGTACATCCACTTTGCAATTGATGTATAGTTTATGTACAAAGAAGTTTGTTCCCTATCTGGAAAACGTTATCTTACACCACAATAACACCACCTACTTGAATCCGTGTGTCAGCTTCTGGTTCCCATTTACAAAGGAACTTGTTCAAAAAATTGTCTGGTTGACTCAACTCGTGGTCAAGGAGGTAGAACCGACCACAATGGCGAAACATCACAAATGCAGAGTCAAAAATTTCTATTTCATGAATGGACTAAGTCCATCGCCTTCCCAACCAAGCTTGAGCATTTGATCTACCACTTTCAAGCTCAACTACAAGTAGCAACACAAGTCAAAAGGAAGTCAACACTACATTGTCACTATGGCAAAATAATACTCTCAAGCATGCATATTACTATACTAGTATTCATACAATCATCAAAGTCGATACACATTTAACTTAATGTAGCAAACAATGACCCCCTGTTAAGGAATCAAGAGACGATTTCCAATTTGTGCCATGCTACAAGGGGATGTTTGGATGTGTGTTGGAACTAATTATTGTGATGAATTCTGTAAAATCATACTTGACACGCTGATTAATCATAAAATTTTTAAAAATGAATAAAATGTGCTAGCTAGTCACCCAACCTGAAGTGAACCAACCCGTCATCATTAAAAGATTACCCATTGTGACACGAAATGGTATTGACTCGTTATCCAACATGCCCATTTTCCATCTCTACTAGAATATGCTAATGTTTTTTTTGTTTTTTGTTTACATGTATAATACATATTATTTTACAATAAACCAAAGCTGATCCACAATCTCTTTAACAAATCATGAAATCAGTGTACCAGTTTCGTTATATCTAGAAAAGACGAATCACCAGAAAAAGAACACATAACCTATGTTCTAAGCATGTTTGTTTATCGTCACAAAATTAGGGTTAGAGAATAAGTACTTGAAGATCTAGAAAGGTGTTTGACTTACAGTAGGATCTGTGAAAACAATCAATTGTTTGTCAGCTGTTGAAACCAAGAGATTTGTGTTGTCCTTGTTCATTGCAAGTGCTGTTATATCTTGCCCTTCTTTCAGTTGCAATGTGTGAAATACCTGTCAGTTTAATAGTTTATTTGCTTGTAAGAAAATCAATACAAAGCAAACAAAAAGAGATTGATATAAATAATTTGTAAATCATTTGTGTGAAAGACTGAATGACTTTTAGTACCATTGTCCTTGGCTTTTTGTTATGGCTACAACTGCAAACGAGTCAAGCTTTTAGAGAGTCAAACGACTCAAGATTTTATAGAATTTAAATATCAATTCCTTCAAATCATTCCTTGAAAGAATGAACAATTTTAAACAAAAAGTGCAGAGTAAAACCATCTCTTTTGCATTTGGATTTGTCAATTTGTTCATCCTTGCTACATCTTTCGGGCATTTTTACACTAGTGATGGTTGGTTTGAAATGGAAAGCCAAGTTCAAAGGTTAAAAAAAGTCAACACTCATTCATATTAAAGTGATACCCACAACCCTAAAAAACAATCCAAATGAATTATCACATTTAAAGTACTTGAATTTTTTTTTTAATTTCAAAAAGGGTCACAAGACTTGTATCAGTATTGAAGTAGAATATTAGTTCTTTTGACCTCATCAATTTATAACTTGTAAATTAATACCTTAAGAGTGTGCAGGTCGAGGAAGCAAATTGAAGGAGACGTGACATCTAATCTTTCGATTTCACCATCTTCATTTGATTCAGCATCACTGCCTTCAGTTTCTTGCCTTTTCAACATTGTTCTGTGGATATCATTGTTTTCTGAACATGTATTTAATCCAATCAAGAGACTTTGTCCATCAGAAGAGACCTCCATGCAACTAATAATACATGAGAATGGAAGATGTGCTTGAGCAATCATCTTCCCATTAAGCGTATGAGTTGAGAGAGTGTACACCGATCTATTCCAAGTAATCACAACACCATCCGGTGAAAGACAGACCATATGTGCCTTTACACCACCAAGCCTTCGGAGCAATCTACCCCTGCTCACTGAATGAAGCAAAACGTCTGATGAATCAGAGCACGAGGCAACAACTCCAAGATCTGAATCAACACAACAGCAGATTACTTCTCCAAAATGACCCCGGATAACCTGTATAGGACCCTCGATGCGCCGTTTTCGATTTTTATCTGGCAAGCTAGTTATAGTATTACTCTTTGCTGAAGTTGGTGTTCCTGAGTTAGAGGGAGATTCTGATATACTGCTTGTTCGAGGGGAGGCTGATTGATGTATCCGCCAGACTAGAACCATCGTGTCTCGGGAACCAGTCACGAGATAATTGCTATCGGGTGATAGAGACATACATGTCACAGGTGCTGAATGACCTCGGGCTATCTCCAAGGTTTTCGCACCATCTGCTGATATTAACCGAACACTGTTGTCCACATGTCCACCTATTTGGAATACAAAAGTTCAAAGTGAGATACTGCAATTCTGATTATGGGTGTTCAAAGTTCAAACAAAACCATGGAACCCAACCCAACAAGAGGTTGACCGTTGACCACACAATGCAGTATGGTTTCCGTTTGAGAAATATGGCATTCCACATTACTGTTTGGTACTTCAAAAAAAACAACTTGCTACTACAATTTTTTAATGATATAAAGGGTTTATTATGAAAAAAACCAACATGTTTTCACGTTTTCGTCCCTCTATGTTATTCTTTTCTATAAAAAACCTCAAGTTATTTTTTTCTTTTTGGTTTTGTGAAATTTGGACATTAGACCCAGGTTATAATTTGTGAACCGGGTTTTTAAGAACTGAAAAACCGAGTTCTAATGTCCAAATTTCACTAAACCAAAAAGAAAAAAATAATTTGAGAACTTTTATGGAAATAAATAACACGGAGGGACGAAAACGCAAAAAACATAAAATCATGTTGGTTTTTTACATAATAAAACCTAGTATAAAAAAAGAAATTGAAGTATATATTTTAAACTAAAAAACATTTTAGATTCCCATTGTCTTAAAAGTACAAATCCATATCAAGTAAATCATAAAGTCGCAATCTTTAATGATTTAAGTATAAACATAGAACCAATAATTCTGGATGAGTGAAATAATTAACACACTTTTAATCGTCATGTATCAATAAAGACACAAAGTCCTTCTGTATTGCATCTAAAGGGCAACTGCTAACAGTATCAAAAGGGATAAGCAAATTGAGGTCAACCAAACTTAGGTTACGCTTAGGGTTGGCTTTTTGGTCAAACCACATTTGAGGTTTCTCCATATTCTGAGGTTAATGAACCATGAAGAACCGATAAACGGAACCGAAACCGAATTATCGAGAAAACCAAACCATTGCTAAAACCAACGGTTTGTTTTTGAATTTTGGTTAACCGATTATATCAATTTAGTTTTGGTTTTACAAATAACCGCCCCATTATTAACTGAACCACCCCATCATAGACAAATTATAGTTTTTATTATTTTCATATTGTCGTTTAAATCTCTAGTCTCTTATTATTATTAAATTATACTTTAAACATCAGAAGTTGAATGTTTTCATTATTTAATTACTTTAATAGTTTTACAAAAGCATGATTTGAAGACATTTAACAATATTTTGTTATATTTTTGCTACAATATATTAAATTTCGGTGCACTTAAGTGATGGAACCTTGATTACTTCTATGAATTTTCATGCTTGGAGCATTTATATGTTGTTTCTTACTCTCTTCGTAGATTATTTTGAAGAAAAAAAGTGATATATTAATTATATATTAAACATTTTCGGCTCACAAGCACACACGGGCTTAGGCCCATTTGCGGTTAACCGATAAGTTAACCGCCCCACAAACTCTTAACAAACAACCAAAACCGATTTGACCAATAAGTTACCCACCCCACAAACTCTAAACCGATAACCAGAACCGAACTGTGAAAAAAAATTAAACCAATTGGTTCGGTTATGCATCGGTTTCAGGCATTAACCGCCCCATACTCAGTCATACTAGGAACAGAACAATACATGAAATGAAATCAATATTAAGTAAAGTAAAATTCTTACCTGTGATAATTTCGTTGTCATATGTGATAGAGACTATGGAAGAGCCCCTAAGCCCAGGTGCGGCATAGGCAAGAGCCTGAGGATATTGCCATTCCTCTGAGCCAGATCCTGATGGCCCTTTGAACATACGCATGAAACTTCCACCACTGGAGCTTGCACTAGCCTTTGCATGTTGAAATAAGAATGGTGTTCCTTGGCCATCAGGTGTATTTGGTTGCCATCTGTGTTGTGCTACATGTGCTGCTGGAACATCTATATCGACAATTACAAGAGAATCTGAAGATGCCCGAATGGCAGAAGCAGGTAGATTGCAGCGTTCGGGAGATGAAACATTGTATGGTTTGACTTCTTTGGGATTTCGAAAGATGGTCTGAAATGCAATACCCGCTGATAAGTTTGCATATTATATTCATAAAAATACACAAAAGAGCATTATGATGGATCTTTGCACACATGGCTTACTCTGCCTTAAAAATAACTTAGCTAATGTGCGATCTTTTTGGCTTCAAGAAAAATAATTGTTCATCTTGTCCTATATAAAAGAACATACTTACTACTAAAATCATTTACTTGGCCACAAGTGATCACCATTTACTGACAGATCATATTCACAATGAAAAACATACATGATTTGACACAAATGCCATTGATGACTGTTGATGGTAATATCATTTTAGTAAGGGTAAATTACATAATTGACACTAATCGAAACTTACCTGCATATGAAGAACATCGGATAGTGGCATCTTCTTAATGTGAGGAGTGGTTAAAAGTTGTGATGGGGTTTGTCCAAAGTAAGCAATTTGATCTTGCATAGCACGTTGTTGGACCTATAGACATTATTTTATTTGAAAGAATCAAGAAACAGAAAACCAACATTTGGCAAAAGAAAAGTTGATTGTTGACTAGCAAGAATACTTACTGGATCCACGATTTTGTCAATATCTACGGTCCCTTCATAGGTGATGTAAAAAAACACATTGTTTGCAGATATAGCTTCTTTTCCTCGCTGCTTATACCTAATATTATTATATCATACAAGAACTAAATGTAAATGCGACGTTTTCTACATTGGCAGATGCAAGATTTTCGACAAGGGCTTACACCGCATCTAAATCGATTTATTTCTACCTTCACAAGGTTAAAAGCATCAAAACACCACAAGACACTATCAGAATATCAATGAATCAGAGCTCACCCAAATATGAGATCTATCCATTCATGTAAATGTGCAGAGACATGCTCACTCTCAAGAGCCATCCGGTGCTTATGCACAAAATCAACAGGGTTTTCAGCCCAAGGAGGAAGGTTAACACAATCTGTAAAAGTAAACAAAAAATGAAAATAGAACCTTTAAACTGCCACCATAAACAGGAACACACCTGCTTATGACCAGAGTAATCGAATTTTATAATCCATACCTAGCTTATCACCAAGTTGTGTGGTACCAAAATCAATCAAATTCTCGTTTGATAGTATCTCTGGAACGTAAAACAGCTCAGGAACCTAAGGACAAAAGGCAAAGCAAAAAAGGGCAGAGTGGGGTGATATAAGGGTTTTATAAGAATAAAGAACACACAAGGAAATAAATGTGTATACAAGTACTGGTTTATCTGTATTCCAGATTCACATTGTTGAAATAAAGAGAAATAGCTTCAGACAGTCAAAGAAATCATAGGATAGTCCATAGGTAACGGCTGCATGGGTTTGCAATTTCTGAGGGTACTAAATCTAGATGCCACACAAACATAAATAAACATATATGTATGCACCTGCACCTGCATGTGTATTTATATTAAATAAAATGCTAAAAGTTAAGAAAGACAAAAACAAGATATATTTAAACCCACACCAAAACATTCTATCAATATTTTGATGATCAAACTTTTAAGATAAGCTACCTCCTAAAATCTTGTGCACAAAGAATAGTGATGCTGAGGAAATTAAACTAGAAAGGAATAGAGAATCGTAATAGAGACAAGGAGGCGTATAATAAGAACTTATAAGAGGTGCATGTAACATCCTCCGTTCATGCTTAATTTGCAATTGTAATTGTGATTGTAAAATGACTTTGTTTAATTAAAAGTTTGATGTTTGCTTAAAAGTTTGACTTGAGCAACTGAGCATGACTTGAGCAATGTTAACACACTGTGAATAGTGGATTGTCATGTTTACGTGTTCTTATGTGAATTGTACACACTTTGCATGTTTAATTTGTTGGCCATCTATACAGCTTATTTGTGCATTCAAAGCATTGTTGATATCATATGACTTGTCACTTGTTTGAGCTTTCTCGCGTGAGCATCTTCTTGAATAGCATTGCCGAGCCTACTCTGATGTAAACCACTACTTACGAGCATAAACATATGTGGTCAATCCCCACTTTAAGCGTGCAGACGTGGTTTAACATTTCCATTCCTGATTAATGTCTCAACAACTGTTGGTACTATATGAGCATGAGCATTATCATTATACAACTACATAATTGCATGTAACAAGGACAGTCTACTTAGTCACTGAGCATCACTTACTGTTACATGTTTAGCCTTTATCAGGCAAAGGAAAAGGCATAGCGGGACCTTCTAGCTAGACTGAAGCCTACTCAGGGTTTTAGAAGCTATCACCTGCAGATTTTGGTATAATTTTATTGCAATAGCATGTATCAGGTTTGCGTAGCAACTAAGAAACAGTTCTGATGTAATAGCCTCAGATAGTAGAACAGCTGTATCACTTTTAGTGCAAGGTTTACTTTTATTACTATATATAAGCGTACTTGCCTTATATTTTAGGAAAGGTCAAAGCTTATATCATCCTGGGCAGTCTAAATTCTTATTATTGGCAAGGGTGATTCAAGGCAGACGGGTATGAACAAGAAAATGGAGAGGGGGATATTAGTAGAAAAAAAGTAAAAAAAAAAACCCAAATTATTTGAAAAGCTGGAGTGTGAATGCTCTATCTTATTAAACTATACACACACCAACATACAATGTTTTAGTGTTTTTTGTTAAAAAAAAAAAATGAGAAACAAATTTATACTCATACCAGTTCTTTCACATCACTCATGTCCTCCAGAACACCATTCCAAGTAGCAGGAATATCTAAAAACATTCTGTCTGCATGGTCAAACTTGCCACCTTGTAATTGAATTGAAAGAGTAGTAAATGGCTCCACTCGCATGAGATAATACAATACCTGTCATCAAGTAGAAAATTTTAGTTTTACACTTGTACACTGTAGATGCAAAAAAGTTATAATATCGTTGAAAAGGACTTCAAAAACCTCCTAGATACACCACATGCCAAAAGGAAACAGACTTCCAACACCATTTAAACAGGTTTGGTCACTGTACCAACAATTATTTAGCCACTATGGCTCATGTCTGCCATTTCCCCCCATCATATTACTTCGTCGATAAAAAGAAAGTAATTTGACTAGTTTACCCTTATCAAATAAGACACAAACAGGTCAAAAATTTTTAAGTAGAAACAGTGGGTAAAAATGTGATATATTCCTATTTAATCAATCATGGGGATATGATGCCAGATGCAGTCCACATATGTTCAACTCTATATACCCAAGTAGACATATATGCTTTTGTGCTTATAATGCAAAATGCACACATAAAAGTTGATCCATCTCTCACTAACTTATCATCTTATGCTGTGCACATCTAAATTTTTAATACTTTATGGTAATGATTAATGAATGCACTTGGAATGAAAGTTCAATATTCAAATTATAATGCAAAATTTAATAGTTTACATCTAGGAAATCTCCAAAAGTAGCTACTAAGGCTTGGTATATCCTGTTATAGCGACTTATGGCTGGGGGTGTAAATGAGTGGTGCTCTAAATGAGTGGCGCCAATCTTAAGTTGCTCGAGAGCTCAATCTCAGTTTGTTTTGAGCTTGACTTGTGACTGATTTTACAGGATCTACCTCACTAGCTCAGCTATTGTCATACATACATAGGTCATGTTCAGACAAGAACTCCTATATTCCGTGAAAACACAATAACCACTCTTAAATTTGCGCTTTGATGCACAATTTAATTTCACACGAGATTATAATATTAATAAATATTTATGAGTAAAAAATGTATGTATGTTGTAAATTCAATTTCTAAATTTGTGCATTTAAGAGTGGTTCTCGCGTTCTCACGGAAAATAGAGTTCTTAGCAGAATGGCAGAATCCAACCCAACCCCATACACACACACACACACACATATAAATATATAATGAACTCGTTTAGGCTACATTGTCTAATGCTAAAGCTCATCTTTGGTCTACCATGTAATCATGTATATTAGTAGTGGTTGACAACTTCAGGAAGGACTAACAACCAACAATGGCATGAAGCACTGAAAATGAGCATATTGCCCGTTTTAACCAATTTTCACTTTCACATTGTGTTACATGGCTTGAGGAGAAATAAAGATAAACTTGATGCGAGGAGCCGAGGAGAACCGAAGTAAATGAGACATAAATCTTAGAACTAGGAATCCATAAACAAATGATTGGAAAAAGTACCGTCCCAGCACTTGAGTAATGTGAACCATAATGGAACTTGGGTATGACAGTATCATTAAAGCTGTAGTATCTCTCCTGGAACTTTTTTAACCGGTCTGCATTTAGTGCTCCAACAGGCTGCAGAAAAATATGTTTGGGTTAATATCTTGATTTAAAATCTGTCATGCATATATATAAAAAGAAAAGGCAAAGTGCTATGACCTTTGATAGATCTCGATAAGACAAGGGATTTGATAGATCCAAATGCTTCGACTTGTAATCTGAAAGAATCCATGGGAAAACAGGGTACTGCACACAAAAGAGAAGTTATTAACACATTCCAGATATATCAATTAGATAAATAGAACATTCAATGTGAAGAAATTCACCTGGGTGATGTCATTATAACTACGCCCAGCCAGTGTGTTGAGCTGCATTAGATATTCGAAGTTGCTGATCTGCAAAACTTGAAGTCAAAAGCTGAATACAAGTAAATACACAAACAGCACATTGAATTCCATATTATTTTTTAATCTTACCTCCCAGCGTGCCCAACGTTCCATAAGCTGTGTCCTTTTAAGTAGTTGTTCTGGTCTCTAAGAAAAATATGAAAACACAATGATGAGTCCTCAAATAAATTAAGGCCCCACAACTGTTGACCAGTACTGAACTTAGCTTGC
Source organism: Centrapalus pauciflorus (assembly GCA_020465985.1). Lineage (NCBI taxonomy): Eukaryota > Viridiplantae > Streptophyta > Magnoliopsida > Asterales > Asteraceae > Centrapalus > Centrapalus pauciflorus. Next base: position 227,278 of record JAANYP010005274.1, read on the forward strand.
AAGTACAACATGAAGCAAACCACATGAGACTCATTAACAAACCCACAACATTATTAAAACCATAGTATTTAATCTCAAAATTTATGATTCACGAAGCAAACGGCAAATTAGATGAGCCTCACTGATAAAATATGAATCGTGTAAAATTTATGATCCTATTGGCAAGACATAGAAAGTTCTTTTTGCTGGTATTTGGTGAAGTAGCAATAAACAATTAATATGGCCAGACAATGCTCATCATTAATATAACTTATAGAATATAATTAAGTTTAACCATTAGGAGAACACTACCTTTTGTGTAATATATTTATACATATGACATATAATCAACTATTTGATTTATTTCAGGAAATTTGTTTAAGGTAATTGTTTCATGATATTAGCATATTGCACCTTGATTTGGTTCACAATTTGGCAACTATAGTCCAATTCAGGATTTCTAACCAAGAAATGAAGGAAAAAACCTGAGTTGCCAAGTATATATTGTTCAGATGAGAAGGACGCGCTTGAACAATGGCTCGGTATGCGCTCCTCCTACCCTCCGTAGTCTGGCAATAAATATAAACTGTTTTATAAGTTGAAAATCACCAATATAGTTTCCCAGGTAACATATAGAGATGATATAGGGATGGCATATACCCCAAAGTCAAAGAAGAAGTTTGATCGGTCAACCATAAACAATTCCAGAGCACTTCTTCTAAGAAGATATCTGTAATATCCGTATAACTGGGAGGTTAGTAACATTCAAAGAAATATTTCAGAAGTCAAAGAATGTCTAAATTGATCATCAATTATTCTAGCCTACTAAAGTGGAAAATCTACAAAAACAATGCAAGGGGTAAACAATCTTTTTTATGGTCTCGTTATTGGTGGTTTGGCGTGCTAACACCATCATTTTGGATTTGCGACAGTGCTATAGAATAAGAGTTAACCAAAGTAAATTGGTTGTATGACTAGTCCAATTTAAGACCGATCTTGTCAACCCAGCTAGTAAATGGGTCATATGGTCAAAAGATTATGCACAGTGCAATTCATTTATGACTTGTGACAGTTCTGTTAGGCCATCAACGAGTATCCTTGGATGATATAATATTTCATGCATCCTGATGATCTCATAAGTTTTTAGTGCGCATAAGTATGCCAAGGCATGTTTCAGGTTTAACACATATAGAACTAGCAAAATCTTACAAATGCTAATAACGAAATAAATCTATTTTGTTCAATGCACGTAAACACAAACATCAGAAGGGAAATGAAATTATCATAAAAGTGAACACTTATTCATGCGTGGAAAATTGAATACTCAAGAAATGGATGTCTATGTAACGAAGGTCAAAAGATTTTAATATTTGAGAGGCATTGCACAATGATCCCTGACATTGAGTAGGTGTTTTTACATGGAAACAAATATATAAGTACAAGGCTACAAGCAGTTATACATGTGGGCGCTAATAAAATGTATTCTTTTCGTCCCAAAAATAAATGCATTAGTTTTGTTTGTGGGATGCCTAAAATAAATGTATCTATTCTTGGCAGGGAAAAGTACTGAATTTGCTTTGCAGGATAATTCTATTTCTCATTCAGTAATAGTAATGTACTTCAAATAAAATACGTGTTAAGTCAATTATAGCACTCATTTCCAGATGGAGCAAGTGGTTTCTAACATATATTTACAATTAAGAAAAATTCAGTAGTGAGGACATCCAAAATTTTGATAAATAGAACACATAAAAATTGAGATGTCATATAAATCTTTGTTTCATCTCTAGTTAAATCATTGAGGGTTTCAAGAAAAATTTCCAATTTCCACCAACTTCTCGAAAATACAAAAACCATAAATATGCAAATAGACTGCAAGGACTATAATTTTGAACTTTCAACTACAGAAGGAAGTATATTTTATCTTTAAGGTCATTAAAACACCCAATAAAATGATTGGTTTCTTTTTTCCTTCCTTCTGCATCAGCATCAAAATGGTGTGATATTTTTCATCATGAGGAGAAAAATAATAAGCTATTCATCTGACCTCCTGCTATATACTTGATGAAGAGACGATATCAACCAACTCCGGTCCTTGTCTTCAACTTTTCTTTCTGTTTTATGATCCGCTTCATCCTCCCGAATATTGCCCTCGGATTTATTAAGAAGGAAGTTGATTTTTCTCGTTGTTATCTGGTACCAAACATCATATGTATGTTTATACCAGTTCAGATAATTTAAGAATAGCACATGCATGATACATAAAAGGTGCTGAGTATAATAATATTTTGAAAACAAATTTATACTCTTTTGAGTATAGCAACTAACAATCTAACATTCTAAAGGTTCTATTATACCATTTCTAATAATACTATTTTGGGTATAGCAACTAACAATCTAACATTCCAAAGGAACAAATGAATTACTCTACTGATACAGAAATCTGATAGGGATTAGTAGATTCTAGAAAAAGGTATATTAGTAATAATGTTAGTAGGCAGTCTATAAATAAAGGAGAGTAGGGAATTTTACGGATTGTGAAATCAAATAGGAAGAACAGAGGATTATAGCAAATGAAACACTGGAATTGATCATCTAAAAACAGAATTATAAACCACAATCAGAATGATCCTTCCAGGGAAGTTCCTTTTCTCACAACTGAATGGTTGGAGACCTCTCAAAGCCACTAAGCAATGAGCCAAACGAAGTTTGAGGGAAGGAGTACCATTAATGTCGAAGTACAACGTTGCTTTTTGAATCCATCCTTGTGGATCGAATCCATAAAAATCAGGAAGTTTAATCTTCTTCACAGCCCAAGGTAAAACCGAAGCACCAGATAGAAAAGTTTGGCCACCCCGAAAGCCACCACCATACTCAACAAGGATCCCAGATGCACCTCCAACTCCACCTTCTGATTCTTGTCGTTTACCTTGATGCTTGACAAAACCCATCATCACTTTGCGAAATTCAGCTGCCTCAATTCGATCCTCTTCCAAGGTTTTCAAAACATATTTGATCTCAGTGACATCCGATTGGAGACGTTGAATGTGTTCCTCATGTTGATCCAGTTGGTTTTGAAAAGAAGATTGACGAGTTTCCATCAGAAAGGAATTAACGGACGGCAGAACAATCGTTGGTAGAGACGGAAACGGCAAGGTCGGACCAATGTTACGAATTGTGAAATCAAATAGGAAGAACAGAGGATTATAGCAAATGAAACACTGGAATTGATTATCTAAAAACAGAAATATAAACCACAATCAGAATGATTGTTCCAGGGAAGTTCCCTTTCTCACAACCAAATGGTCGGAGACCCCTCAAAGCCACTAAGCAATGAGCCAAACAATACTCTAACAAATCAGTTCACACCTCTCATTCCCTTCTCTCCTTTATTTAGGTTGCCTACTAACTAACTAACTACTAACCTTATTACTAATATACCCTTTTCTAGAATCTACTAATCCCTATCAAAATCTTATTCACTTTTCAATTTAGGGATCCTCCAATTCTTTGTCATAGGCCAAAGGTCAACTGGTCAAGTATTCATCATTTACTGCTACATATTAAAAGTTAAATGGCTGTTTTTACGCAGCATGTGCGTTTGAAGAAATCTGACTGTTGTCGAAATCTAGAACACCCTTCATAAATATACATAAAGTATCATATTTGTTACAATGATTATGAGCAAGTATGTTATTATGCTCGAATCACTCCAGAAAGAAACTAATGCAACTTATATGAGACAAAGTACCATTGCAGCAAACCGCAAAGAACGGTTAAACCTTACCTGAAACGTTCCTTGCCAAACCTTCAATGGTCGGATCATTGATGCCGAGAGCTCAAGAATAACTCTTTCATCATCTTCACTGGGAATATAACCAGGGCCAACTGCTGATGAACTTCCGAATTCCTTGTCATCCCTAACTTGAGAATTTGTAGAATCTGGCACTTGCAATGGCTGCTCTGCTGTCCCAGACAGCTTTGCTTGATTATCATCTATCTGCCCCATACCGTCTGTCTTTCCATCCACGTTGACAATATCTTCTTGTTCGTCATCCTCATTTACTAATTCTATAGAAATAGCTTCTGTAGGCAAAATAGATGCCTTAGAAGGACTGACTACATTCTCTTTACCATGGTTTGGCTCCACAGGATCTTCAAAATTTGCAGCAGCACCAAAATGATCTGATCCCTCAAAGTTCCTCCTCAAACATCTCCGCATCCTTGTAGAGCTTTCCATGTTATCTAGCTTCCAAAAAATCTATCCACGGAAATATAAAATTTAGATATGTAAATGTTACACCAGGAAGCAATTTGAAACATGATCAAAATGAACCTACTCGTTCAGGATTGTAGAGATTTTCACTGATTGGTCCAAAGAGACATTCTGTCTCTATCAAGTAATGGATGAGTTTGCGCCAGGCACGTATGCCAGTGCATGCTCGATGCTGAGCAATGGAATCAACTTGAGCACGTCTATCTACCTGAAAATAGGATTGAGATTAGGTCCCATTCAAAGTTCCAAATCAAACACAAAAAGGATGAGGTGCAGAGGTGCAATGATCTTGCCTCTGATCGTTGCATGTTTCTGGCTAAAGCTAAACTTCCAACTAGGACAGCAATGAATTTATATGACAGAGCATTAAAATCTTTCTTATAGACTGGTTTGTTGTCAGTTGACGGCAAGCATTCTGACCAGGCAGTTCCCATAGCTTCGGAAATATTCCATCTCTTTACACGCTCCATGTCACTTCTATTCCGTCTCTGTGCAGCTGTAGCCATTGCCACGGCACTCAGACCTCTCCCAGAACCAATTTTTGCATTACGTTCGAGATCACGAGCAGCAGCCAGCGCTGCTGCTTTCACAGCAGCCTTGTCTTTTGCAGATGATGGTTTACTAGCCGCTTCTACAGGTTCTCGATAGCCAGAAAAAGAATGAAGCCTAGCTGGCTTCCTATCGAGCATAGAAGAGTCGTGTTTTAGATGTAAAGTTGTTGCAGGAGCAGCGGCTTCCCCTCCACCAGCACCTGCAGCAATCATCGCCAATGCCAACGCAGCAGGTGGAGATGCAAAAGCAGCAGCCCAACCTGGCGAGATCATAGCAAGAGCACCCTAATTGCACCAAGTTGAAGGGTCAAAAATTTTGGATAATATGGTGACATGCACATGTAGAAACTAAATGGACACTTATTACTGGTCAACTTGCAATCGAGAACATACTTACATTTATTTATAATTTGGTCATCAGAACTTAGAAGTCATTTGCATAAACCATTGTACTTACCAAAATTGATTATTCTGGGATATTTCAACAAGTAACCCTGTAAGACACTGCCAAAGTTGAAAGTTGTATAGTTTTTATAAGAAATTTGGAAGGTTTCTTGGTTCTATACAGTTTTCTAATGTTGGATGGTTACTGCAACGATTGTAAGCAATATAGAAATGAAGAATTCAAATTTGTTATATGTATAGAGAAAACCAAAAGACAAGCTACATGTTCATCATATGGAATGTATTCAATAAAGCAATGAATTAAATTTAAAAACCCAGGAATTAATTACAAGAGTTTATAATCCGCCAATTTAGTAGTACCTCTATAGGCAGTGCATCAGCAGCCAGGGCTGGGTCATCAACAGCCAGAGGATTCATACCATCGTTAGCAACAAGCTCATGAATTCCAGCTAAATAAGGTCGCCATCTCCTTAATACAGAAACAAATGGTGGCAAAATAGCTTCTAGATACCGTTTTCGAAGTGGGACTCTGTCCCGGCTTACAGCATGCCACACCTGCAAATGTTGTTACATAAGGTAACAAGACAAGGATGAGGTCATTGTCACTCCGTTCCATGAAAATTGCATCATTGTGTTTGGGGTGTCCTATGAATATTGCAGAAGTTACCTTTCAAAAAGTTTGGTTATAATATTACTTATTTACCCACTATCATTGTAACAAAGAAACTGGTGCTATGGATTTGTTTTATTTTCATTTTACCATACAGTAACTGAGATATTTGATGATTTGTCAGATGTGTTGTTAAACTATGCCAAACCAATGGTTGCAATTTTCACAGGGAGGCATATGGGAGAAAAGTCAAAAGAATTTCTGTGTCATGTCTGTTTGAAGAAACCTCGGAATATAAAACGGAAGATGCAACCAACACTCTCTGTCGCTTGGATTCAGAAATTGGCATGTTAAACAGGGGCGAAAGCACGCTGTTCATTAACAGTGAAAAAGTTAGTTGAACCATCGAGGTAAATGACTTGCAATGATTTAATACACATACGCATAAAGAATCACTAGAACTGAACAAATATACTTTTCATTACAATCAAGATGATTTATAAAATACACATAAAATGTGTGTGTGTGTGTTAACAGCATAAATATTAAGAATCAGTGACATACAATTAACATTGGTTCACCAATGGCATTTATATTAATGAAGACCCAAATCTTGATTATATATTCTCTTTTTCCTAATTTTATGTAGTATATAAGTTGTAAAGATGCTGATTCGATTTGGATTTCATTTGAACTAAAAGGGTGTGATGTAAAATATACTTTTGAGCAATTAAAAGAGGCCCACAGAATCAACTTGTGTCCGATGCCTCGTCCACCTCACTTATTAGAGACTGACGGACCCACCTCAGCAAAGCTGGTGGGTCACACTCAAATGTTAATTGATGGTATGGGACCCACAGAATTATTGTGCCGTGATGGGCCTTGGACATTGAAATTATTTGACGGCATCTCATCTAAGATCCCAACAAGCTACAATTAGCAATTGATCCCGTGCTTCAATGAGTTAATGAATGTATGATAGTACAATAGGTATACCTCCACAATAATGCAGAACGAGGCTGCCTCATTGATGTCCGTGGACTGTTTTCTAAGGATGACGAAACACTTCCATCTTGTCCACGTGATCCTTCAAACGATCCTTCGTCAACACTAACATTCCTTGTAAGCATATTAGTTTCACCATCATCTTCCTCCCTCATAGAAACAAGTATCATCCGAAGCATGCACAAGAAAGGTTGGTCACTGTCTAACAACTGATAAAGAGCTGCCATACCTCCCATCCCTGTACCAGAACCTCCTCCAATACCAAGACCACCTCCAAGTCCCGACTCATCTAACAACAAAGCTTGTAGCATGGAAACACACTTATTTATTAAAGGGAGTTCAATCCAATTACCATTTGAATCTTTCTCCAAAGAAGAATTCCAGGTTTCCCAGCCGCTGCCGCCACCACCAAAGTCAGAAGTGTTAGAAGGAAGACCGACCCCATACCATAACCTACTTCTGTATTTCCAACCTTCAGCTAGATCTACAGAACAGCTGCCATATGATACAAAAGCACATGAAACAGATTCATAGGGTTCAGCTGCTGCAGCCGCTGTAAGTCTTTCCATCACTGTAGCCGAAATTTGCCCCTTAGTGTCAGCCATTGAAGCAAGGACCTTATAAGAATAATGGCACAACATTAGAACTATGGGGTAACATGTTTAAGAAAAAGAAAATAGTGTCAGCCATTGAAGCAAGGACCTTATAAGAATAATGGCACAACATTAGAACTATGGGGTAACATGTTTAAGAAAATGAAAATGACAAGTAGCATGGTATTTGGTAGAGCAATCGGTCAAAGTGAAGCAAGTTTTTTTTAGTACTTGTCGGGTTGGGTTGACCTGCCAACACCAATTTTTACTGTTTTTTTAATGATTGTATTATATATGATTAGAGAAAATATAACACTAAAAAATTATTAAATTTTCTTAAGTAAAACATTTTGAAGTATTTAACATTTGAATATACTTTAGGTGAATTTTGAAACCTATTTGCCCCATTGGGAATGTAATATAATCAAGGAGTAGTTACAAGCATACATCAAGTGGAAGACTTCTAGAGTCAGTAGATGAAGCCTGTGCTTCAAGTGGTTCTGGGATTTTGGGGAGATTCGTGCTTTTGCCAACACGAACCACAGATGAAAGAGATGGGCTGGAACCGGACTGAACGAGAGATAAACTAAAAAGTTTGCTTTGAAGGCGCAAATGATCTTCAACAAGCATTAGCACCACGATTGCGTTCTCTACCAAAGCCACTGAGAGTTGGGCAGCATTCTCTGCTTCTGCCTTAGAGACCTCTGGAGGTAATCCATATGCAGCAACACCAGCAGCTGCTGCTGCAATAACTTGAGTCTGAAGCAAAAAAAGAAATTAGATGATACCACGTCTGGTAGATTCTGACATATATCCATGTTCAAAAAGAAAAGCATAACAACTTAAGTGACAAACAGAAACAAATAAGGACAAATAGAAAGATGTTTGAGCATGTACCAGATGTTAGGGAAGAAAATAAAAGTGGGGGAAGGGGGAGAGAGAGAGGGGGAGAGAGAGAGAGAGAGAGAGAGAGAGAGAGAGAGAGAGAAGAGAAAAGGAAATAAGTTTTAACCAGAAGTTTACCTGAACCTGCAGTTCCCTAGCAGCAAAGTCCAGCAACCCACATAAGAGCCTTCTTTTAAAAATGGGTAATGATTCCTCACGTCTATTGAATTAATAAAGATTATGGAAGTTAAATACATGAAGCAGCAATGACAGAAACACAAAAAACTAAAAGTGTATTAACTCGGGAGCTCAATCTGAAGTGATATACTATTCCTTGGATTATGTCTAAAATCATGGCAGCTTTATAAGCGTCTGAAATATATAAAACTTATGCTAGTATGTGTTAGGATGACTTTGCATAATGTATAGGATTCATGTACAAGTATGTGTGCAGTTCTAGTAAATGATATACCTTTTGCGCTGCTCTCCCGTGCTAGATCCACCCACCATTGAAAGCCATTCTGCACAATGAATTGTAGCTTCAATATCCTGTCAAAGTGAAGTGTGACAAAGATATAAATGAACTGATAGTGTTTGATAGTTTAGACCACAGATGCTTCAATCAACATTTGACGATAGAAGTAAACATGGACAAGCTGTCAGCAGAAATCGATGGCCTGAGTTTTCTACAGAATAAAAACCATTTCATTGCCTGTGCAAATTAAGAGTTGACATAAATGGGACGAAGATTTGTGGTGTGGAGGGTGATGAAAGCATGAAAATAAATTATATGGAATCAAAAAATAAAAGAAAGACGGCAAATGATAAACAAGATAAACACAGAAGAATTCAACCCAAAACGGAAATATATGTGGCAAAAACTTAAACAGGAAGACATCAATGGAGGTTAAAGTAAACAATCCTCTTCAAACTATACCACTTGTGACATGAGCTTCTAGTAAGTTCGTATAAAGATGATAAAAATTCAAGTACAAATATGTTTGAGAGAAGTCAATGTAACTGAATTTAGCATTAGACATATATGAAATGTAGCAGTAAATAAAATTGCATTCGGCAAGCAGAAAATAATATAAATCAAGAATTCCATATGCAAACATACATTATGACACCAGCCAAACACAAAAAACATAATACGGACAGCTGCTAACATGCCTTGAAACTAAATAAATACACAAAGACAAATGCACAGGAACTGCCCATAAATGAGCAAATAATACTCCATCCATCCCAAAAGAACACAATGTCAGACTAGCATGTAGTTTAATAGAAGTCTATGACTACTAACCAAAACCACCTATGATATGCCTTACCAGGACAAAATTGAGAAAGTTTGCAGACCATAATAATCAATACCAATATCTTGTAGTGGCAATTAATGGTCAAAGTTGTAACTTTGGAAACAAATCTTTTTGAAAAAGAAAATGGTACATTTCTTAGGATGGAGCAATGAGATTATCAGGTCGATTTGCATAACAAAAGCACATAAGGGTGAACTGAATTATTGAGAAAAGATTATGAAAGGTTGTTATAGCTTATCAATTGCTTGAAAGTCCACTGATGGGATTTTAGTGGGATCTTAACAATACAACTTTGAAGAAAAAGATCACATATGTCTTTACCCCAAACAGATCAACCCTCCAATCACAATAATTTGATGGTATTTATCGACTCATAGTTGACCAAATCATGAAACTTAAGAACTACAAAATAAACATGGGACATCGGTACTAAAAGAGTTAAAATTTGATTTAGATGAACATGCATCAATATTATCTTAAAGGGAACTGGTACATAAGGAGATGTTTTTGGGGGAGAGAAGATGGAGTTTAACCTTCCATCCATCCTTTTGGCGCATTGAATGCTCTAACATGATAATGAGGAAATTGTGTATAAGGTCTTCGACGTCTCTAAAGCTTGTTGACGCCTTCTTCCCATACATCTGTAGAAACAAGTACGCAATTATAGCAATTGTAAGAACTAAAAAGACGGTGTACATTTTAAGGAATAAGTTTCAAATTACTACACTTGTATCAGTTGCAATAAATAAAAATAGATTCTGGCAATCACCTCATAATTGGAAATAAGAATTTCCAAGATCCATTCAGGCCATTCATCCATCTTAGTGAGCCTGCTTCTATTTTCAGGATGACTGCAAGCCAAAATCAGAAGATCCTGAAATCAAAACAAGAAGTATATATATGAAATTGATTTTCCAGAGACAAAGGTGGAGAAACTCACAACTGTAAATAGAACAGGGGATAATATAAAACACTCGTACCTGCAGTGCGCAACACTGAAAACTCTTTGGTGCATGAGGAAGAGAACTCAAAAGAACCAACAGAAGCTGTGAATGCTCAAAACGATGTTGCGAGTCATAAAAGTTCAGTCCCTCGTCTGTTGTGGATGCATTTAACTGATAGAGAAATAATAATTTTTTTAATCTTGTTAAAGAGGAAAAAGTTCATATATAAAAACATCAACCATGTTTTCAAAATCAAGTCTACAAAGAAAATGGCATACACCTTCGATAAGAACATAGTAACTTCATCTACTCAACATGCATTAAACAAAAACCTTCAACTGACAAGGATGATATTTCTCTATGACTAAGCCTGTTGGAACTGTCAATATCCACCTTTCTCTTCAGCAGTTATGGAGAAACATTTTTAGGATCAACACAATGAACTTGCTAAAAAAAGAATATGATATTGTTTTGTATCTATTTATTACTATGGTAAACCATCAACATCATAAATATGGTACTTATTTTTGCATTTTCCTTTGGAAAGGACAAACACTTTTTTTTTGTCTAGTTGCAATATAGGTTAGGAATTAGGAAGTGAACAGACTATATATATATATATATATATATATATATATATATATATATATATATATATATATATATATATATATATATATATATATAAAATCATAATTCCGGATTAAATAAATCAACAATTCATTGCTTTTTTAAATTGATTCATTAGTATTTGAATTTATAAATAATGAATCACAAATTCAAAAATAAGTGAATCAATGTACAAAATCAATGGATCGATATACAAAATTAGTGAATCATAGTTCTTCTCACACTTCTCACGATCACCTAAGCCTATTTATATATGTGTGTGTGTGTAGACAGAGAATCTTTTGTGAACACTTTATAGGTTGTGAACATTGTGATTTGTGAACAACCATAAAATGACTTTGAATCTTATGAATCTAGTTGCAGATACTACCGAACCCTTCTATTAACCAATGAATCTTGTTGAATCCTATGAATTTTGTTGAATCCTATGACTTTGTCGAAATTTCCCCAGCCACCCTCCCCCTTCTCTCCAAATTTTGGTTTAAACCTTTTAGTATCGTATCATAAATCAAATATTTGTTGTCCCACCAAAAGAGAATCGAAATCGATTTGAAAATTTTCCCTCACAGAAGATCTTTTGGTTGAGATATAGCTACAACTACAAGGTCTGTGACATGACTTATAATAATGAAACTGTGGAACACCAAGAGCCCCTAACTTATCTGAGTGTCAGGGAAGGAGATCCCTTTTTCATTTTCCAAAGAGGTGAAATCTGTGACTCTCTAATAACAACGGGGTAACCTTGCCACAAAAAATTTATTCTACATATAAAGTAAACAAGAAAGGAAAAGTAAATGTTGATGTCATTATCATTAGGCACAAAGAAAAAAATATGGCATACCGAGGCGCCCAATAAAGCCATGTATGCGTTGCTAGTCATAAGCCTGTTTGGTGCTGCCTGGAATGCCTTTTGTAAAGCGAAACGTAGAAGTGAAACTTTATCTTCAAACATACTACCCCCTCCCTCAAGCAAACCATGTATATTGCGTGTCATATCAAGAGGAGCATTAGATCCAGACTTGAGATGCCCAGAGATGACTAAAGCACCAAATAGGCCAATAATCGCAACAACAATACCGTCACTTTTGTCAACGTTGTAGACATTGTTCCTTGCATTGTCGGCACTGATAGAAAAATTTATACCACCCAAGATCTTTTTTAAGTGACTCTCAGAGACCGAGGCCTGGCTTACAATATTAGAACCTACAAGAATGGTATCGACACTGGTACGATTCTGAGGTTCATTAGATAACAATTCAGTTTTATTCACTGATAAAACATCACCGCTGTTACTATTTTCTAAACCATCACAACTGTTGGCTTTAGGGCCTGGGGTTGTTATGGCTTCATCGTTATTGACCAAAGGATCTTGTATGCCACAATCTCCAGCTTTTGCTTCCCGTTGCAATAGGACAAGAAGTGTTTCTATGCCACCACATGAGACAAATGCATCTGAAAACGCTTGAGCTCTAGAAGCATTTGGTTGTACCACCAACCTATATAGCAGGTGCAATGCCCTTGCAACCTGAATAGAGACCAAATGTTATAATAATTTGCAAATGGAATAATCATAGGGAACTTGTATAAAATGAGAGAGCAAAGAACAATATAACATTAATTTGCCATAGTAATGTGAGGATTATGCCCATCAATGTCTCTAAAGATGGAACTCAGACATGAAGCGTTAATAAATATTAAACTAAGCACATAAATCACAAAAAGGAAGCACCAACCACATATTATTATATTTTTAATGTAACAAGTAACAATGTTTCTAAAGGGATTTGTATTAACAATAAAGGTTATAGAGATCCATTAATACCATTGAGCCAAAGGCCAGTTCGTACTATCCTGGTAAAACTTATGTTGAACGAATGATGTTAATAACCTGATTTGGTTGCGGAGAATCAATCAAGAAGCCAAGTAAACAACGAATATCATCCACAGCCATTGAAGGAGGAGCTGCCACCACAAGAAGTTCAATAAGCACCAAAAGCTCATCAACTAGAGCATTTACTTCTCCAACTGGGCGTGCGCCTCCATTAAGAGAAAATGTATTCATTGAATCTTTTTCACGAATGGTCCAATAGCATCTCCTGCAGCCATCAAGAAGAGTCTGAATAGCCTTTGCATCACGCATCACAGAAGACTCTGTGAAAACCATATCCGCTAGGGAAGATAAAAGTTTCTTTTGTAAGCCATAGCTGCACAAGCTCCAAATTTTCAGATCCAGCAACAGCGTACTGAAAAGCTGCACTTTAAGTGCATAATTATTCTTCTGAGATTGACATAGTGAAACAATGGCTGCAACAACTTCCTCATCAGCCACTCCATGCTTGGCAACATCAAGTGAAGATAAAGATTGCAGGAGATAGGTTAAAATAATTGACAAAACCTCAGGGCCCCTAGTACGACACAACTCATTATTGTTACCAGGATGTTGGACTGCAAGTGATATAATCCTAAATATTGGGGCGGCAAGAGCCGTTGTGGCCAATGACAAAGTAAGATCACCCTTTTGTGGTTCTAAGCTATCACTATCAACTTTGCTTACTACAAATGGAAGTAAAGACATTGGGCCTCCATATGCCAAAGCCCACAAAGCTTCTGCAGGCCGCATCCTTGTAGCTACATGTACTTGCCCAAGAACCTCAGCAGGTCGTCGGAGCATTCCTGAAACATAAATAAGTATCATTTCAGGCATCAAAACCATTTTTCAATCCTACATGATAAATATTGAGAAAGAAAAGCATTTGAAATGTATTATTATCTCTTTATGGTCTATAGTTCTGGGAATTCAAACCTAGTGTTTCACAAATGTAAAATTTTGTACCGATGACTAGCAACCAAAATCTTCCATTGGACTGTTTTTGTAATTTATAGTATTTACAATAATAATACCCATATCAAAACAGTACTACAAATTTTGAAATAAAAAAAAATACTCCCTCTATCTCAAAACAAGCACAATGATTTCCTTTGTAAAGTGTCCTAACTCCTAAATAAGATGTAACATTCCCCTTTACAGCAATGTTTCTGTCCAAAACTACCTCTTTGCCCTCAGTAACCATTACATTTATTTAATGGCACTAATTTTGGTCCACAGGATACCTTTTCTTGCAATGGCTGATCCACGTTGGCATGCAGTGCCATAAAAAACAGAACTTGGTGATGCTACAATAGCAATTTTTAATACTAGAAAAACAAATTTCCAGGTATGCACAGATGCCTTCATAGGGCTGCAGTGCCGCACATGCAATCATGTTATTCTTTTGGGGTATTAATATGCAACCATTTGTCACATAATTTCATTATACCATGTAGGCAGTCATACATTAAATTTATTTTTTAGGATCATAGGATGGAGGGATTAATTATATCTGATAAAAGTAACCTTGGAAATAATACAACAATAGATCTTGCAGATAAAAGCATTTTATGTCTCATTCAACTGTATATAGAAAAGTATGAATACTATAAAACCTGTTGCGCCAGAAGGAGACGCATCTGGACAGAAACGACCACTTAGTAGACTAGGATGATATAGGAGATGAAGGCTTCCTGCAATTTCTGCATCTAAACGTGCACTTTCTTCTGAAACATCTTGCACGTGAGCAAATGTCGCTAACCATGGTGACCCTGCAGCATTACCAAAAGAAGGAAGTGTGTCTCCTCCTCTAGAAGCCAACTGGGCCATCCTCTCAGGCCCAACTGGTTCTTTAAATATATATACAGGTCCCATCTCAGCAAACAAAGGGCATTGGCGACGGCGTCGCTGCAAACCAGCCATTGTTGGGGGTGGGTTCGTTCCGATGCAGCAGAATGCAAGTGGCTTGGAGATTCTAGGGAATTCAAAAGGGCGACTTTCATACAAGGTTCCATCAATGTACAATCTCAGTTCACTTTCAGCCTTACCAAGTAACCCTTGCTTGGAAGTATGCTCGAGACCAATAAAATACCAACATTGTGGCTTAAATGCATGAGTGAAATGCAAAGAAGCCTTCCTACCCTTCCCACTACCACTTTCAACCACCAAAAATTGAGCATGAAAATATGCCTCCATGCCCTGATTATCAGCAGATAAGAAGCTGAAAAGTCTAGGCATATGTGCCATGCCTTCACCTGCAAGTGCACTAGCAGCAGCAGCAGCAGACACAGCTGATGATTTACCCGATTTAGCTGCTGCTGCTGCAGCAATCGCTGCTGCAGCAGTGGCTGTGTTTAAAGTGTCTGCAAATGATTCAATATAGATCCATGTTGCAAATGCATACCCATTAGGAAAGGGCCAACGGCTTTCTCCTGGACCAAGTAAACCAGAGCTTTCACCATCGAATTCAAATGAAGACATTGGACCTCGTGTCTCTTTGCTGCCCAGAGCCTTCTCCAGAGAAATCATTAACCGACCCGCCCATGGAGTGTTGATTGTCCTTGTAATCGTGAAAAACCACCTATTCAAATCTGTTACACTAAGGGAATGTCCAGCCAAGTATTGGATGCAGGAGCATAAGGGAGTTCCATCCCATCGCAGTTGCCTGGTTGAAACAGCATCATCAAGAAAAATCTTCTCAGCTGACCGCAAAAGAACCCCTAACAAACCTGATGAACAGCACATAGCTCTGTTTCTGGTACAAGCTTGCAATATTGCAAGCAATCCACGAACCATACGTGTCCTAGGGGACATGAAACCTGTAGTATCTGCTAACCACGGAAGCCAAGGAATAAGCTCGCCTGATACTACAGCAGCTCTGGAGTTCAACATCACACTAGGAGGGTTATTATCCTCATCTTCCTCAAAAGACTCAACGCCACCCATCGTGGCAAGAAGTGAATCAACCACCAACAATGCAATGCTCTCAGACTCTTCTCCATTCCCAAAGCTTTCTACACCACTCACAATATTCTTCAACCTCTCCATGCTTTCGGACTTCCCCATGATAACAGAATCCACCAAATGTAAAAGCTCAGGTGAAACATTTGGCATGGGTTTTGGTTTAGGCTTTGAGGGTGAACCAATTTGGGAGTTTCCGTCATTCCCATATGCATACAAGGGGGAATCATAACTAGATCGAGCAGATGATTGCTCAGAGAGATAAGGTGATTGTCCCCCTGATCCATGGCTTGAGACTTTACTATCCTGATGTACTTGAACAACGGACGATGAAGAATCAGCCTCCATGGCTCCTTGTTTATCGGAAACTCCAGATGTTTCCTCATTTCCACCAGATGAGATCCTTGGATTATCAAAATCCTCAACAACCGTCTCTTTATCTAATGACACCTGCTCAAACATGTCATCGTCCACATATGTATTTTTAGAATTAACCCTTCCAACATCATCTGCAATGTTAACATCAACAGTATCGATGTGTTCTAAATCAGATCTTCCAACTCCTACATCTACTCTGCCGACTTCAAAATGTGACTTGCCGCCAGAAATTTCTACATGTTCTAATTTCTCTTCTTCTTCTTCCATAATATCACTGCTATTATTTATCTATCAAAAAATCCTTGTCAGTCACCTGCATGAAGAGTTGATCAGAGTCATCCACAGAGATCAAAACACCATGATTTGAGATGAGAAAGTTCAGAATTAAATCTAGTGGTATTTGCAAAGACTAGTTGTAATAGTTTCAAATCGAGATCCGACGAGATAACGATGCTAATACACACACATTTAAGAAAATCAAACTTACTATACGTCATCAACGAACTAAAACGATGACGATACCAAAAGCATCTTCAAATTTCATCCATTGCACTTAATAACCATACGAGAAAAACATTTGCACATGATTTTCTTCACTTTGCATCACAGTACTAACAGAAAAAGAGAGTAGAAACCTACAACTTTACCTATTTTGCTAAATGCTGATCAAGTGATATTTAACTGAGATCGATATCAATGTTGAGCAATGATGACTGTATAGATCTACACAGTGTGTATGCTGATGATTGATGAGTAATAACATCGATCGTGAATATAATAAGGGTTTTTCTACTCCAAAATCTCAATTTCACGAAGATGACGGAAGAACAATCGATGAAATAGGAGGAATAATAACCTGATTCAGTGATTCCGGCGATGTTGATACGACCGAGTTTAGAGCATTGTCAACCAGCTCGTGTTTGCGATTTGGGGACGGGCACATAAGTTTGGCCCGGTGTTATTTTGGTCACACTTTATTAATGTCAATGTAAATATTTTTGTTGGACCTTTCATAAGTATTTTGCTCTTATAAAAAGTAAACCGCCTTGGGTCACAAATTGTTTTTGACGAATTTAAAGTGTGTTCAGTGTTTATAAAAAACTATTAGATTAACGTAATATATATACTTTAATAAGTTGGAAAAATAACGTGAAATAGCTATAGCCGTGTACTTTTGAGGTTGTATAAATTTATCGCCATATATTTTTTTATACATTTAGCAGTCAAACTTTTAAAAATGTTTCAATTAGGTAGTTGGATAACTTGAAAACCAATCACCGTGCTTACGTGCATGGGTTTTTCAAGGATAATGACATCAAATAGCTATTTACTTTTAAGTTTGTACACATTTATACTATGTTGCACAATAACTAAAAGATAATGCAAAATTTTTGATAAAATCCTGATAAATGTAAATGTTGCATAATAAAAATCATTTGACATAATACAAATTCCAAGAAAAAAATTTACAAACCAAACAATACCAAAACTCCAAATAACTTTTTTTTATAAAATTTAGTGATGTTTACTATTTAAAATGCAAATCCTAATAAATTTGAACAAATCAAGTATTTGGAGGAATTTGATAAAATAGAAAGCGTCCTAACTAAATAAAGAAATAAAACTTTGTTATATACTTATATTATTCATGTAAACAATGAGGTTGCCTTGAAAATTTTCATTTTACTTTTACAAAATGAAAACTTGTTAACTTAATGATAATTTCTTAGAATTTCATTTCATTTTTTAAAATATCACTTTTCATTATCTCTCTCTTACTTTTCTATTACCTACTATGTACTTCTTTATAATATTATTTTTCTCTTTATTACTTATCTATTACTTATCCTATTTTTTTATTTTATAATCACTTATCTTCCTTTTCTTAAAACTAAAACTTTATCATATAAACCCTTGTTTTTTTTTAAAATTATAAATTCGAAAATGACTAGCTTTCGTATACTAAACGCAACCTGAATTTTTTCATGAAAAGCGAAAATTGACTTTAAAATTACTTTAATTTATAAAATCAATCATGTTGTCAAGAGTTATTTGTTTTAATCCGTCATAAAAGTTTTTGATGAAATGCACAAGATCCCATCATTTATTATGAAAATTTATTGCATGATGATTCAAACTCACATCTGTTTGTGCAATCTTCTTACATATAAAAGTAATGTAACAAATTTAATTAAGGTCAACTATAAATATGAATGGCATTTCTTTTTCTAATAAAGTTTTAATAAATAAATCGCAGCATCTCATAAATTTTCATCTGCTTGTAGTTGTTATTAAAAAAATAATCAGTTAAAATTAAGCTCAAGATGTTATCTTGAGACGTCCGTGCATGTCACGTGTGAACTTCTTTTATTTTCATTTTTTCAACACAAAGGTTTACCATGAAAAACATGTGTAACACTATTGAAGTAACCCCAAAACGTTACATAAATTATATGTCAAGTGACACGTTATAATACCATACATTACTATTCCCAATGATAACCATAGAATGGAGAACAATGGGGTTGTTGTCGGAACAAGGGAGCCTTGACAAAGATGGTGGCCTATTCTTTTCTATGGTTAAAAAGGAAATTAGATTTGTTTTAACATTATAAAAAAGAATGGAATGGAATGTGAAATCCTAGCCTACGTGAGAAAATGCATTCAATCATAGGAAGGAAAAATTTTTTGTTTAAAGGAATTAATATTAACTAGCTTAAATCTACCAAACATATCATGCAATGAAATTTTTAATTCAATTTAACTTGTTTTTTTTTTAGGATTCTATGAACTAAACATGTCCTTAGTAATTTAAACTTTAAATTACATAAGACAAGACATGAAAATTCCTATTTATAAAGTAGTCATACACATCAAACAATAACTAATTCTATATTGTAACTAAAATCCACAAAAAAACTTTGAAGACGTTTATTTGGGGACAACAGACTGACTACCACTCTTTTGGTTACCTGAGATGCACACTGAAAACACGTAGGGTTAAAGGCTCGTGAGAATGTAATAGATAATACGATTATATAAATGTCCAGTTGGTAAAGCTTAGGATCTCTGCAAAGCAATAATATGAAATCCAACACAACCATAATAAAACTAATATAGGTTTATAATAATCCTGATGAAGTAATCAACGTACACAACTTCTTAGACTGCACGAAGCAGTCATCAGAAAGCTGAAAGAGGTCAGGAACCAACCAACATGCTCAATTGTACGATTTATCACAAAAACGCAATATACCTCAAATTTCATATTTAAATCACAGTTATCCAAAAAAACATGTTAATACAAGTGTGATTAATAAAAATCTTTTTGTTATAAAAACTTTTTTCACTTAAATAAACTGTGATAAATCATGCAAGTATTAATAAGAAATAATCATATATGTTTGTTTACTTAACAACAATTCCTCAAATTTTCATTTTACTTTTTAAAATATCATTTTAAATAATTTTTCATACTTTTCTATCATCTACCATGTATTACTTTTCTACTCCCTTCTTCTCTCTATTTATTACCTTTCTATCTTCACTACCCTATTTTTCTATCAACTATATCACTTTTGTTAAATCTAAAATTGTATCACCCAAACAAGTTTTTACTTTTCATAGAAATCATTGTTTTTTTTTTTAAATTATAAACTGAAATCTGAAATTGAAAAAAAACTAGTTTTCGTTAATTAAATTACACAACCTAAAACTTTCACTTTTTCATGTTTGATTGTAGTTGAAGCGAACTTGTTTTGAAAGACTTTAAAGTCAAGCATAATCAAACCAATCATATCCTTGTAAATAAGCCTTATGCATGTCTTCAATCTAATTTAATTTATTAATTTACAGATATAATTTTTAGATGTCAACAATTAAAGACTTGTCAGAAACATATAATTAAAACATCCTAATAATATTAATCCTTGATAAAAAGTAGCCGCACCGATGATGTATAGAGCGAACTTCATAAATAATGGTTGATACAATAAAGAAATTAATTTTTCTTAAATTCGACAAATTATTGTAAATTAATTTGAAATTATATAAATAAAAAAACACATATTATTTCACACTTTTTATTCAAACTGCTACTTTTGCGATGCTTGGTGTTTCTTTTGTTTTTAAAAATGGTTTATTATGAAAAAAACCAACATGTTTTCACGTTTTTTGGTTTTCATCTCGTCATGTTATCATTTTCCATAAAATTCCTCAAGTTAAATTTTTCTTTTTGGATTAGTGAAATTTGAACATTAGAACCCGATTTTTTAGTTTTTTAAAACCCGGTTTACTAATTATAACCGGGTTTTAATGTTCAAATTTCACTAAACCTAAATTGATGACTTTTATGAAAAAAAATAACATAAATGGACGAAAACGAAATTAACGTGAAAACATGTTGGAGCTTTTCATAATAAACCCTTTTAAAAACAGTGGGTTCAAGCAAAAAACAATTACTATAATTTTTCTTGATGTATCATACAATTATTATTTTACATATATAACGAAAACATTATTTTACCTTGACAAAACTCGAACTTTTCACAAGTTTTTACAGCCAGTCATAATAATTTTGTTTCGAACTTAAAAAGGATATCAAGCATCTATGTCGTTGTTTTATTTAGATTTAGCTCCAATATATTTTTGTAAGCTGGAGTTATGTATAATTATTTTAAAGAAATATATTGTTTTTTAATTCAATAAATCATGTACGGTAATCTCAAAACCGATCGATAAATCAAAGTTTGATTGGAATAGCCATGAGTGGTATTTTTCTTGGCAATGTGAGCCCAAACTTCTCATCCATATCCATATCTTGTGTTGTTATATTTCCTTCAAGCTTCCAATCAAACTTGTGAATCAAAGATCCTAACATCATATGCAACATTCTATGAGCAATATTCAATCCCGGACAAATCCTCCTTCCGGTACCAAATGGAATTAACTCGTAATCTCGGCCTTTATAGTCGATGTTGACCTCTAAAAACCTTTCTGGCAAGAATGTTTCTGGGTCTGACCAAATGTTCGGGTCTCGCCCCATTGCCCAAACATTACATAGGATTTGTGCATTTTTTGGCACAACAAAGCCTTGTACTTCTACGTCATGTATAGCTTGGTGAGGGACAAGAAAAGGGGCGGGAGGGTGTAGTCGGAGAGTTTCTTTTATAATAGCATTCAAGTAAGGGAGTTGTGATATGTCTGTTTCCTGCATATTTCTATCGTTGTTTTGAATGAGTTTATTGATCTCTAATCGAGCAGTTTTCATCTTCTCTGGGTTACGAATAAGCTCGGCCATTGCCCATTCCAACGTGCCTGATGTTGTGTCCGTTCCCGCAATAAATAATGCCTGTATAAATTATGAAATGATTAGTTATACATAGACCATGCTTCGAGTACTTTATTTGTTGATCTTAATCAAACAAACCAAGTAGGTTTAAAATATGTTGAACCGGATCCGAGTCATATTATTCGAAAGTCAAGCAAATCAAATTAAAAGGTTTGGACCCAATTCGATGTATTAACTTTATGGTTCGATATATTAAACTCAGGGTCGTTTCTATCGTTTTGAGGGTCCGGGACAAAAACTTATAAAGGGCCCTTTAAACATATATGTATATATAACAGTTAAAGAATAAAGATAACAATCATGAAAATATGTACGTAAATATCACAATCATACAACTAACAAAACAAGTAAACTACTAGTATTGGCCTAGGTATCAAAGGAAAAAAAAAACTTTTGGGCCCGTTGGATGTTGGGCACTGGGCAGTAGCCCAAATTGCACACCCCAATGGGCCGGCCCGGATTAAACTTATACCCTATATTCTATGGATTGAAAATATCATTTTCATGTCTTGAAGGTAAGGATCTCACATAACTTTCAAAAAAAAGTTAAGAATATGATATACTTACAAAAAACAAATGTCTCATGTCATCTCGACTAAACTCCGATTCATCTTTCAAGTTGAGGTTGAGCAACGAGTCCAAAACGTCATTAGTTGACGATGAAACACCATCATGTGATGATGAACTCGATCTTGATTGCAATCGTTGATCAATGATCCTATCGAAAGTTGTCAATAACTTGTTACCATAAATGTTTCCTTGTCGTACTAAACCTTGTAGATCAAACGGCTTTAGGATCGGGAAAAAGTCTGCTAGATTCGGCTTCCCGGCAAATTCCAGCAAAGCCATTACTGCTTCCTTGAATTCTTGTGATGACACCGAATCGTACCGAGCGAAATCCAAAGAGAATATGAAGTTTGAGAAAATGTTGAGAGTTGTCGTAAACGCTGCTTCACCTACGTTCACAGCCTTTTCATTTGCACCACATCGATTAACATGGTCAAGAAGTTCTTGTACCTAAATGTATAATCAAGCATTTATGGTTAAACTTATTATCTAAAAATCGAAATAAATATAGTTGAGTTGAGCCAAACTCAAATATGTTGATTAAATGAGCCCATTTAAATCTAGCTAGTTTTTAACAAGTTCATTAAAATATACATCAAATGCACAAATTTGAACATTAAATGCACAAAAATTTTGTCAAATGCATAAATTTGACTTTCTAGCGTGGTTCTTATGTTCTCACGAAATAAATGGGTTCCTACATATTTGTGTGTTTTAGTTTGAGTTTGAACTCCACCATATGGATACTCAAATAGCTCGAAACGCTTATTAGAACTCTCAAAATACTTGATAAAAACTCAAGGCAAACCATTAAGACATCGAGGTCAGACTCGTTTGCAACCTAATTTATCTCAAGCGATCCAAATTCGTACGTGTAGTCAAAACCTGATCAAGCTTAACAAATTAAACTTGAAATGAGTTGAAATCAAGGTCTATCCGTCTTTACGAATAATCGAATATACAATTAAATGAGTTGAAATTAAGGTCATCTCGAGTTTGAAACTTAACACACTTGTATCTCAGATTTGCTCGTTAAACTTTTTAGAGTAAAGTAACAAATCATGTATCCAAAATTTTGTATCTATATTCAATGAATGATGATCATATACGATATTTATATATTATATATCAAACAAATGTTAATCGATCATGATGATCAAAATTTCAAATCTATAAATATTATTAAAAAAGTAATTAATTTGTCATTTGTTATCCTCTAATAATGTGAAGTGGCATTATCTTCTATTAACTTGTGTTAATTAATATTTTTCGAGATTTATTTTAAATTTTAAATCAATTTCCTTTAATGATAAAATTACGTTATATCCAAAATCTCAACAAATAACATTTAAAAGATATTTTAACAACAATAATAATAATAAACTTAAAATTATTAATGATCATTTTACCGTTTTAAAAACTTATACTTACAATTAATTATAATATAAGATATTAAATATAATTAGTATTAAAAGATTGAATACATCTAAGTTTAACATTAAGTTTTTTTAATTTTGAGCTTATATAGTTAAAAAAAACATTTATTAAAATTATCCGTGGAATACACGAGTTAATAAACTAGTATCTATTAAAGGACTCGTACCTTCTCTAGGCGTAAAATTTCGGTAGCATCTAGACGTTGCATGGATAACATATATTCTTTCGTAATTCTTCTTAGTCTTCGCCATTGATCTCCAACCGGCAGCCACACAATGGAATATTTATCGTGGTCCACTATTCGGCCGGCGTCAGGAACTGATCGGCTTGAGAACGATACATCGTGTGTGTGAAAGAATTCTTTGGCGATGTGGGGTGACGAAACAACTACGATTGTTTTGCTGATTCCGAGCTTAAGCGACATTAAAGGACCATAACGTTTAGAGAGCGTGGCAAGAGATCGATGGGGTTTGTTGCCGAGGTTTAAGAGATTTCCGATGATCGGAAGAGGGTAAGGTCCTGGCGGCAACCGAGAGTTGCGGTGGCCGGAGATGGTGAGAGCATAGATAAATGTTACAAGTAAAGAGAATGAGAGAAAAAAGGTGAGATAATCCATAGACTTGTGTTGAGGGGGTTTGACTGTGTGAGTGTGTTTTGAGATCTGATCACACAATTAATCATTTCGATGAGGATTGAGGAGTCATATTTATAGCCACAAATTTATCATTCCATATACAATTAGGCGTTCTTACATCTAACACATTAATTAATTACACGTGTGTTTGGGTTTCATAAAGATTGTTTGGTTGATAATTCTAAACCAAATATACGAAAATCATTCCTAAAAACGTCCATCAACACTTATATATTTTCTCGTTTTATTTGTCGTATTTTCTTTTAGACTCATACCGAAATTTATATTAATTTCAAAACTCATAAATAAATCAAATATTTCTTTTAAACTTTAAAATATCGTATATACCTAAAACATGCATATTATCTTTAAACTATAAAGTATCATATATATATATATATATATATATATATATATATATATATATATATATATATATATATATAGAGAGAGAGAGAGAGAGAGGTTCAATGGAAAACCACAATCCACCTGAAAACTTGTGAAAACCGCACTGCACCACGACAAATGCATCAAATTCCCCGCGTGATGCATCAAAATCCCGCGTGATGCATCAAATTTCCCGCGTGATGCATCAAAATCCCGCGTGATGCATCACCTTATTTACGATCATGCCACCGCGTTTTTCATTAAATGCACCAAATCGGACGGTTTGCGTAGGTTTCCATAGTTTTCACGTGCATAGTGGTTTTCCATTGAACCCACCCCTATATATATATATATATATATATATATATATATATATATATATATATATATATATAATATATATATATATATATATATATATATATATATATATATATATATAAAATATATTTAGGTTCAAGTGAGTACCACCTCTAATGCAGCGCACCAGAAGGTACCACCCTTAAAAGTAATTTTTTTGAAATTTTTTTTCATGAACATGTTCTAATTAACATTACACATATCATATGTGAATTTCACGCAAATCCGATCACTCTAAGTGCATGAAAACACACATCACATAAATGTGCGTTCACATGTCTTCAAAATTACGTAAGTGTGTGTTCACATCATTTTTTAGGAGCTAGGAGATGTGAATTTATGTGAAATTTACATATGATCTTCATAACGTTGATTAAAACATGTTTATGAAAAAAAAATTTAAAAAAGTTTTTTTAAAGGTGGTACCTTCTGGTGCGCTGTATAATGGTGGTACTCTCTCGAACCATATTCTATAACGTTAATTTTTTTTAAAGTTTAGATATATATATATCTAAAACAACGTACATATATGATAAAGTTTTAAATGAGTATATATGAAACCCTCTCTTCATAATTATTCTATGTCTTATTATGATAATTGTATTTAAAAAACATAATTTTTTTTAAAGTTTAAAAATTCACTAATATGATAGCCGATCTTTTTAAGTGAATATAGGTCACTGTTTTTATGATGTTTTGTCTATGGAATTAGTTATTTAAGCTTACACTTAAAGGTGCATTCGGCTCACGAAAATATTTGTAGGAGTTAATTAAAACTTCATATTATAAAATAATGAATTAGAATTTATTTACACTCTATCATGATCAATATTTGAAAGATGATTTTAAAGTTCTACGGTTCATATATATTGTTAATCGACCCTAAACTCTATTCTTTACTGCATCCCACACTATACACAGTAAAAAAACTAAACTTTAAAATAAGATTAAAAAAATTTTAAAACGGCAAAACATTTTCATGATAGGCCCATTAAAATACTACTAAAACTTTTGAATTTTCTTTTGGTTAATTTTGTTCATTATAAAAATGGTTTGATTTCTTTTGTCACAAATAATTTTTGTCATTTAATGCTTCTGATCATAATTGCTCACCTTACCAACATAAAAGGGCTTTTGGCCTGGTGGTAAGAGGGGAAGTTATAAGCGAGAGGTCACGCATTCGATCCTTGTCGGAGGCAAGTTGAAATTTAGGTGGAGTAAGTAAGTCTGATGGTAAAGGAGTAGGAGTAGGATAGTTTGCCGTTAAAAAAAAAAAAAAAAAAAGATATGTGAAAAATCATAAATGCAGCAGCACCTAACATTATGGGGGATGTTCACATGGTTATTTATAGTTTATGATCAGTTCATCAATTCTTCTTCCGGACTTGGACCACTTGAAACTGTTTTCAATAAATCGATAAAAACAAGAGTTTTATGAAAAAATATATAACATAAAGAATAAAAATCGATTAATGTACTAAGACTATGTTAGGATTTTATTAAATTTAACTTATCAAAAAAACCTTCAAATTTAATTGGGATAGCCATAAGTGGTATTTTTTTTGGCACTTTAAGCCCAAATATTATTCTCATATCCATATCTTGTGTTCTTATATTTTCTTCGAGTTAACTTGTGAATCAAAGATCCTAACATCACATGTAACATTCTGTGAGCAATATTCAGTCATGGGCAGATCCTTCTTCCGGCTCCAAATGGAATGAGCTCGTAGTCTTGGCCTTTATAGTTGATATCAACTAGAAAAACCTCTATTTTAAGAATTTTTCTGGGCCTGACCAAACTTTTGGGTCTCGTCCCTACCTTCTCCCTCCGTAGGAGTTCACTAGGGGATTTAGCGACAACATTAGCGGTTATAGCGATGACTTTTGTCGTTGCAAAAGGGTTGTTTTGTTGTAGTGCTAGACTTTGCATGGATAACAAATATTCTTTTATTCTTCGTAATCTTCGCCATAAATTTCCGGTGGGTAGAAACACAATGGTGTATTTATCATGGTCCAATATCTGGATGGTGTCTGGAACTGATCGGTCAGAAACAATGAATCATGGGTGTGGAAGAATTCTTTGGAGATATCGGGTGATGAAACTACGATGGTTGACTCTAAACTAATTAAGTTTAAGAAAAAAATATGTTATCACAGTTTGTGTTTTCATCCCTCAATTTTATTTTTATTTTTTTTCACAAAACTCTTCAAGTAAAATTTTTTTTCTTTCTAGTTTTATGAAATTTGACTATTAGAGGCTGATTATATAGGGTCTAGCGGGATTTTTGAAAACTGAAAAACCGGGTTCCAATAACCAAATTTCACTAAACCAAACAGAACAAATAGCATTTCAGGAAAAGAAAAACATTGAATGACAAAAACCATGAAAAAATATTGATTTTTTTAATAATAAACCTTTTTTGTTTTTATAAAAAGCTGGATGTATTAACAAATTTGTAATAGAAAGTTGATCCTTGTGGTTTGATAATTTACCCGGATTCAGTCCCTTAACCTTAATAAAACATTCTTGTGAAAAAAGTTGGATGTATTAACAAATTTGTAATAAAACATGCTTGTGAAAAAAAATATCAAAAAAAATAATTTTACGAGTGATACCTTTGGATGCGCTGGGTAGTAGGTGGTACTCACTTGAACACAAACACACACACACACACACACACACATATATATATATATATATATATATATATATATATATATATATATATATATATATATATATATATATATATATATATATATATATATATATATATATATATATATATATATATAGAATATGGTTCGTGTGACTACCTAAAAAATGCAGAGTACCGTGAGTACCTGTGAACACACGGGTTTCAGATGTGAACTTGCTCCGAAAAAAAGTTTTTTTTTTTGAATTTTTTTTCATATTCATTTAGATACATATAATATAAAACTATACGTAAAAAATTATATACATTTACACTTTCTATCATCTTAAAAGTCATGTGAACGTGAAAAAATTCATGTGAACATGCTTAGTTGTGAACACACGTTCACAACAGTACACTTCATGTGAACACACACGTTTCACATAGTTATAGTGTGTGTTTAGGTGTGATTTTTTGCAAGTAGTCTTGTATTATTAATTTAAACATGATTATGAAAAAAAATTTCAAAAAAAATGATTTTAAGCGAGGTACCTCCGGTACTCCGCAAAACTAGTGGTACTCATTTGAACCCAAATCTATATATATATATATATATATATATATATATATATATATATATATATATATATATATATATATATATATATATATATATATATATATATATATATATATATATATATATATATATATATATAGGGTTGGGATCATTGCAGAACCTTAATTTAGTGCAGAACCATAGAACCAATCTAAACCATTAGATTATAATATAAACTAGGGATAAGATGGTAATTATACAATTAACATTGAATTAATAGCAGCCTACCAAGTTTGACTGTCCACTTTGACTTTTTTTTTTTACTCTTTTAATATATAATGGACATGCAGTGTTGCATCGACGTTAAATATACGATATCAAAGTGTTCATTCGACATCGAATGGTAGTATGGGTAAAAAAAATTTACGAAAAATAAACACGTAAATTTTTTTCAAAAAAATATATTCATGACCGTTCTCATTAAATCCACCAACTTTGACTACTAATTTTGACTATTATTTATCTCTGTTAATAATGAACGTATATGCAGTGTTGCATCGACGTTAAATATACGGTATCAAAGTGTTCATTCGATATCGAATGATCTCACCATGATATATTGCATCGTGGTCTGGGTAAAAATTTTTTTACGAAAAATAAAAAAATATATATCATAACCGTTCTCGTTAAATCTATCAACTTTGACTACTAATTGTGACTATTATTCTGACTCTGTTAGTAATGAACGTATATGCAATGTTGCATTGACGTTAAATATACGATATCAAAGTGTTCATTCGATATCGAATGATCTCATGATCTCACCATGATATATTGCATCGTGGTCTGGGTAAAATTTTTTTTACGAAAAATAAAAAATATATATCATAACCGTTCTCGTTAAATCCACCAACTTTGACTACTAATTGTGACTATTATTTTAGCTCTGTTAATAATGAGCGTATATGCAGTGTTGCATTGACGTTAAATATACGATATCAAAGTGTTCATTCGATATCGAATGATCTCATTATCTCACCATGATATATTGCATCGTGGTCTGGGTAATTTTTTTTTACGAAAAATAAACACGTAAAATTTTTTCGAAAAAAATATATCATGACCGGTCTCGTTTTAAAGAGTATAAAATTCTCGTTTTTATGGTATAATTTTTTGATTTAAAAATTAATAATATTAATGTTATTTTAATTTAAAGAAAAAGGATATTTATTTTGCTAATGTCAATCTTTTTGCTAATGTCAATCTTTTCCTTTTTTACCCCTCCAAGAATTAAAATATCACTATTACCAATCTTTTTTTCACTAATTCCAAACTTAACTCTTTTAATCAAGACCATTAGATTATTCTAATGTATGGACGATATTAGTTCTACAGTTCTACACTAAATTTAGGTTCTGCAATGATCCCATCTATATATATATATATATATATATATATATATATATATATATATATATATATATATATATATATATATATATATATATATATATATATATATATCCAAGACATAAATTATATAATATACACATAAACATTATGTATATTAAATTATATACACAAAAATTTATGTGTGTTAAATTTTATATATATATATATATATATATATATATATATATATATATATATATATATATATATATATATATATATATCCAACACATATAATATAATTTATGTGTCGATAATTGATTAGGTTGGAAGATACTTGAAGAAATAGTGACTTTGGAGAGGAAAAATATCGACGATATTATATTTACTTAAACATAACTAACAAAACTACATATATAAATGTCAACAATAATATTATAAAAATCAAAATTAATGAAGAAGATGAACTTCAAATAAATTAGTAAAGAAATATATATTTAAATTAAAATAAAAGTTAAATTTTAATTAAAATACGAACAATAATAAATGTAAATAAAATATTAAAACATAACTATATTTATAAATAAAATAAGTGTGTTTATAAGGAATTAAGTATATATCTATAAATAATATAAGAGTATTATAAAGATAAAATAAAATAAATGTTGGATTATAAATGGGTAAATAATAAAACCATTGAGACTAAAAACGTCTCAATGAAAAGGGTAAAAATGTCATTCTTCCAAATTTAACGGTTGTGTCGTTAAGTTTAACGGACAAGGGACTAAAAGGACACAAAATCAGCAAAATAGAGATGAAATTTGACCTTATTATGGTTAAGGGACTAAATCCGGGTAAACCATCAAACCACAAGTACCAAAAATGTCCTTTACTTTAATCTTTATTATTGAGTTCGTACTTCAAGAGTCCTTGATTTGCATCAAACGTTCCCTCCATTGACTGTATGAGGTTCATTGAAAGCAAAGAGTTTTTTACATCTACATAAATGGATACATTTACAGTCATAGATGGTACACAAATAGAGAAGATTTAGGTCATTTAATTTATTTATTGACATGAAAAGTTTCTTTTTATCAACGAAAGGTAGAACTAGCCGAGAGCTTCGGCAATGCCATCACCTCCGCCTAGAACACCCGAGCAAGTGGCTAGCCAAATTACAATGATAAAACTAAAAGAACGAAGACGGGCAAGCAACCCACAACGACCACATTATAGTTTTATAATTTGTTCTATATTTTAACCATGAATATAAACTAGCTTGAAACTCATCCTTAATCATTAAAGCAGAGAATCTTTCATTCTTGAAAACCACAGCATTTCTTGCTTTCCACACGGACCAAAACATTCCTCCCACCACCGTTTTCAAAAAATTTCGTCTTCTAATAGATTTCCCCAAGTCTAAAATTTTCGCAACAAATTGCTCCAACGATTGATGTTGTCCAATCGAAAAGTCTTATATGACATTAAGAGGATGTATGGTACATAGAATCGTACAAAATTAATTTGTTTAAGTTTATAAGTTTCTTTTTTATCAAATGATGAGAACAATAAATTTTATATCTTTCATTTTCTTATACATATAGCCGGAGGGAACATGGATTGCGAGTTGATGTTTTATAGGTTTTCTTTTATTTTACATGTCAATCTATAATTATATATGCCTATCATCATTCTAAAAACTTATAAATTTAACCGATTCAATTTCTTACAAACGCTTCTTTAAGTATTCTTGATTATTAAACAATATATATTATCTATTTTCCTCATTTCACGTTGTGTCTCCCGGTTTTTACGTGATGAAAATGAAACAAAGAAATGAAATTTAATAATGATTCTTTTCTTCCTCCTTTTATTTACAATTAATCTACAACGAGTCGTTTATTCCCGCACATTGTAGCGAGATATCAAAATTAATATTTTATAAATATATTAATTTAAAAGTTATAACACAAAAAACAGTTATATACTATATAAAAATATTTAATACAAATATTTTGTTATTAAAATAATAGTTTGGACGACAATTGATTTATAGTGGATGGTAGAGAAAAATAATATAATCAAAATGAGGTATTTGAGTTCTATAATACAACATATATTAAGGGTTACATTAGAAAAACAATATAGTTTTATTCGAATACCTGTAAAACAAAATATATTGAAGATGATAACTTTAAATACAGTTATGTTGTATAAATTTTTTTGATATCATAAAAAACTTGGTTTTTTTAGTTTATACGGTAGTAAATTGTATATACAAATGTTAATAACAACAATATGATGATAATAATAATAATAATATGTTTACAGTTTTATAAGTCTAAATATATTAGATGTTACAAAAGAAAAAATAAATTGGTAATATATTGTATAAGAAAAAACTTTAGCAACCGGTCGTGATCCTCATTTGATGATCACTTTCTGCTTCGGTCTGAGTTTATAAATGGAAAGAGTATGGTCGAACGGCGAACTAAACAATAAATTGTTTTATCATTTTAAAAATAGTTGGAACGAAAATAATTTTGATATCGAAATCCAGATAAAAATATGTGATCCTAATGATATATTCAAATTTGTATAAAGTATAATACATCAAAGGTATAAAAATAAAACAGTCATATATTATATATAAAACAAAAAAAAAATAAGTCAGATGCATATCGATCTCTCTAATGAAAATTGTTGTGACGGTAATAAATTTTATATTGAAATGTAGATAAAAACAATACGATTATAATGATATATTCAAATTTTTATAAAATATAATATATCAAAAGTTATTATAAAAATAAAAACATTATATATTATTTATATATAAAATAATAAAATAAATCAGCTGTTCATTCATTAACTGTAACTTGGTTTTCTTCTAAATATATTTGTCTTTTACTTTGCAACTTGCAAGTTGGATATATTTGTCATTATCGAATGCAGCATGATGTATAATTGCCCGTTTACATTAATACATTTGTCTTTCTTTGTCCTCTAGAAACTTTTATACATTTCGGGAAAGCAGTGGACCACTTATCATGAGATGGTACATTTATCAGTTATCACATGTTATGTTATGTTTTTTTTTTTTCGAATTTTTTCCACAGATTTGATTTATTAGGCCAAAAAATCTAAAAAAAATAATATAAGACGGCATTTGGTTAGTAAAATAGAATTTGAAAGAAGTAAACTTTTAATTTAATTTGTTTAGAGTTTTTGCTAACAAAGATAAAAAGTTAAATTTTACTTGTTTGACCTCAAAATTTTTGTTTATAGGAATTTAACATTCATTCCAACTCAAACATGAATCAGATACCAACTTATCCATACATGAATTAGATTCTAACATACATACTTAACCAATGCTCAGAATTTATTTTTACCTTTACCATCAAATACACTAAAAACTAAAGTTTAAATTCCAATTCATTCAAATTTTATTTCCTGAACCAAACGCCATCTAAGAGTATTAATACTTTGATCTGCTTCTCAGGGCTAGTAATTATTTAACTGAGGACATGATGCAACACGTTATATGTTGCTGCTACCAAAGTAGTCGAGGTTCTCATCTCAAAGCTTGGTGTGAGGTTCTCATGTCAAAGCTCGGTGTCATATTTTAGAGCATCTGTGATAGTCAAACTTAACAATGATTAGTAATAAGTTAATAACATGTAAAAGTATACGAGTATGTTTGTTTGCACTTAATTACCTCTTAAAAACCTCTGACGTTTTAATTTCATATCTAAATTGAAAATAGACTGTTTGTTATATTTCAGAGTTTGGTGGATTTCAGATCTTAATTCAAAATAGACTGTTTGTTACATTTCGGAATTAAGAGGTTAAAACGTCTGAAAACCACGTCTGAAATTAAGCTGTGGACTTTCGTCTGAATTTTGAAGTCTTAACTTAAGAGGTTGACGTAAGTTGATATTTTATTTACCTAAAATATTAAAATCAGTTTAATCAAATTAAACATTTAAGGTCATCACTTTATTTCAGACGTGTCATATCTTACTTTCAGATGTGATTTTCAGACTTCAGATTTCAGATCTTAAGTCCACCTCTTAAGTTCAGACATGGTTTTCAGATTTCAGACATTTACCTATTAAAATAACAAACACAACCTATATATATATATATATATATATATATATATATATTGTTTTCTTAAATTAAGAGCAATAATTTGACATTGGAATATTAATATGAATTGTATTGACAAAACAACTGAAACTGACAATTTATTGACGGTCTATTAAGATTATAAATTTATAATGAGTTATGTTGATTCATAGCAAGTTTCAATATTTGTGAAATAGAAAATTAAGTTTTATTTTAGCGGCGGAAGTTTTTTTAAAAACCAACTAGCAAGATGCTAGAAGCCAAATACCATAGCAAGATTCCACCGGTAGGTACCTCCTACCCGTCACCCATGCTCGTGTTTTTTTCCTCGCCCACGAATCCAACGGTATTCATTGGCGAGTTTAAATTTCATCCCATACGTGTTACACATGGGTACGGATAAACCCACGGCTTTAGTTTATAATATTTTGTTAGTTGGGAATGTTAATTTCACACACTAATGACTAATCGAAATATCTTGAAAATAAATAATTTGAACATTTTATTGACTAAAAGTTTATATCATAATAGACTTTATGATTGTTTTTTATTTGGTAGGAGCAGGATTAACGAGATTAGTGACCGAATGATTTCTCTTACATTTTTTTGGTACCTAAAGGCCTAGCTTCTCTATTATAATGTGTACACATATATAACCCACAAGGCTGGTTTTTGAGGTGGGCAATAGGGGCGATGACACAATGCCCCCGATTTGTTAAGGTCTTATCGATACTTTATTGTTTCCTTGTGGTGCAACATGAAAACATCAAACTCATATTTTTTGAAAATGTCCATAAATTAAATGAAAACATTTTGATACACACACACACACACACACACACACACACACATATATATATATATATAAATTATTTTTGGATATTTAATATATCGTTATTTGTATGAATAATATGTTTATACTTCTAAAAAGTTCATGTTTAGGTGCTCATTTTAAATTTATAGCACGTGGCCCCTAAAATCCACGGGACTAGGGCTGGCAATGAATGGATTGGATTGGATTTGGATCATGATCCAACAGATCAATGATCTAATTAAGTGGATCATGGATTTGATCCATTAGCCAATGGATCATGATCTGATCTATGATCCAATTATTTTGACAGATGGATCATGATCTGGATTGACCCATTTAATTTTTCAATTTTCAGCTATGATCCATCCTTACCCTACCCCAAGTTGACCTACCCCTCAACTGCCCATCCAATCCCACCCCTCAACCTACCCACCCTACCCTACTCGTACCCTTTACCCTACCCTACCCAACCCCTACCCACCACCCTACCCTACCCTACCCCACCCTTACCTTTAACAACTATCCCTACCCCACCTACCTTATCCCATACCTACCCTACCCTACTCCCTATCCTTCTCCAACCACCTTTCCTCCTACCTACCCTACCCTACCCACCCACCCTACCACGCCTTACCTCCTACCCTTCCTACCCCTACCTATACATACCCTACCCCCTACCCACCCACCCCTACCACGCTTACCTCCTACCTACCTTACCCCTACCACCCTACTCCTACCCCACTCCCCCATTACACCCAACCCCCCACTCTAGCCTACTTATCCACTTACTACCCCACCCCACCCCTACCTTACCCACCCAACCCCACCCCACCCTACCCACCCAGCCTTACCCCTACCCCCACCCTCATTCCACCCAACCCCCACTCTAGCATGACTTATTCACTCCTACCATAACCCCTCTACTACCTTAACCCACCCCTACCCCACCCAACCACCCCAACCCCCTACCTCCACCTATCCACTCCCTATTCCAATCACCCAAACCCCAACTCTAGCATACCTATCCACCTACCATGCCCTAATCTCACCTACCCACCCCACCCTTTTAATACACCCCCATTCTAGCCCACCTATCTACCTACCACCCCACTCTCATCTACCCACCCCTGCACCCAACCCCACCCTACCACTACCCCACCCAGGGTAGGTGGGGTTGGGGTTTGGTAGTCGGATAGGTAAGCTAGAATGGTGGTGGGGTGGGGTAGGGCGGGATGGGGGTGGGGTTGGGGTAGGGTAGGTAGGGTGGGGGTGGGTAGGTGCGAGTGGGGTATGGTAGTCGGATAGCTAGCTAGAATTTGGTGGGGTAGGAGTTGGGTGGGTGGGTGGGGTGAGAGTATGGCGGTAAGGGGTGGGTGGGGTGGGGTAGGGCGGGTGTGGTGTAGGGGTTAAGTAGTGGTGCATGGGGGGTAGGGTAATAGTAGGGTATGGTGGGGCAGGCAGGTTGAGGGTGAGGGTGGGATGGGTTGTTTGAGGTTAGTTGGGGTAGGGGTGGGGTAGGGTAGGGTTGGGTGGGTATGGGTGGTGCTAGGTTTTGGGGTAGGGTAGGGTAGGGTGAGTAGGGGTAGGATGGGGTTGCGTAAGATATTAGGGTACGGTGTGGAGTAGGGTGTGGGGGTTTAATACGGTAGGTAGGGGTAGGGGGTAGGGTAGGGTAGGCAGGTGGGTAGGGATATGGAGTAGGGTAGGTATGTATAGGGTAGGATAGGTGGAGGTAAGGGGGTAGGGTGGGTAGGTAGGTAGGTAGGAGTAGTGTAGGTAGGTGTAGGGTAGGGTAGGTAGAGGTAGTGGTAGGGTAGGTAGGAGGTAAGGCGTGGGTGGGTAAGGTTAGGGTAAGGATGTGGGTATGGTAGGGTAGGTAGGAGGTAAGGTGGTGGGGGAAGGGTAAAGGTAGTAAGGTGGGGTGGAGGTAGGTTGAGTGTTGTGAAATAAATTTTGTAAATGTGTATTTTTTAAATTAAATGGATTGATCCAGACGGATCATGGATCGATCTATTTGCTGATCCACATCCATGGATCAATTTATTGGATCGTCAAATGGATCGTTGGATTGATTTTTTTGATCCATTAAGTGTGTAAATGGATTTGGATCGGATCGGATTTGGACCGAAAGAGATCCATTGCCAGCCCTACACGGGACGGCCATGATAACCCACGATTATATATCATTTGGCCAGGCTCAACATAAATCTAATATTTTACGGTTGTATATGAGATAAGGTATCCTTTTGATTATGACAAATAAAGATTGGTAGTTGAACATCAAACAAAACTTGAGGAATTTGAGAATATCTTCGGTTTATTTTCATATAAACAAAGTAGCAAGCAAAGATTGAAAACTAAACCAATAAAAAAAATAACTTAGCGAGTGAAAATCGACTAAAATAATTAAAATACCATTAGAATTTTATTAAACTTAACTCATCAAAAAAAAAAACCTTCAAATTTTAATTGGAATAGCAATAAGTGGTACTTTTTTTGGCACCGTAAGCCCAAACTTTTCCCTCATATTCATATCTTGTGTTGTTATATTTCCTTCAAGCTTCCAATCAAACTTGTGAATCAAAGATCCTAACATCATATGCAACATTCTGTGAGCAATATTCAATCCTGGGCAGATCCTTCTTCCAGCTCCAAACGGAATGAGCTCATAGTGTTGCCCTTTAAAGTCGGTGTCGATTTGTAAAAACCTCTCTGGCAAGAACGTTTCTGGGTCGGACCAAACTTTTGGGTCTCGTCCCATCGCCCAAACGTTACAAAGGATTTCTGCATTTTTCGGCACAACGAAGCCTTGCACTTTTATGTCACTTATGGCTTTGTGAGGGACAAGAAAAGGCGCCGGAGGATGTAGTCTGAAAGTTTCTTTAATAACAGCTTGTAAGTAAGGGAGTTGAGATATATCTGATTCTCGCATATTTCTATTGTTGTTTTGTATGAGTTTAATGATTTCTGATCGAGCCGTCTTCATTTTATCTGGGTTACGAATAAGCTCTGCCATCGCCCATTCCAATGTGCCCGATGTTGTATCAGTACCCGCGACAAATAAAGCCTACAAAAAATATATTAAGTAATCAAATTTATTAGTCGATAAATCTTGTAATTAAAGGTCCCTCCGTACTACTAAATGAAATAAGTTAAATTAATCAATTCATTTCAAATTATTTGTACACGTTTCCTTTTTAATTTGGATCAACAAAATTGTCTACATCTATAATTAGTTAGATAAAGGTATGCTTGGCTTTTTTGGGCTGGATGGCCGCGTGACAGCCAAGGCCGTTTCGTTGATTTTTGGTGCCCCGGACGAAAACGTATAAGAGAACCGTACACATACACACACATATATGCATATATACATACGCGTGCGCACACATATACATACATACATACATGTGTGTATACAAACATATGTTTTGTTTTCTTTCCGTCCATAAATTAAAAAAATCAATTTTACTTTATTTACGTTGAAAACTTATGAAATTAAGGGTTTTATGGAATTTTGGGCCCTGGGCGGTCGCCCATTTTGGGCGCCCTCAGGGCCGGCCCTGGTGGCAGCCCAACCCCACAGTGCACACGACCCCCTCCCACATTCCCTGCCGTTGTTCCACCTTTCCGGCCATTACATTCCGAAGCGGCCTTTGATATGTATGTGTGTGTCTATATTATAAAGAAGGAAAAAAGAATATAATTTGTTTAAGAAACATGAAGGGGAACAAGAGAGAAACACTAAGGTTGCGTTTAGTTCACGAAAACTAGCCACTTTTCAATTTCAGTTTTCAAGTTATAATTTTTAGAAAAAACAAGGATTTCTATGAAAAGTGAAAACTTGTTTAGATGATGAAGTTTTTATTTTAGAAAAAATAAGATTGGTGATTATAAAATAAGAAAAATAGGTTAGGTGGTAGAAAAATAAGAGAGAGAAAGAGAGTATTATAAAGAAATATAGGGTAGGTTATAAGAAAGTAAGAGAGAATATGAAAAGTGTTATTTTAAAAGTGAGATGAAAATTTATGAAATTGTTGTAAAGTAAACAAGTTTTCATTTTTGTTGAAATGTGAGATGAAAATTTTGGAAATTTTCGGTAAC
Source organism: Centrapalus pauciflorus (assembly GCA_020465985.1). Lineage (NCBI taxonomy): Eukaryota > Viridiplantae > Streptophyta > Magnoliopsida > Asterales > Asteraceae > Centrapalus > Centrapalus pauciflorus. The sequence continues at coordinate 266,052 of JAANYP010005274.1, forward strand.
TAAACGCACCCTAAGGTTGCGTTTAGTTAACGAAAACTAGTCATTTTTCAATTTCAGTTTTCAAGTTATAATTTTTAGTAAAAAACAAGGGTTTCTATGAAAAGTGAAAACTTGTTTAGATGATGAAGTTTTAGTTTTAAGAAAAATAATATGAGTGATTATAAAATAAAAAAATAGGATAGGTGATGGAAAAGTAAGAGAGAGAAAGAGAGTATTATAAAGAAATAGGGTAGGTATTAAAAAAGTGAGAGAGAGAATATAAAAAGTGGTATTTTAAAAAGTGAAATGAAAATTTATGAAATTGTTGTTAAGTAACAAGTTTTCATTTTTGTTGAAAAGTGAGATGGAAAATTTGAAAATTTTCGGTAACTAAACGCACCCTTAGTAATTATCTAAAAATTGCAATTATCAAAAACTGAAATTGAAAAATGACTAGTTTTCGTTAACTAAACGCACCCTAACGTTGCAAGAAAGATGAGTTCTGAGAAAGGTACACATTTTAACTTTCTAAAAATAATTAATAATCAATGTTAAAAGGGATAATTACTAAAATAGCCAAATCTCACACATTTATTCACTTTTTAGCCATTTTATATACATTTTACCAAAAGAGCCACAATTTACGTGACCATATTCACGTGATAGCCACAATTTACGTGATTTGTACTTTTTTTCATTTTTTTTAATGCATTACGTTATAAAAGGTGTTGGTCACGTAAATTGTTGTACTTGGTCACGTAAAGTGTGACAAGACATCCCACCAAACATTTATGGGGAAGGAGCAAAAATGGTCACGTAAAGTACAACAATTTACGTGACCAGACATCTTTTGTAACGTAATGCATTAAAAAATGAAAAAAAGTACAAATCACGTAAATTGTGGCTATCACGTAAATGTGGTAACGTAAAGTATGGCAATTTTGGTAAAATGTATATAAAGTGACTAAAAAGTGAATAAATGTGTGAGATTTGACTATTTTAGTAATTATCTAAAAACTGTAATTATCATAGATTCTTAGAACCGTCTGTTTTTGTCTAAAATAAATAATTTGTGACGGATGGAGTATTCGATCAAAATTATCATACACAAAAGATAATCTTACCAAGAACAAATGCCTCATCTCTTCTCGATTAATTTCATATTCATCTTTCTGGCTGAGGTTAAGCAACGAATCCAAAACATCATTGTTTGCCGATGAAACACCATCACATGACGATGAACTCGATCTTGATTGCAATCGTTGATCAATGATGCTATCAAAAATGGTCATCAACTTCTGACCATAAACATTTGCTCTTCGTAATAATCCTTGTGGATCAAACGGTTTAAGTATCGGAAAAAAGTCTGCTAGATTAGGCTTCCCAGCCAATTCCATCAAAGCCATCACCACTTCTTTGAACTCTTGTGATGTCTTGGAATCGTATTGAGCGAGATCCATAGAGAATATGGAGTTTGATAAAACGTTGAGAGTTGTCGTAAACGCTGCTTCACCGACATTCATAGCCTTTTCATTCGTACAACATCGATTAACATGATCAACAAGTTCTTGTACCTAGAAGAAGTATAATCATATGCTTAATATATATTTTCTTTTTGAACAGCAGATGTTAGCGGTTAGTTATTAGCATCATTTAGACACCTTGAGGGTGAGGACCGAACCCCACACCTCTGCCTAAGAATAAACGCCGTTGGCAAGGCTCGAACTCGAGACCTCAAGGGGAACCTCCCACCTTTGGTGATGACCAGTTGATTTATGTCAAGTGGTTACGAGTAGAAATATATGTATAAATATTTGTCCCTACCTTCTCCCTCCGTAGGAGTTCTCTAGCATCTAGACGTTGCACGGAGAACAAATATTCTTTAGTTATTCTTCGTAATCTTCGCCATAAATCTCCAGTGGGTAGAAACACGATGGAGTATTTATCATGGTCAAGTAATCGTACGGTGTTTGGAACTGTTCGATCAGAAAACAATGAATCATGGGTTTGGAAGAATTCTTTGGCAATATCGGATGATGAAACTATGATGGTTGTTTTGCTACCGAGCTTAAGCGACATTAAAGGACCATAACGTTTAGAAAGTGTGGCAAGAGATTGGTGGGGTTTGTCACTAAGCTCTAACAAGTTTCCGATGACCGGAAAAGGGTTAGGTCCCGGTGGCAGCCGCGGGTTGCGGCGGCGGGAAATGGTTAAGGCATAGACGAATGTTAACAGGAAAGATAGTAAGAGACAGAAGGTTGAATTATCCATACGTTTGTGTCTTAGAGATCGAGTAATGTGTAGCCAGCCACCCATTTTATCTACCAGAAAAAGTAACTACACAAAAATGTCTTTATCCTGAATTACAACTCAATTTTTTAATGCTTGGAAAGTCATGTGTTTTTTTATCTTGAAATATCATAAAATAACCAATGCCATAACGAAATGATTTGGTTTTATAAATCATTGCGGTCATATTTACACAGTTTTTGGAAGGGTTTATTACGAAAAAAAACCAACAATTTTTCGTAGTTTTTGCTTTTTTATCTTATTTTTTTCCATCAAAGTAACTTGGACATTGGATACTGAGTTTTTAGTTTTTAAAAACCCGGTTCACAATGGTAATCGGGGTCTAATGTCTAAATTTCATTAAACTAAAAAGAAAAATAATAAGTTGAGGTTCTTTTTATAGAAAAAATAACATAGAATGACGAAAACGCAAAAAAACATAAAAGCATTTTGTTGTTTTTTTCCATAATAAACCCTTTTTGGAATTGTAAATATAATTAAAAACCAACCTGACCAACTTAAATCAAAGTTCGAACATCTTAATTTTAGCTATCCTAAAATATGTACGTCGTTGAATCCAAGGAACATATCATCATCATCATAACAATTTGTTAGAAGGAGATCTGGAGTGAATATGTAATTTTTTACCATTTTGATTTTTTATATTGTCATAAAAAAAACTCCAGTAAATCTTTTCGAAATCCTTGAAATGAATTTTAAAGAAATTATAATTCACTTACAGTGTCTTTGGAAATATAGTATAAATGTCATCAAATCTATTAACTCTATTAAATGAATAACTAAATGTCACATGACACTTAACTCAAACGCCATTTGACTTAACAATAATATGCCACGTGTACATGATTTTTTTTTTTTTTGTTATCAATAATGAATAAAAAGAGTTAAATTAAATTAATAAGTGGAATTATTTAGCAGAAGGTTTAATAAATAGAGCCTTCAAATAAGAACTTCTGTTATGCAAATGTTGTCATTTCTAGAGTTAAAAGTAAAGAATGTTTAAAACTTTTAATTTTTGGCAAAGAAAGTAGAGTTAGAATAAAAAAACATTGTTGTTTATAAGGAAGTATTTTCTGTTTATTATTTGAAACTATGTATCTACTTTTATATTTAGAAGGTGTTTGGATTTGCGTTTGAAAAAGTGTTGTAGCGTTTTGGAAACTAATAATCAGATAATAGCTGTAACAAAAGGTGCTGCTGGAAATGTAGTGTTTGGTTTAGCTTCTGCTGTGTGCTATCGTAATTATCATAATAATCAGTTTTTAAAGTGTTTGAATTTGCGTTTTAACTTGTAAAATGGTCAAATAATCACTTATTAAGCAAATACGTTACATTTTTTAAGTTATGAAAAAATGTGGTAGGAATAACTTTAAACGCAAATAATCATTTATCAAGTTGTGCAATCCAAACATTTTAAACCAATTATTTGCGTTATTGCAACGTAATAAGCTAATAATCTTATCTATAACGCAAAACCAAACACTTTCATTAATCACTAATAGTCATTTATCTTGTAATGTAAGTTTATAATTGATACAATGATAGACGAAGATATAATTTAATCCTATATATTCATACTAGTTTATGACTCGTGTGTTAAATGAATATTTCTAATAAAATTTATATAATTAAAAATAAAAATAAATATTATTTTTCTAACTTAATAAATTGATATAAATAGTAGCTGTTTTTTATGGTTTTTTAAACTTTTTATTTTTAATTCAATATATTTTAATTGATACAAATTGATATATTAATTTATGTGTAATATAATACTTATATATTTTATTATAACTTAATATTTATAGATTAAAAAGATAATAGAGTGTATTTATCTTTTTAAAATAATAATTGTATTTATATCATATTATTTATTGATTAAACAATATAATGTGTATTTATTTTTTATGATAATAATTTGTTTTTATTTTTCTGGCGAAACGTGAATGTGACACATGACATTTGATATTATTCATTATATATATATATATATATATATATATATATATATATATATATATATATATATATATATATATATATATATATATATATAGGGGAGATCAATGGAAAACCACCATGCACCTGAAAACTTGTGAAAACCGCACTGCACCACCACAAATGCATCAAATTCTCCACGCGATGCATCAAAATTCCGCGCGATGCATCAAATTTTCCGCGTGATGCATCAAATTCCCGCGTGATGCATCACCTTATTTACGATCATGCCACTGCGTTTTTCATGAAATGCACCAAATCGGACGGTATGCGTAGGTTTCCATAGTTTTCAGGTGCATAGTGGTTTTCCATAGGGGTGGGTTCAATGGAAAACCACTATGCATCTGAAAACTATGGAAACCTACGCAAACCGTCCGATTTGGTGCATTTCATGAAAAACGCGGTGGCATGATCGTAAATAAGGTGATGCATCACGCGGGAATTTGATGCATCACGCGGGAAATTTGATGCATCACGCGGGATTTTGATGCATCACGCGGGGAATTTGATGCATTTGTGGTGGTGCAGTGCGGTTTTCACAAGTTTTCAGGTGCATGGTGGTTTTCCATTGAACCTCCCTATATATATATATATATATATATATATATATATATATATATATATATATATATATATATATATATATATATATATATATATATATATATATATATATATATATATATATAGGGAGGTTCAATGGAAAACCAACATGCATCGGAAAACTTTGAAAAACCAACATGCACCACTACAAATGCATCACAATTCTCGCGTGATGCATCAAATTCCTCGCTTGATGCACCAAATTCCCCGCTTGATGCACCAAATTCTCGCGTGATGCACCAAATTCCCGTGTGATGCATCGACTTTCTGCGTTATGCATCACCTGATCCGATGGCTATAAAGTGGGTCCCGGGTTTTCCGATGCATATAAGTTTTCCATTGAACTCACCCCTATATATATATATATATATATATATATATATATATATATATATATATATATATATATATATATATATATATATATATATATATATATAGAGGGGGGTTCAATGGAAAACCACCATGCACCGGAAAACTTGTGAAAACCGCACTGCACCACCACAAATGCATCAAATTTCCCACGCGATGCATCAAATTTTCCGCGTAATGCATCAAAATCCCGCGTGATGCATCACCTTATTTACGATCATGCCACCGCGTTTTCCATGAAATGCACCAAATCGGACGGTTTGCGTAGGTTTCCATAGTTTCCAGGTGCATAGTGGTTTTCCATTGAACTCACCCCTATATATATATATATATATATAGATTGAGGTTCTATGGGGCACCATATGCATCGGGAACCAAAAATGCATTGCTTGTTTACAAAGGGTGCATTAAGGGCATTTTGGGAATATTTAATAATATATTGTTAAATTATAAGATTTAGTTTAATATTTATCATTTATTTAGGAAACTAAATAAAATATTGGTTGTTTCAAACATGATGCACAACAGCAATGCATCACGACAATGATGAACACGTTTAAATTTCAGAGATGCATCACGAAATTAACACGTTTAAATGTCGAAATGCATCACGATTTTGGTGATGCATAATGATGGAACAAAGACGAGGATGAATATGGCCGAAATGCATCACGATTTTGGTGATGCATAATGATGGAACAAAGACGAGGATGAATATGGTCGAAATGCATCATGTTTGAAATTGAATTGGATGAAGATGCATCGTGTTTGAAGACGAATCCAATAAATTGGATGAAGATGCATCATCTTTGTTTAGATTCGGATAGAATATTTTCTGAATTCAAGCATCTTCCGATTTTGCCCTTCCGCGCGCGAGAAGTTATGCACCCGTGCACCCATTTTCAAGTTAATTACCCTTTTGCCACTGCAATCTGAACCATTAAAATTCAAGATCTAACGGTGCATACAGGTTCCCAAAGTACACAATGCATACAGGTGCCCCATAGAACCTGACCCTATATATATATATATATATATATATATATATATATATATATATATATATATAATAAATCAATTTCTTGTCAATAAATCAATCGACGAATAGAGAAACGTAACCAATTGTATCGGTGTGGTTTATTTAAGTCTTAGATATAGACTTAAAAGAAAGAAAGGAAATGTCTGGAAAAGCAAAGACATGTATGATATATTTGGCTCTCCAAAAGGTTTTCATGCTTGTCTGGTTTCAGACTCAAATATTGTTGCAATCGTCTTTTAACTATTATTTTCCATTTGATAAGAAAAAAGTAATTTTTGAACTAATTTTAATGAATCGATTTTTTAGCAAATGATAAAATTTACACTTTACTATCAGTATATATTTATTTTTCATGTATAAAATTATTGTTATTTCATGAATTTTAATAAATAATATTAAATCTGAATATACAAAAAAAACTTACTATTAACAGTTATGCAATAAAAACTTAATTATATATGAAAGATAATAAATTTTAGCAAGTTAGAAAAAAATTAAATTTTCTAAAATCTCTTTAATTCAATTTAGGCTATTTCTTCATGCACCACCTCTAATTTCTCATACACCGCCTCTATACATTTGACCTATAAATACTTATCTTTTGATTGGACAAAAAAGTATAAACAAATAAAATATAATGATGAGTTATGAAAAAAAGGCATGTTTTAGGTCAATTGTAGATATAGATATGGTGCATGAAGTAACACCCTTCGATTTATTAATCATTTTTGTCAGCTTACAACAGTTGATTGGGTCAATGACTTTAAACCAAAATAAAGTAGATCGATGTGTGTGGGGGCCTGATAAAAGTGTAGTAGACTCGATGAATAGTATGACATTTGTAATTTATGCATCATTGAATTATGCTTTTTCTATTGGTAGGGAGAAGCAATTATGAAATTCCAGGGTTCTAATTAAGCACATAGTAATTAAGCATTTGTGTATAGAGTGTAATTCAAAATGCTTTATGTGATCTTTATGTTTATGTGCCAAAAGTATAGGTGAGCGACGGGTATCATTTCCCGAAACCCGAACCGGTACCGACTGATACTCTCAGTTCGGTATTCGGTACTCTCGGTTCGGTATTCGGTTTTTAAATTAGCTAAAATTCGGTATTCGGAACCGAACCGGCACCATATAAAATTATACGGTTCGGTATTCGGTTCTTTCAAAACTAATAATTCGCTTTCGGTATTTTCGGGATCGGTACCGGTTTTGTACGGTCCAGTACCGAGCTCACCCCTAGCCAAAAGTGCTAAGACAGGTGGTGTTAGGGTGACGATACAAGTCAGAGGAGCATTCTTAGGTGAAATGAGGGGTTTGGTCCTCACATTTAAGGTGTCTAACATTTGTGATAATAGCTAACCACTAACATCAGCTGCTCAGAAAAAAGTCAGAGGAGCATTGGCAAAGTTTATAATAGAGTAGGAAATTTTCTACTAAGGTATGGTTTTTATGAGAATGCAGAAATCAAGTTTTCTTTTCTTCGCCTGATGACCATATGAAAGTTATGAAGATATGTTTTCTGTCGTTTTGAAAGAAAGCACTCTTTTGTATAGAAAATTGAAGAAATAAACAAATAGAGTTGGAAGAGATGGATTATAAGTATGTGACTGTTGGATAATGGTCGGAGAAATATTATTCATATTTTGTGATTGTTTCGAGACTTTTATAAGTATGCTTGCTTTTGGAGGTACATAATATTGATGGTTATAAGTTTGTATAGGTGTTTTCTAATAATATTTAGGGTATATTATAATTTCCGTCCCTGTGTTTATATAAAAGTTATGGTTATTTTTCTTTTTATAATAAAATTACAATTACATTACTTATAGTTGGTGTTTTGTTATGCTTTTGATCCTTTTATCCAAATTTTTTTAATAATGACAATTTTACCCTTTCACTTTATTTCATTTTTGGTCCCTCTTCAAAATATTTCTATTATTATTTAAATTTCTTAATGATTTATTATTATTATTATTTATTTAATATAAATTTCTTATTATTACTATTAAAAATTATATGAAGTAATAAATTATTTAATATGTTTTATTATCATTATTTATTTGACATTAGTATCACTATTATTATTATTATTATTATTATTATTATTATTATTATTATTATTATTATTATTATTATAATAGTTTAAGTATTTACATAAATAAGTAGTAGTAATTGAAAATAACTTGTATATTACTAAATTTAATATATTGTATTGTTGTTAATTATTGTTGTTAATATTGTTCTTATGTATAAAATTTAAACATAAATTGAACTATTTATAAATTTAGTTTTTAAAAGGTAAAGTTTTTAACAATTTATCATTTAACTTAATTATCTTTTGCCTCTACTTTATATTATTTTATATAAATACTTACAAATTTGGTCATATTTTTGTCCATATTTATACATATATGTATTAATTTATACATTTTAATTTTAATTTTAATTTTTTCTATTTTTATGAACCTTATTAGTTCGATGTAAATTTAACTTAACAAAATATATCAATTAACGTGTAATCCATTCTAATTTATTTATTTCATAAAGTTAATATTCATATAAATTACAGTTGTTCAATGTATTAATCCATTAAGCATAACAAAAACTACATAATAATTTGTAATAAAATTTAATAAATTAATTTAATTTATACATATAATATGTCAAGTTCTTATATTTTGTTAAGTTTAACTACCTTTAAACATATAAAGTTTATATACATATAATATTTTAGTTTCAAAAAAATTATATATTTCATTAAAAAATTAATTATATATATATATGTATATATATATATATATATATATATATATATATATATATATACATATATATGTTATATATATACATATACATACATGTATGTATTCTAAAATATATTCACTTAACAAAATAAATAAATTAAAGATAAGTAAGTATTTTTTATGAGTAATATATAGTATTAAAAAAGATTAATAATTTATATATATCAATAATGATAAGTTTTATAAAATAAAAGTATTAAAAACTTTTAAAAACAAATGTATATATAGTTGTATAAATTTTTGGACTTAATTGTAATATTAATAATAATACAACTTATTAATATACAAATCCATATATGTAAAAATCATTTTAATTACATTCTTGTAATAATTAATAATAAAAGATATATCAAATAATAAATAAATAATAGTAAAAAAAACATATTAAAAAAATAATACTTTAGTTAAACTGTAACAATAAGAAAAAAAACTAAATATCAAATAACTAATAACAGGATAAAAGTAATTAAGATAATATAAAAAAAGAAAATAATTAGTTAGGAACCAAATGTAAAATAAAGTTAAAAGGACAACATGGTCATTTTTAAAAAAATGATTGGTCAAAGGACTAAATGCATAACAAAACGACAACCATATATATTAAAATTGTAATTTCGATTTGAAAATGATCATAATCATAATTTATACATAACCACAGGGTCCACAGGGACGAAAATTGTAATTTACCCCTAATTTAATTTGTATTAAATACTAAAAGTTAAAAGTTAAGAATACAGATGAATAATAAAAAATAATAGAAGGTGTTTGGTTTTGAATTATGATAAAAATTATTAGATTATTACGTTACAATTACGTAAATGATTTGATTAAAATGTTTAGATTGCATTCATTAATAAGTGATTATTTACGTTTATATTAACGTAAATAATTTGCTTAAAGTGTTTGGATTACATTCATTAATAAGTGATTATTTACGTTTGTATTTAAATTATTTACTTAATAAGTGATTATTTGGTTAATTTGACAAGTTATAACGCAAATCCAAACACTTTAAAAATGAAGTACTTGATAATTGTGATAGCAAATAATCAAACACTAAATTTCTGATAACAGTTTTTGTTATATCTATTATCTAATTATTAGCTTCTAAAACGTTGTGGTAATTTTTTAGACGTAAATCCAAACAAACAATTTTATGTTTAGAGCCCACTAGTGCTATTTTAGTAAATTACTAGTTTATAAACTCATGTATAACATTGGTATACATTTAAACTTTTAATTTCATTAATATTGTAGGATAATTTTTAAATATATTTTATCAAATTTATAATATCTATTTATATAATACAATAAATATAAATATAAATATATAAAAAAGAAAAGTTATCATTCAAATTCAAATTTGAGTTTTATATTAGATAAGATTTAGATTTGATTAGATATTATTTAAATTATTTATTATAGATAGATTGAAAAAAAATTTAGAAGCAAATTAATAGCAAATTGTTAGGTAAACGTGGCAATCCCATAAGCCAATTGGCGGTCTATCTAGATGTCATATGGCATTTAGTTACTCATATAATAGAATAGATAGATTAGATAAAATCATAAAATTGTGGCTGTATGGATAAAATTCTTATTTTATTTATCAACCAATATAAAATCAATCAATTATTATACGTCCAATCAAATTTCCATCATTATCTTTGGCAATCAAAATTTGTCATTTAACTTCAACCCGTATGAGATCAATAATCACAAAGACACAAACAATAAATGCAGTGGACCAGACATTGAAGTGACACGCCCTTCTATATCAAATTATGTAATTATAGCCTTTTAATTGATAGACATTATTTTTCCCTTCAAACTTTATGAACCATTAATAAACTACATGTAATAATAGAAATCCTAAGGTGTTGGGAGTAACCATCGTTCTTAAATTTAATATCGTTTGTCACATTAATATATAATTGATTTTTTAAGAACAGGTCCCTATGATTAATGGACCATGGGTAGTTGTCCATATTGACCTAGCTCAAGCCAACCATGTCTAAACCCAAACCAAGACATGGAATATGAAATCTACCCTAAGAAAAGGAATCGAGAACACTATATATATTCGGGAATATTGATTCGTAAACAAGAACAAACAAAACCTCAACCAAATTGAAATCAAGAAATCGAATTGAAAACCAAAAGAAACCCTGAAATGTAGACCAAACATATTCCTTTGAAGAGTACAAACCAGAATAACAGAAAATTTAACCGTAAAATCAACAACATAAACAATAACTGAATATGAGAAATGAATCGAAAACCAATAGAAAGAAGAGAAATGAGAACCTTAGAAGACAAAGATGAAAACCAGGTGCCTTAACCATATTTTAACTCGTACCTGAAAGTACGTTCGAAACAATTACTAGAATTCCATTTGAAGAGGAGAGAAACATAGATGAGAACTGGTGAAACCAGAATAACACAAAAATTTAACCGTAAAATCAACATAAACCATAACCGAATATGAGAAATGAATCAAAAATTTAACCGTAAAATCAACACAAACCAAACAAAACCTTTAGATATTTGTAGGGAATCATCATTAGATAAAGCTCCATGCTTATAAACTCACGAAGAGTTTAATATCTCACCTATGTGGGATACAGCGAAATGCACCAAGCTAAGGTGATTCATAAACCAAACAAATAAGTTCTGAAACAATTTGCTTGCAAATTACAGTCAAAGTTTAATGAATATAATTATCTATACTTACAGTTTATTTTAAAAAAGTACAATATATGATTAAAAAAATTCATATCATATCATAGTTTGATTGGAATCGCCATGAGTGGTGAATTTCTTTGTAGTGTTATCCCAAACTTCTCTTTCATATCCATACTTTGCGCTTTTATATTTTCCGCAGGTTTCCAATCAAACTTATGGATCAAAGATCCCAACATCATAGGCAACATTCTATGAGCAATATTCAATCCCGGACAAATCCTCCTTCCGGTACCAAATGGAATGAGCTCAAAATCTTGGCCTTTATAATCAATCTCGACGTCCAAAAACCTCTCGGGCATGAACTTCTCCGGTTCTGACCAAACATTTGGGTCTCGCCCCATCGCCCACACATTACACAAGATTTGTGCATTTTTAGGCACGATGAAACCTTGGATGTCTACGTTGTGTATGGCTTGGTGAGGAATAAGAAATGGGGCGGGAGGATGCAACCGAAGAGTTTCTTTTACAATTGCTCGTACGTAAGGGAGTCTACAGATGTCTGGTTCTTGTATATTTTTGTTCTTGTTTTGCACGAGTTTAACGATATTAGACCGAGCTATTTCCATTTTCTCTGGGTTACGAATAAGCTCGGTCATTGCCCATTCCAACGTACTAGCCATTGTATCTGTTCCCGCAATAAATAAATCCTACAATATATAATTTATGAAACAATGAACAAAAGTTAATTCAAGGGTGTTGGTTTTGTGTTATAAACGGGATTATTGACTTATTACGTTACAATAGCGCAAATAATTGGTTTAAAGTGTTTGGATTGCATACGTTAATAAGTGATTATTTGTGTTTAACATTAGTCCTGCCACACTTTTTCATAAGTTAAAAATTGTAGCTTATTTGCTTAATAAGTGATTATTTGGTCATTTTACAAATTAAAACGCAAATCCAAACACTTTAAAAACTGATTATTTGATAATTATGATAGCAAACAGCAGAAGCTAAACCAAACACTACATTTCCGGCAGCACTCTTGGTTACAGCTATTATCTGATTATTAGTTTCCAAAACACTACAACATTTTTTCAAAAGAGAATCCAAACACCCTCTTCGTGACCATAACTTGCAAAAATCATCTTGATATTTTTCAAACATAACGTTAAAAATTCAAAATTTTAAAATCATAACCATTATGTTATCAAAATGATTAAGTCAAATTTGTGTTTAATTACTTTCTAAATGGATTTACTTACCAAAAACAAATGCATCATGTCATTTCGACTGAATTCTGATTCATCTTTCAGGTTGATGTTCAATTTGAGCAATGAGTCCAAAACATCGTTGTTGTTCGATGTAATGCTATCATACAGCGATGAATCTGACCTTTCTTGCAATCGTTGATCAATGATCCTTTCGAAAATATCCAATAATTTCCTACCATAAACATGAACTTGCTGATATAAGCCTTGTGGATCCAATGGCTTCAGTATCGGAAAAAAGTCTACTAGATTCGGCTTCCCTCCAGCTTCCATCAATGCCGTTACCGCATCCTTGAATTCTTGTGATGACATGGAATCATATTGAACGAAATTCGTAGAGAACATGAAATTGGACAAAATGTTTAACGTCGTTGTAAATGCAACCGCACCTACGTTCACAGTTTTTCCATTCGTACAACATCGATCAACATGGTCAAGAAGTTCTCGTACCTAGAAGCATAAACAAATGTCAACAATGGTTTAGGTATATGTGAATTAAATTATTATTGTTGTTGTTATTGTTATTACTACGTTCAAATATAATGGGGCGTTTGGTTCACTGGAATCTGACGGAATGGAATGAAATCTGTCAAAGGAATGGAATTCTGGAATGAATGTAATCTGTCTGAATCCAAATACTATAGTATGTTGAGAATGAGAAGACTTGTTGTTAAAAATATTACTTTGTAGGAATGGAATTTAAATTCCTTCCATTTTGCTATGGATTGGTCATTCCTTCAAAAGGGGGGATTTTTTTTAAAAATGTGCAATGGTCATTCCATTCCTTTGGACAACCAAACAGCCCATCAGAATGGAAAATCTATTCCTTTTCCACCATATTCCAGCGAACCAAACGCCTCATAATTATATCGATCATGCCTTCTCTCCACGTAGAAGTTCGCTCGCATCAAGACATTGCACCGAGAACAAATATTCTTTTGTTATTCTTCGTAGTCTTCGCCATTGCTCTCCTACGGGCAGCCAGACTATGGAGAAATTATGGTGGTCCACCACTTGGGCAGTCGCAGGAATTGTTCGGCTAGAGAATGATCGGTCATGTGTGTGAAAGAATTCTTTGACGATATCGGGTGATGAAAGAACAATGGTGGTTCTACTTCCAAGCTTAAGCGACATTAACGGGCCATAACGCTTGGAGAGGGCGGTGAGAGATAGATGGGGTTTGTCACCAAGTTTTAAGAGGTTTCCGATGATCGGAAAAGGGTAAGGTCCTGGTGGAAGCCGGGAGTTGCGGCGGCCGGAGAATATCAAGGCATAATAGAGGAAAGTTAAAAGGCAAGCAGATAGTAAGAGAAAGAAGGTTGGGTAATCCATGGGTTTGTCTTGGAGTGTTATAGTTGGTGTTTGTTTTTTTTAATCACATTCAGTCTTATTGCCTTGCACGGCTGGTTGGGGTAGCCACGATGCTTTACATGTTTTTTTGCTTTATATTTTGTGTTACAAAATCTTGCCAATAAACCGTTATAAAATAATAGGTGTCAATTATATATACTACGTGGATTATATAAGTTTTATAAATCTTATATTTTGCCTTTGTCAAAATGCAATGCCTACATCCACCTTTGCTAAAGTAATCAAATTAATAATCAGCTAGCTAGTTAACATGATATTTTTAAACGTCACATTTTAAAAAAAAAAACATAGCTAGAAAGGCATGTTTTAGAAATCATAATCTGAAAAACACATGTTTTGCTGACTTAGAGGGTATTTGATTTTGCGTTATAATCGTGATTATTAGCTTATTACGTTATAATAACGCAAATAATTGGTTTAAAGTGTTTGTGTTGCATACTTTAATAAATGATTATTCGCGTTTAGAGTTAATCCTACCACACTTTTTCATAAGTTAAAAAATGTAGCTTATTTACTTATAAGTGGTTATTTGGTCATTTTACAAGTAAAAACGCAAATACTAACACTTTGAAAACTGATTATTTGATAATTACGATAGCAAAGAGCAGAAGCTAAACCAAACACTACATTTCCAACAGCATTTTTTGTTACAACTATTATTTAATTATTAGTTTCCAAAACGCTACAGCGCGCACTTTTTCAAAAAAAAAATTTTATAAGGAGTATATATATTTTAGAAAGTTGATTTATTATTATGATGATGGATAAAACTTCAAACATATTCACATCAAAACATTCCTAAAAGTGATGCGCATATATTGTTTCTATATATTACGTGTCGGTATGTTTAGTTTATATAGTTATTTTGCATGACTCTGTTTGGTTTGAACAAATACGTTTGTCGGACATTAGATGCATATGATTTGTGTGTCTATTAATTTCACATTGCCTTCGATCAATTCTTATGCCTCATTTAATAAATACTTATGTTTATATATTCATTACTAATTTATATTCTTTTATTATTAATTACTATAAATGTAATGATTATATCTGTTCATTATTCTATCTTCTTAATTTTATTATAATTAACAATTAAAATTACCAGTTTCAATTGGCAATAAGAAAATTAAAAGAGGAATTTTGACCCGTTAGTGAGTATTGATTTATTTTTTTTATTTGTTGACAAACAGCGTATCGGAAACACGGTTTATTAGAGCTTAAATTTATTCATTTTAAAAGTTTCAATCTCTTCTTTATCTATAAACTGCATTTGGATGATCGAATTCTTTTTATATGACTATATGAGCTTATTAAAATCAAAAGCTTTTAAACAATAATCTACTTCAAGTACATTTTTTAAAAATATATTGAGCTTATGAAAATCAAAATTACTAAAAATAACTTTAATTAATTATGATTTAAACTTGGTTTATTTATATATGAATTTTATGTCATATTATATCTTTCAGCTCTAGCTATTCATTTTTCTCGAACCTGTTCTTGATTCCTATAATTCTATTAATTCGGTTTTCAATTCCACCGGGTTCGGGATCGGTTCGGTTTTCTATTTATCTTTGTAAAGGTAAGAAAAAACTAAAACCGAACCGGGTTGATTTATTTTCGAACTGATTCTAGATTCTTTAATTAAAGCATTTTCGGGTTTCGATCGGTTCCAAAACCGAGCTCATGATCCCTAATATTAATAAAAGTTCTAGTTCTGATTCCAGCTCTAGCTCCAACTAGTATATGCTAAACAGACCCGAAGCTTGTAATATATATATATCTATAGCTATATAACTTCTAATCTATAAATACTTTAAAAGAATAACTATTTTGCCACGTGTCATCATTTGCTATTGCCACGTGACATCACCTCTTACCGCCATTTGGATCTTATATTTTTAAATTTATAATCAATCCATATAATAAATAATTTAAATAATATCTAATCAAATCTAAATCTTATCTAATATAAAACTCAACTTTGAATTTAAATTTGAATGATAAGTTTTTTTTATATTTATATTTTTATTTATTATATTATATAAATAAATATTATAAATTTGATAAAATATATTTAAAAATTATCCTACAAGATTAATGAAATTAAAATTTTAAATTTATACCCATGTTATACATGGATTTATAAATTAGTAAAAGATTAAATAGTAT
Organism: Centrapalus pauciflorus; assembly: GCA_020465985.1. Lineage (NCBI taxonomy): Eukaryota > Viridiplantae > Streptophyta > Magnoliopsida > Asterales > Asteraceae > Centrapalus > Centrapalus pauciflorus. The sequence continues at coordinate 282,665 of JAANYP010005274.1, forward strand.
GTCACTTGTCGTTTAACTAGTCTGACTATATATTGGCTTACTCTTTTACTGACACGTATCATTCTAATATTTTTAAAATTTAGATCTAAATTTTTTTAAACATAACTCTAAATAACGAAAACAAAAAAGATTAATTTATAAATAGTAAGTTGTGCAATAAAAATATTAAAAAATAACAATTATAAAACTGCTATTTAATTATAAAAAATCATTATAAAAATGTAACTATAAAATTATAATTTTTGAAGATTATTTATTAAGCAATTATAAATTTTAAAAGATTTCATCATATATTATTTGTATACATTCTAATCTATTTTCAATCTTGATCAATATGATCTTTTTGAGATATGCAATCTGTGTTTGCATTGTTATTATTTTAGTTAATTTCTAATTTTATTTTTTTATAGTTTAATATTGGTAATATTAAGTCAATAACGAAACACACATTAAAAACCAAGCAATGTCTATTGGTGTCATCATAGAAACGGATATATCAGTACGTAGCATGAATCTTCGATCTTATTCATAATAAATAAAAACTAAAAAAAATGCATTCAAATCTTCTAAAACTTATAATTTGTAATTACTTCATTTCTCTTCGATTTTCCGTACCAAACGTCTCCTTGCGGTTTTGAATGTTTTATGGAATGATTTTGATTCATAGAGGTGGAAACATCAATAATCACCTCATTTAACAAATCTTGGATTTGAATATGTAGTTCAACTCAAGTTGCAACTCGATCTGCTTCATATTATTATTTATCATAGATACATATATAAGTATGAACAAAAATTAGAACATATTTACGGAATGAAACAAGAAAATTCGAAAGACCAATTAACCCTTCCCAATTTGCCAAGAAAACAAGCAAAATCTGGGTTAACATATGCAATCGATCAAACAGGAAATTAAAACAATATATATATACTACTGAACAAAGAGCATTTGTTCATGTATCTGTATATTATAGTACTAGTTCTTGATTATGTAAGTTGGGAAACAAGAAGATGCAGGACGAGGATGAGGATGAGGATGTTGTTGAAAGGTTTCCCTTTTCACAAACCTCCCTTTCATTCTTGGCCGTTTCTCCGCATTCAATTTCCTCACTTCGTACCTTATCTTCTTTGAAAACAATCTTGTTCTTCTTTTCTCTCTATACCTTGATACTCTTGCTTCTCTTCCTCCATCACAGCTTCCTCCTACGCCTCCGAAAGAAGCATTGTTTTCCCTCCATTGCAAACCCTAAATAATTACTTTTGATTAGCAAATTAATACGTTAACGAAGATAAAGATATATATATATATATATATATATCATAGATAAAGATTCAAAGACATATAGATAGATAAGATATATAGAGAGAGAACCATGATATCTAGCCAGCAACCATCAGAATTGAGTTCTGGTCGGGTTCCGTTTGTCCAAGGAGAACCTTGATCAGCCCAAGCATTGATCACTTGATCGTAATTAAGCCTCAAGATTATGCTTGATTTTCTCGGTGTACCTTCTTTACATTCATCACTTGACACCATTGTTATATGCTCTTCCCCGAGGGCTAATACATCTTTCTTCTCAACCTCCTTTTTAATCATCATAGTGGATTCATTACCCAAGTCCCAATCTAGTACTGTTTCCCTAGTACTCGCGTCTAAATCAAAGCCTAAAATTGCTTCTACTTCTTTATCTTCAACCTTAACCCTATTTCCATCGAAGCAAATCCCTATATCGTTAGTGTTATCTTCTTCTTTAAAGTCGTTAGTTAACCCCAATTCGTCCATCCTACACGATGCATCATCAAAATCTTTCCCTAGTAAGCTTTCAACATCAGCAGCAAATTCCAGGAGCTCCAAATCATGGTCACTTGGAAGATCAAACCCTTGCAGATCATCCAAATTACATGTTTCCTCATGTTTGTTTTCCTCTATAAAGCTCAAGCTCCTATCTATTTCATTCGAAGCATTACATAGTTCGGTTTCAAAAGGATCAAAGACAGGCACACGGTATAAAAGTTGTTCTTCTAATTCATCATCATCGAGCGATGATGATACCTCTAAACAGCCTAATTCAGGAACTAAAGGGACAGAAGAGTTTACTACGTCGTTCTTTCCTTCTAACTTGAGAGAATGTTTACTACGGGACCGTGGGGTACGTGCCCTACGAGTGAGCCCCTTGTGCCAGGTTGGTTCAAGCGAACCAACCCCTGAACCAGAGAGCTTAGAAGAAGCAGTCTCGAGAAGAACTCTCTCATGCCTACCAGCCAACTGGTTAGCCGAATGCACCGAGGCATCACAGCTTTGACAAAGAAATGCATCATCAGCCGGACAATACCATCGAGCCCGCTTTCGTACACAGCTGTCGCAAGCCCTTGCTGTCTTGCCACCAACAGCATTGGCTGTCTTCTTTCCTGAAATCATGAGGCTAGCTAGCTATGTTTCGATCTTCTAAACGACTGACCAAATGAATCAATTAAAAAAGGCAAATCAAAACAACATAAGCTAAAAAAAAGTTAAACAAAAAAAAAAATACTAAAGATTCAAAAGTGTAATGCAACAGTTGGTAGCGAGGCATATTGTATTTGTATGTATATATATATATATATGAGAACACTGTGAGTACAATTATTGTTGTGTTGGTCCCCAAAAACTCACGATTTGTGATTACGAGGGTCGACAGTAGGTTTGGTAGGGTTAACATTAAGAAGGGGAATTTCAAGATTAGGGTTTCTGGACCCCATTGCATGTTGCTGATTCGTTGAGTTCTTAGACTAATCCTCGAGTCTGCTTTCTGATTGGTCAACTTTCTCTTTCAAGGATTCTATATGGGTCCATTGGCATGGTCTGAAAATTCCAAAACGGCTAATGAACCATTTTTGGTTTATATCAATGAAATATACCACTAGTACTTGCCAGTGGGTTATTCGGATTAAAAAATTTATAATTTTTTATAGTTATTTATTATAATAATATAATGTATGTTTTTATATTTTTAAAAACTTTATAATTTAATTTATACTTCTTTTTATCGTAGTCGACTCATGATCCGCCGGTGCGTTGTGATTAATTACGTTAACTTGTCGACATAAATAATAGATAGTTGTAATTTTTAAATTTTATTAATTTAATCAAATTTGATAATTAAACATTTTCGTATAACTTGCGTTTGTCATATATTATGTAAAAAACTAATAACATTTAAAATAGTCAATTATTTGTAGTAATTAAAAATTTTAAAACCAACGACTATTAAAGTTTTGGATTGATATGTTTTAAAATTTAACACTTTTTTAATTATTTATTTATAAAAATTAACTATATTTATCACAGATATATATCTATAAAGTTAACAATGAAGATATATATCTATAAAGTTAACAATGAATTTTATTACTTATTCGTATATTTATTATTATACAATTATATTACATATTATTAATGTTATAGTTTTTTATTAATAATTATTTTTACTTTATTAAAATAATAATGATGATAACATAAAAAATTTTATCATTGATTTAATTAAAATAAATGTTCAATATTTAAAATAAAAAATATTTAAGTTGTCCATCCATATTACTCAACTTATATATATTAAACTAGATCGAATAGAAAAATTCATGTAACGAGTCACGTTTGTATGGTTAATAAAAATAAATCAAATCTAAAAATAAGGAAAAAGCATGCAAATAACTCTCGAACAATAATTATTTTTTCCGGATTAAACCTTTAGAGGAGTCAAAAGAAATTTAAATTTCAACCCAATTTGAATTAAGATTAATTAGCAAGTAATATTTAATTAATATGTAAGCTGGAGTTTGAAAGTCAATCATGATATGTTAATTAAAAAGTTACATAATACATCTCGTTTTTATGTTTCATACACAATCATGAGTCCGATCTCACAACCAACGTACAAATAATTTTAGACAGATAATTGATGGAATTAACATTACAGATCGATCAATTGTGTAAGCACTAGCTAGCTTTCGACTAAATTTGATATTATACAACTTTTTTTGTTTTGGTTAATCTTAGAAATATTTTTCAAAACAAACCTTGATCACATTTTAAAGAATGCAAAAACAATTTTTAAACTTTCATTTTTTTACGAGTGTGCATTTCTATACTTCTAAGCTTTTGGAAAATAAGATAGTTTTTTGGAAACTACTCAAGAATCATATTTTAAATACTTCGAAATAGATTTAGTGAGATATATAATTGAAACCTTTTATATAAATGCCGATTAAGTTTCGACCATATGCATATTAATTAAGGAGTTGATGATCACTCTTGAGAGTATGCGAATGATATAGTTTAATTATTTTGTATATATGTGTGTGTGTGTGTGTGTAAGAAGTCTAGTTTGATTAAGAAAGACACTTCATTTTATATCTTGAAAACTCAAATCACACATCTGGTTCATTGTTTTTACATAAACACATTTCAAAAATCTTTGAAACCCCATTTTTGACATACTCGTTTAGGCATATTTTCAAAAACTTTAGGCAACTTCTGCTTCTTCTAATTCAAAAGGTTTTTAATTAAGATGTTTTCCAAGAAAAGAATAGTTGTTACTCAAAAAGAATGTGGCACTTCTCCTATTCAAATTTATCAAATTTATAAATGTATAAATGTGTTGAAAAGAAGCTATATAAAAGTTAATAAAAAATTTCAAGTAGTGACAAAAACATGTTATCTTAATTTTGAAAAATCTTACCCCAATAATATTATAGTATTTTGGAAACTTTCTAAATATAGAGTGCATAAAAAATATTGCCTTATTTGACTTTTTTTATAAAATATAAAACTTAAAAAGTTTATTATAACTTTCAACTAAATGAATATTTTAAAGGTTTTAACTCTAAAAGATATGTGTGTTTTTCAATACAAATATAGGTGAGAGTTTTCTCATTGTAGAAGGCATCATGGATTGTTTGAATTTATATAAAGGGAAAATATATAGTATAAAACAGTAAATTATGGTAATCTTGAAGATTCTACTACTAAAAGTTATATTTGTGGATATCAAAATTTAAAAATATACGTTCTAAGTCTAAGAAACATATTAATAGAAATATTGAGACCTATATATTTAGTTTTAAAACTTTGAAACACTTTTGCGTTTGTTTCACGATATGGTATTCAAAAAAATTAGAATTTTAATTTTAATGTTAATTATTAATAAGATTGATTATGAATGTAGAATATGATTTTTAGTATTTAATGTTACATGCGCAGCAGCACCAACTATGAGAACTCTGCCAATTCACATATGATGTGTGAACAATGACAGTTGTGTACCATATATAGTCAGTAGCTAGATATGGATAAGGGGGCATTGCATACATATGGTGAGCTACAACAATGGTTAAAGAACCTAACATAGCTAGGTTAAGAGATAATTGGCATGCCATGACGCTGTTAGGATCTCATATAGGCCTTTATGGCCCTGGCCCGTAAATGGACCTTTATGAGCATCTAAAATATCTTTTAGACCATAACCAATGCCCCAGATGTCCTATACATGTGACCCTCTATTAGAAAAAGAATTGCAATAGTTAAATGATGGTGTTCAATATTGGTTGCCACAGACCTCCAGTTACTTAATCCTCCACGAAAAGTAAGAAAGTCTGCATATCTTGACCAATTCAAGGTGAAATGGGGTTGCTCCCATGTAAAACTGGGATAACGTTGAGCCAAAAGATCTTGATTCAAGATAAATTCATAAGGAAGTGGTAATTCTGTAGAATCTACCCAACGTTTAGAAATTGGTTAATTGGTAAAGATACATGTACTTGATGCCCCGCCCAAGAAAGAGACCCAAGTCCTAGTATCCCCGCTAAATGGTGGTTCAACATAGATTCTACATCTTGAAACCAAGCCAGTTTTGGAGCAGCTTTATGATAATGAAACCAACCGGCAAAAAGCATTAGCGCTGAAAAGATCAATGCCCCAATTGTGATACAATAGAGTTGCAATTCGCTGTTATTCCAGATGCTCGCCAAATCTGAAAAAAAAAACCTTTGAGGTTATTTATGTTCCTTAAAAGCCCCCGCCCACATCATCATTCAATATTTTATTGGCCCACTATCGGCCAAACCACCTGGGCACTAGGCCCAATGTGAGTCGGATCGCTTAGTCATGCTTCATAATTGGAAAAACGAGCACTGTGGAAATACATGCCACTGAGCCAAAGAAAGATGATGGAGGGTTGACCGAAATGCACACTAAATACTTATCAAGAGATCTCCTTCAAATCACTAGTATGGCTATCGAAATCGTGAGCATCAGCATGTAGGTTCCAGATTCGAATGGTAGTTTCAGGGCCTTTAGCTATTGTTCTTGAAAAATAACCTGGTCTAACATTAAAACGCATCATAAATTATGGATTAGCCATATATACATTGAAAGTTCAATTCTCATGAATCCCTACTAAAATTTGAAGAATCAAGTATACATTAAAACTCATGAAAGAGAAATATTTAATTTTTTTGGTTAGTGTATATACTGAATTTTTATAGTTTGAAAAACAATATAAAGACTTCATACATTTATTACAGTTTCACCATACCAAACGTACGATTATTCTTTTATGCTTCCAAAAAAAAAAAAAAGAGGCATATTTTTAATGCTACTCTTTTCTATTAACTATGTAAACCTTTTGGTGTTTATGTGGAGTTTTGCAACCACTTATCCAATATATTATTATATTGTTGAAGTCGTGATAATTATTTTATAATGTTTGAATAAAAGTTATTTTGTTTTTTCGACTATTTATGAGTCAAATAATCAATATTGATAATTAACTAACTTTTTAATTTGGTTAATTGCGAGAAATAACAACCTACCCAAATTTATGACTATAACAATATACTTATAAAATTACCAATTATAGAAACTAATTTCTAACTTTTCATGATTATAACTACATACTTTTTAATATTTCACGATTATAACAATCTATTATAATTTTTACTAATTATGGCAGTCCACTTCTTCTTTTTTTACAATTATAATAACTAGTCGGTCACTTATATGACATGACAAATTTTAAATGATGTGTATATAACTTAACAAAGTTATCAATGTCATAAAATTAACCGAATGAAAAATCATTGTATTAATTTAGATATTAATGATTAATTTTATTACGTTAAAAACATAGTCTAGCTATACTTCATGTCATTTATAATTGACATGTCATATGTAATGAATACTTGTTATAACTTTTAGTTGTGAAATTTTAAAAAACGAATTTAAATTGTACTATTATAATCATGAAAAATTAAAAAACAGATTGATGTAATCGGTAAAATTGAAAGTAAGTTGTTATGTTCATGAGTTTTAACAAAGTGAGTTGTTATTTCTTGCAATTAACATTTTTTAGTTTTTTTAAAACCTTTAAAGATTTTGTATTTTCAGTTCACAATATTGTCATACGATTTTCTTTTGTTGACCTTTTATTTATGGATTAATTATGTTGAAAGGTAATCGTCAATGTTTTTTTCAATTTGGATAACATACTAAAAATTTTCAATTTGAGATAACATATTTTCCAAATCAAGCAAATAAAGGTAATCGTACCGAATTAAAAGGTAAAACTTACTGACATGACAGTTTCTGTATTCAGTCATCAGTTTATTTTAATTTCTAATATTGCTTAATTATTTTTAAATTTGTAAAAAATAGCAAGGTGTTATCAAAAAGTCATTTAAAATTGCACAACATATAATAATTAAACTGTCATTTCTGTAAAAAAAAAAATTGGCTGGACAAAGAAACTGTTACGTAGTAATTTACATTTTAATCCGATATAATTACCTTGATTGACTTGATTGGAAAGAATGTTACCTTAATTAGAAAAAAAAATTAGTATGTTACCCAAATTGAGAAAACTATGTGACTAGTATGTTGTCGTTTGACGCAATTAACCCTTTACTTATTATTTTCTTTAAACAATTATAATCTTTCTAAAAGTGTCAATTGCTAAAAATATATACTTTTTTATTTTGTATTATTAATAACATCAACTGTTGTATCTTTTCATCATTTGTAACATATACTTTTATAAGTTTTTGCTATAAACAGTTAAAAGATATAAAAGTTGATATTATTAATGATCAAAAAATAAAAATTGTTATAAATGATAAAAAATTATCAATTAAAGAGTTGATTTTTACAAATGCAAACCATGATGAATACACATTCAAACAACATTGTCTACTTGTCTCCTGCAACCTTTACTTTTACAATTGATAAATAGATTCTAACACCATGTTTGTTTCCTATTAATGGGATCATTAATAGGTTATTTTATCATTGAATGACTTCTTAATGATTCCATTAAGAAGTAAACAAACAACCTCTAAGTATTTGATATTAAAAAATTTTGAATACCTAAACTACCATCTTAAATCCCAACAAAAATAAATAAGAGAATAAAGTATCATTTTCTACTTTAATTCAATAATAAATTAATTAAAAAATGATATTTCATATTTTTTAAATGATTTACTTAAATTTAAAATAGTCATTTGGATATATATGTGAGAATTAAAGGTTTAAAATGATATATATGTAATGACTGACGAAAAAGTTTGTAAAGATATATGTGTAATATTGGAAGTTTTCAAGGATATATACGAAATTCTTCTTTAATAAAATAGAAATGAAAAGTTACATCCTACGTCAATTCAGTTGTTGGGTTTTATAATCAATTCAGACCCGATTTTTGCCCACCCGACTGATTTGTCATTTTAAACCATTTTTTGTCCAATCCTGCTACTGATTAGTTTAGTGGTCCTGGTATGTTATTTTCATCCATATTACTATTACTATTAGTGGCTTGTTTCATCCGTCAATCTTCTCCACTTGATGCATTGGTGGACGTCAATCTTGGTAACACCATGGCCTTAAAACGGGTCTTACCCATGGACCCACTTCAATACGGGCTTCACAATTTCATTCCATCTATATACACCATGCAAAACAAAACAACAAACTTTATGAATATGACTTTATGCTAACAAAAATAATTTATAAAATGCATTTTTACAACATTATCGTTTTTGGGTTAATATATGTGTGGGATCAATGCCAAAATATATATGTAGTATTATGCATGTAGATGAGTCAAGCTCAACGAGCTTTAAGATGTAGGTTCAAGCTCGGCTTCAGAATTTATCTCGAGCTTGACTCAAAAAACCCGAATAATCTATAACAATTATGTTTGATGCCTTAGTTGGCATTTGGCTTACCTAAACTTATTTTTTGAGTTACCTGGCCTACCCCTTTGTTATTCGGCTAGAACCCGTACTCACCCCGAATTGAAATTGGGATGCCATGACGGATCGGTCCCGGCTGCTCCTATCCATCCCGCTCGGCTCCCTCGCCCCACCCCGACTCTCTCTCTCTTCCTCCCTCTCTATCTCTCTCTATATTTAGATATTAATAGGTATTGTAATAAAAAGATTATTATTTTTGAGATAGAAAGATGGAGAAAATAGAGATAGAAAAGTTAATGTGATAAGAAAGATGAAATTTGAAAATAGTGAAAACTCCCACCACCCTAAAAGATATAAATAGTGCTCAAATTATGTTTTAAAAGCTTGAATTATTTCAATATATAATGTTATCAATCTTAATATCGTTTATGTTTTTATAAGATTGAGATCGTAAGATCAGATGGGGATCTAACGATCCTGCTAGAATAACATCGTATTTTTTTATTGTTGTAATTTACATTAATGAGTATTGTTATGTCAAATTGATTATATATTTTAAAATTTGATATAATAACGGTAGTTCGACACAACTTATAAAAATTGAAGTTAATTACATTACAAAATACCTATATTTTTAACTAGTGTGTTATTGTGTAAACCCCGTAGGGAATGCATTGCATTAGCTCTCAATATAAAGTGACAATATTTACATAAAGGAACCCTACACTATACAAATATTTAATTTAACACACCCCCGCAGTTGGAGCGTGCGTTTCACAAACGTTCAAACTGGTTCTGAAATCTAAAAATAATTGTGTAGGTAAACCTTTTGTAAAAATATCTGCAAACTGATGAGCGGAAGGTACATGTAACACACGAACATGACCAAGAGCAACACGTTCCCTAACAAAATGTAAATCGATTTCCACATGTTTGGTACGCTGGTGCTGTACTGGGTTAGATGCGAGATACATGGCACTGACATTATCACAAAAAACAACGGTGGCACGGATTAACGGACAACGAAGTTCAAGAAGGAGATTACGAATCCAAGCATCCTCAGCAACAACATTTGCCACACCTCTGTATTCAGCTTCAGCACTGGAGCGAGAAACAACAGGTTGACGCTTGGACGACCAAGAGATAAGATTGTCACCAAGGAAAACGCAAAATCTAGAAGTGGACCGGCGAGTCTCAGGACAGTCGGCCCAGTCAGCATCAGTGTAAGAGACCAAACGATCAACTACCGAAGGACGAAGTTGAAGACCATATGATAGAGTTCCCTGAACATAACGCAGGATGCGTTTTAAGGCGTTGAGATGAGGTTCACGAGGATCATGCATGTAGAGGCAAATCTGTTGAACCGCATAAGTAATATCTGGACGCGTGATCGTGAGATATTGTAACGCACCGGCAAGACTTCGATATAGAGAAGGATCCGAGACAGGTTGTCCTGCTGAGGACAGTTTGGCCTTAGTGTCCGCGGGAGTGGAACAGGGGTTGCAAGAAGACATGTCAGCACGATCAAGGATTTCGCGAGCAAACGCAGTTTGTGATAGAGACAAACTGGAAGAGTCGCGTTTGGCAGCAACACCGAGAAAGTATGAGAGAGGGCCAAGATCAGTCATAGCAAACTCAGACGAGAGTCGTGAGATGACTTTAGCCACGAGAGAGGGAGTTGACGCAGTCAATATGATATCATCAACATACAGGAGCAGGAAGATGGTATCAGCATCACTGTGAAAGGTGAACAGGGAGGGATCGGATTTGCTACTAATGAAGCCAATGGAAGTAATATAAACAGCAAATCGATGATACCAAGCTCGTGGTGCCTGTTTAAGACCATAAAGAGCCTTAAGAAGCCGACAAACATGATTAGGAAACTGAGGATGAACATAGCCAGGAGGTTGTTTCATATAAACCTCTTCAGTCAGATCACCATTTAGAAATGCATTTTTTACATCAAGTTGGTGAATGGGCCACTGACGGGAGATAGCAATACTAAGAACAGTGCGAATGGTGACAGGTTTGACAACAGGGCTAAAGGTTTCATCAAAATCTAGACCTGGCTGTTGGGAAAACCCTTGAGCTACAAGACGACCCTTGTACCTATCAAGCTTGCCAGTACTGTCAAGTTTGTGTCTGTATAGCCATCGACATCCTACGATGTTAACACCCGAAGGAGGAGGAACAAGGATCCAGGTTTTATTGGATAAAAGAGCTGACATTTCAGCATCCATAGCGGATTTCCAATGTGGATCTCGAATAGCTTGAGGTGTGGATCGAGGAATTGGAGAAATGTCAGAGATGGCAGATAGATTAAGAATTTGACGTGGTTTTAGGTGACCAGTTTGGGACCTAGTAACCATAGGATGAGATGGTTGGGGGGGAGATGGGGGTGCGGAATCCTCCGATGTGGATGTATTAGGAGCCGTAGAGGAAGAGGTAGGGGACGACTGAGTTGAGCTAGAAGAAGGTGGCTGAGAGACAGTCGGGTTGGGTGAGGAGGTGAAGGAAGAGAGAGGAGTAGGTGTGTCGTCGATGAAGGAATCAAGTTCCTCAGACGAAGGAGGGGAGTGAAAATCGACAAATGGAAAGTGTGTCTCGTCAAAAGTAACATGACGAGAGGTAATCACAGTCTGTGTAGTCAGGTCAAGACATCGATATCCACGATGATCTGGTGAGGGACCTAGGTAAGCACATGCAGATGATCTAGGAGAGAGCTTGTGAGGAGCAGTAGAAGATGTGTTGGGGTAGCATAGGCAGCCAAACACACGAAGGTGATTGTAGGAAGGGAAGAATCCGAACAGAAGTTCAAATGGGGTTTTGAATTGAAGAGTGGTAGTGGGAAGAAGGTTAAGAGTGTGGACAGCATTGAGTAGAGACTCAACCCAAAAGGAAGTGGGTAGACGCGCTTCAATCAAAGATGTGCGAATGATGTTATTAATGGTGCGAACAGATCTTTCAGCTTTGCCGTTTTGTTGAGACGTGTATGGACACGAGAAACGAAATTGTATTCCAGTAGTTTGGAAAAGATGGTGAAAAGCTTTATTATCATATTCACGTTCATTATCACATTGAAAACTTTTTATATCAGTTTTAAATTGATTATTAATATAAGCTCGAAACTGACAGAAAGTTTTAAATACATCACTTTTTGCACGTAATGGAAAAACCCACAAAAAAATGTGAGAAATCATCCAGAAACAATATATAATATTTGAAACCACTATTACTCAAAACTGGAGCTGTCCACAAATCAGAATGCACTAATTCAAATAACATAGAAGTTTTTGAAGTAGAAGAGAAAAAAGGTAAACGACAATGTTTGCCAAGCTGACAAGCATGACACATCGGTACATTATTCGTAGAACATGAAATAAAATTGTGATTCTTTAAAAAAGATAAAATTGACGGGCCCGGATGACCTAGACGTCGGTGCCAGGTGGAAGCGGAAACCGTGGAGACAAAAGCAGAGGCTTGCGAGGAAATAGACGGAAGAATAGGATAAAGATCACCCATACTATCACATCGTTGGATGACGTGACCTGTTTCAAGATCCTTGACAGAGAAACCAAAAGGGTCAAATTCAACAGAAACAGAGTTATCAATAGTAAATTGACGAACAGAAATGAGGTTTTTCACCATTTGGTTTGAAATAAGAACATTATTTAACTTAAGTCTATTGTTAGAGAAAGGAAAAAAGGAGTGCCCAGAAGCAGTGACCGGAAGTACAGCACCATTACCAACCATAATAGATTTAGAATTACAAGGAGTTAGAGAGTGAATGTTACCTTGGTTGAATGACATGTGAGAACTAGCACCAGAATCCATGTAGAAGTTCGGGTCTTGAGCTTGCTGAACAGACATTGACTGAAATATTGATGCTAAGTCCGTGAACTGTGGTGGCCCAGAGGTAGCATGGCCACCAAAGGAAAGTTGTTGAAGATGCTGACCATGTGCATTCGAGCTTGAAGACGATTGCTGTTGGTAAGGAGTTGAAGATGACTGTGGATACTGCGGTAGATACTGCGGTGGATATATTGTTGGTGCTGGAGATGAAGGCTGATACTGGCCAAGAATTGAACCAGAGGTAGTGCCGGCATAGTGAGCACCAGGCATGAAGTGCTGAGTACCTGCATGAAACTGTGAGGGTGGTAGCTGATGTCCTGCAAAAGGAGGGTTAGTAGTAGCGGTAACATTAGAATTACCACCCCCTTTGGGAGCACTACGACTATTATTTTTACCCTTGTTTGACCTTATTATTCTTTGTTTTACCTGGGTTAGAGACATGAGAATATAAGGCAACAGGGGACGGAATAGACGTATCAAGGTGGGAATCCGCAATAGCTTCACGAGATTCATGTAAGAGAAGCATCTCATTCGCTTTAATGAAATTGGGAAATGGAGTAGTATTAGTAATGACATCAACAATGCTAGAATAAGACGGGGGAAGTTTTTGAAGTATCTGCATTACTAATTCAACTTCACTAATTTGACAATCAACATCAGATAAGGCATCAGCGAGGTTTTTTAGTGTATGACAGAAATCAGTGATCGAAGTGGATCCTTTAGCGGTGTTGCGAAACTGTTCTTGTAGTTGTAACATTCGAGACATTTTATTATTAAGAAAAAATTCATCAAATTTGTCCCATAAATCTTTGGCAGTACATTCATCACTCGAAACAATTTGCAACAAATTTGGATCACAAGTAGAGTAAAACCAGGACTTGACACGAGAGTCAATGGATTGCCAATCTTCATCAAGATCATTGGCTGGTTTAGAAGTGCCTGTAATATGTCCTAATACTTTGGCACCCTTACACATATCTAAAAAAATACGGCGCCACAGTTTATAACGAGAGCCATCAACGGAAAGTTTAAAACTGAATTGGTTGTAAACATTTGTGAGGGCATAAACAAGTTGTGCGGCTGTGGGTGGTGCAGGTGGTGGAGGTAAAGAGGAAGGGCCAGTCATGATGACAGAAAGAACAAAGAAATAATAATTTCAAGCAACAAGTAAACAAAAAATAGAAGTATGCTCAACCGTAGGTAGATATAATTTAATATTAACGATACCGTAACCGTAGAGAGAGTGGAACAATAGCAGCGTTTGCAGTACTCAAATTGCAATTTTATAATAATCAAGGTGGGATTATTATAATAATAGTACTTGATTATTATTATAATAATTCTTAAATGTTATAAAAAGTAGCAGCGTAGCCTTTTGACTTTAAAGGAGTAATGTGAATTCCAAACAGTATCCACAGCAAACCACTTCGCAAACCACAACAGTAGCCAAACAGTAGTCAATCGCAGAAAACAAACCAAACAGCAGTCGGCTTCAAGAAGTAAAAACGACGGCGGCGCTAGTGGCTGAACCCAAAGATGAACACGGCTGCGATCAGTGACTGAACCAGCGGCGGCGGTGCCAAACTGGCGAGTAGTGGTCGACCAAATCGGTAAGATGAACCACAATCACGTCTGAGGAGTCGCCGGCTGCAGGAACAAAGGGCGGCAGAAAGGAGTCGTTGGGCAGCTGTGGTTAAGGTTGGGGCGGCGGCGGCTGTTTCTGAAATTAGGAGACAGCTGCGAGTATGTGTAGAGAGGGGGAAGAGAAGGGCAGCGGAAGTTTCACGGGGAAGCCGTCAACCCACAAAGATGGTGGGCGGCGGCGTATGGGATGCCGCCGGTGATGCACCGGCAGGGGAGAGGGGAAACCGTAGGTCACAGGACAGGAGAGGGAGGGAAGAAACCCTAGTTAGGCCTGATATCATGTTATTGTGTAAACCTCGTAGGGAATGCATTGCATTAGCTCTCAATATAAAGTGACAATATTTACATAAAGGAACCCTACACTATACAAATATTTAATTTAACATAGTGAACTCGGAAGCTTTATTAAATTTACTTTTATGAAAAAATTACATTATTCAAAATGTTTGCTTTTTTGTTTAACAAAATTTGACTTGTATATGGTTTTCTATTTTTCTACTTAAAAGAAAATAAGATTGGATCGAGATTTAAGGGGCGTTTAGTTCGTGAAATATAACTCGAATGAATTAAAATTTAATTTTAGTTTATTATTTATTTGTCAGTAAATTCTTTGTTTATAAGTACTTAACATTTCTAACAACTCATATATGAATTAAATTCATACCCATACATGAACTAAATTTCAACCTCCATCTTTAACCAATACATAAAACTATCTTTTATCTCTTGTCGCCAAACATGCTTATAATTAAATTTCAAATTTCAGAGTTCCTACCTCGAGAGATATTACTTTGATTTCACACGTTTTAGATGATCAAGATCTTAAACCAATGTCAGGATTTTAATACAACAATCGACTATTAAAATTTTTAGTCCTCGTACCTGATAACAAGGCTGGAGCATGAGACTGTTAACGTCTAAAACTGAATCGATCGACTATTAAAATTTTTAACCATTTAGTTTCAATTAATAATTAAGAATGAGTGGGACCAGGACGATCAACTTATTGGTCAACCGCAAACGAGACTAAACACGTTTCATTATGGTCTGAAACCAAACAAAAAGCCTAATCAATGAACAGGAAGCTCTAAACAATTAGAACAACCGATTTCAATTAGAACCCATGAACATTCCTTTGAAATTTCAATGAACTCATACCAATAAAATCGATTTCAAACCTGGTGAAGACAAACCTCCGAAATCCTATGGTTTTTTTTTTTAAAAAAAAAAAGAAAGAAAAAAAAAAAACAAACCAATGAACATCCTTGCCATACACAGATGACAGATCAAACACAAATGTAAAGATAAGAAGATACATATAGACATTTACCCTATAAATCGATCATTACATTCGCCATGCTATATTTAGACACTGGGTGTCTAATCCTTCTAGCAGGCATCATCAAACATTGGTTTGATACAAAATGAACAAAGATAAACCTGAAAACCACCTTCTTTTACTATTAAACAGATCTCGATGACATATAACAACTCATGACAAATTCACCATTCCGATGAAATAACAAACAAAAAAAAAAATATTCTACTTAATATTTTTCCCCCAAGGTACAAAATATACAGGCAACATAATAGCAGACTGTAACACGAACAAAAGCATGGAAAAAGAGATGGAATGACAAAGCAGAAGCATGTTTTATGATGAATGACATATATACATACTTCACTTGCCACAATTGAAGCCACCACACACCGAGAGAACGATAATGAGAATCAAAGCAATGATGATTCCAACAACTATCAGCTTTATCTTCATATTCTGCAGCCACATTTTCCTCCTCATTTGTGTGCCTTGTGTCCTAAAATCTTGTGCCTGGGATATGGTAGAACCCGTTCATGCTCAGCCAGAATGTAGATGGTGTGAAACATATGTGTGCATTACAACTTATAAGAGGCAAAGAATGAAAGGTAACAGATATAAATCTGATTCGAATGACAAATTCCACATTCGGTGTCATATTTCTTTGGGTAACCCGTAACCGTGGCATCCGACCAGTTAGGTGCTGCGCCAAGCCTAGTCTACCAGCAAGAAGAGGGAAGGGCGGGATTAGCAAGTTAGCAACTTGACCATGGAGTGATCCAGGTCCAGACCCTGCTGACCCGCTGGCCATTCAATTCTCTGCTCATTTATTTGCTTTCAAACTTAAATGACTATTGATTTGACAGAATTACAATTCAGCCCCCTGGAATACTAAATAGTTACAATCTGCCACGTTTTAATGACTTCAACGCTGTGTTCCAGAAGAGTGAAAGCAAATGATAGTAAGGAGGAGAAGAATGGAAAGGCCCGTGATGGTTTCTTTCCTTTCCTTCCCAGTTTTGGATGGAAGGTTTTTAGGCAAAGATATAATAAAATTTATTTCATTTCCTTCCCAAAAAAAGTTTATGGAACACGAAATTTGTTAGATACGTCCAGATTTCCATTTATGAAATTATGGAGCACATCGTAAATGCTTGAATGTCTTTAAAAAATTCCATAAATGCCTCTGGTTTTAACTTTCAATTGTTAGCCACTTTATTTTATTTAGTTTCTGAAAAAATTTATAACAAACTCCTGAACATTAATTTAGCGGATAAATTTTGCATAAATTATGAAATAGTTTTGACCATTTTAAGAACCTGTAGTCTCAACCTAAATTAGAAAGCTATTATTTTAATTGTTGTCTTGAATAAATAGTAACAAGTTTTCACATTTGTTCCACCTAAGTCACTCGGATAATTTTAAAGTTTTGACCACTCTGGTTTCAATTTTGTGACTTCTTAAAATAAAAGCAAATGTCACAAAACATCATTCATTGCTTCAGTTTGGTAATTAATTAGACCAAATGTCACAAAACACATACTTTTTTCAACGATCAATATAGTAACTAAACTTTTTCTTACTTCTGTTTGGTAATATAACTTGAATAAGTAGCAACCAGATTTAACCATTATTCCCCCTCACTCAAAAAATAATTTAAAAGTTTTAGCCACTCAAGTTCCAATATTGTGACTTCTTTTAAGAAAGGGCAAATGTCACAAACATCATTCATTATACTTGCATATTTGAACCATTTTTATAATTAACTTTTTTTTTTTTTTTGCTTCAATTTGGTAATTGAACTCTGAACAAATGACACAGAACGCCATTATACGTTTATCAATGATCAATTTTAGTAATTAAACTTTTTCTTGCTTTTGTTTGATAATAAAACTTCAAATGTTACAAAACACCATTATACTTTATTAATGATCCAAATTTATAAATGCTTTCTAAAACATAATATCTTTAGATGTTCATAATAGAAACAAAATTAAAACATTGTTTTAAATTGAGTTACTTTAATATTTCATAAAACAAATTTTTTACATATTTTTTAAACAAAAGTTTTCTAACCATTTTTAAAACAAAGTTTGTTAACTTCTTTTAAAACATTAAAACTTTATGTTTTAAAAACATTTAAGAAACTTTGTTTAGAAAATTCTTAACTTTTTTTTAAAAAAAAATGTTGAACAAACTACGTTTTATAAAATGTCTGAAAAACCGTTCTTTTATAAACTTTTATAAAAAAAAAAATTACATGTAGAAATAGATCAATGATGAAAGTATTATGGTGTTTTGAAACATTTGTTTAAAGTTTAATTACCAAACAGGAGCAAGAAAATGTTTAATTACCAAAATAAATCAATGATGAAAGTATAATGGTGATTTGCGACATTTGGCAAAGTTTAGGTACCAAATTGAAACAAAAAGAAAGTTGAAGTATTAAAATGGATCAAACATGTAATAACGTTGTTTGGTGGCATTTCTCTTTATTTTTTTTTTAATTTACAAAATTGGAATAAAATTAAAACTTGAGCGGTCAAGACTTTTAAAGAATAAGTCTGAGCGACCTAGGTGGAACAAAGGTGAGGTGAGGCATATCCCCTGGCGCACCAAGGCAACGCAGTTTGGACACACGGCTCAATGAGCTTAGATTCACCTCGGTTTTTCGGCAGATTTTTTGTTTACAGTTAATAACTTTTTACGGTTATAAGTTATTAACCCATCAGTACCATCATACATATAAATGAAAGCCTAGATCAGCCCACACCTTCATCTGATGTCATACTATTATTTCTTCATTCAACTTCAACTCATTGCATCCACTTCATAGAGACATAGGAAGACACCGATTTCAATTTGCGGTTTGAAGTTGAAGTCAATTTATCGATGAAGAAAATTAGTATGATGTTCTGATTGTTCTCAATGTTGTATGAAGATGTGGGCTGATCTAGGGTTTCATTAAGTCGTATGTTGATATGACGGGCTGCTAATAAACCAAAAACGATATAAAGCCAAAACAGTCGACAAAATTAACTGATGAAAACCAAGCCTCACAACCAAGGCACGTCTAAGACCTAAGCCCATTGAACCTTGTATCCAAGGTGCAGCGCTTTGCTGGACCCAGGGGATGTCCCTACCCACAGCTGTGGAAGGCCAGAGGTTTGCACCTCTACGCTTAGGCACACACATTTAACGACTTTGGGTTCATTTAGATCTTCGTTATGGTTGATATTAGAAACTTTGGATAGGTGTGTGCAAGCCTTGTTTCGGTTTGTTTTTGTATAAAGCCAAAACATATGGCATTGGTATTTTCAGTTTCACTTTTCAGTTATTCCCGTCTCTAGGTTTTTTATTATTTCAATTTGAAGTATGCATTAAGTAGTGTCGTGTGTGTGTAATTTTTTTTATGTGCATGTGAATGTATGTATGTCATAAATACATATATAATCAACACTATTGATTATATCAAGACTAGATTACCCAAAAAAATGCCGACAAAGTATTTGAACCATTTATCCATAGTTACTATATCAAAAATTTTGCCGGTATTTTTTGGATGATCCGACTTTGATGTAATCAAAATTTTGATTTAATAATCATGCAACAGTCGGATGTACAATTACAATTTAAAATCCTCCGTACTCAATCATACTCAATATATAAGCAGTGCTTAATAGATTCTAAACCTACGCGGTTCAATTCAGTTTTTTGGCTCGATAAACCAAACCGAAATTTTTGTTTTTTGGACATATCCATCATAAAAAACACAGTTTTAAGAATCTGTAATAATTACAACTTTTTATCAGCTAAATGACAATTTCACCCTTATTTTATTTTAATAAACCAACTAGTTTATAACCCACGTATTACGTGGATATATTTAATTAAATTTATTTATATAAAATGTATATGAGTAAAAATAAAAACATACAAAAACAATAATTGTGTTTATTTTTTATTATTTACAAATTTTAATTTAGTATATTTATCTTTTTTTAAAATATTAAATTGTATTTATCTTTTATTTTTTATAAGTTGTAATTATCTTTTTGGTGAACGTAGAGGTGACACATGAAATGTTTTCCTTTATTATACATAATAATAATAAATTCCACAACTTTTCAAATTTTTACATTTGGATCTAATTATGATTATTATGGATAATGATGATAGATATTTATTTTAGGTAAACATTAATTTTAAATGTTACAAAATCTAACTTATTACTAATTAATTAATGAAAAAAAATAAAGTCAAAATTTAATGCAATTAAGTTAAGGTGTTAAATTTGGAAAAAGAGGTGGAAAAATAAAATTTTCTTGTATTGTAGAAGTGACATATGACATGAATTGTTTTGTTTTATTATAATATATAGGTTACAACGCATGTATTAGATGGGTTGATTTAGAAAATACATATTTTTTTATATTTTAATAAATTATTATAAAATTTATATATAATTAAAATAAAAAAAATTGAAAGCTATAAATTAAAGATAAAAAAAATATTTAGTTGTTTGATATTAAATAAAAAAAATATTATTATTATGTATTATTATAAACAGATAGTATGTGTTTGCAAAAAAAGTTTCTTTTAATTTTTATTAACTTCAAATATGAAATATCAATGTAAGAAACAAAAAAGTTCAATTATGTGAATGTGTATATATTTTGAAAATGATAAAATATAAAAAATGGAATATCTGAAAATCAACAATCAAAATTTATCATATTCACAATTGAACTTTTATCAATTAAATTTTAAATCTTGTTAGCAAAATAATTAACAAAAATTTTTAACTTTATTTACTACACTTCTACATTTAAATCCAAATTTTTACATTTGAATTTAACTATGATCATTAAGGATAATAATGACACATATTTATTTTAGGTAAATATTAATTCATTAATGAAAAAATTAAAATCAAAATTTAATGTAATCAAGTTAAGGTGGTAAATTTGGAAAATGAATTTAAAAAAATGGCATAGGTATAATTATTGATATCAATTAAGGGTATAAGAGACATTTTATAAATAATTATGAGTTGTCATTAATCTGGACCATTTATTTCTTTCCATCCAATGGTCCAGAAACTCCAAATGGTTTTCTTATTTTATATAGTATAGAAGTATAGATTGCCTTGCAGAAGGTCAAAATTATGGGGACCTCATAATTAATGTATAACTGGAATCTTTTTCAAAGTTTACACTTATTTTAGGGACAAACTAAAATGGGAATGTAGACATTAATTTTGGAGTGAATTTAATAATGTTACCCAAAAGCAGACCTCTCTAAACCAGTTTGGTTTCATCTAGTTCAGTCCAGAGTCCAGACGTATCTAAAACGTCGTTTCAAGTTCGGCAACCAACAAAATGGTTTCATTCACGTTTTGAACCGAAGGAGATAGAACCAAGAACCAAAGTGAAACTGGTTTTCAGAAAATTGAGAACCAAGAACCAAACAGCACATGCCAGTTCGATTTTTCAGTTTTGTCAGGAGGCAAGGAACCGATTCAAACCATGGTTTTTTAATAGTTCGTAGAATTTATTTTCTAGTTTGTGATGGGGTCTAACCCACATGGATCATGAATTCTTTCAAGTATAGATCAGCCTAAACAGGTCAATATATTGGGTCCTTAATGGATCAATGATCTTTTTCAAATCTGTTGGTTCATAAAAATGGATCAAGGGTTATATTGCATCTAGATAAAGACCCTATATGTTAGAACATTACAAGATGTCAAGATCAGGGTAACTGATATAGAAAAACAAAACAAAAGATAGCCCGGGTTGACTAAGCGTCAGAAAAATAAATAAGCATTTAAAATTACCAACCTGAGAGCGAAGATTCTCTGTTTTATCCACAAGGAGCTCTATCTTCTCCCCACGATCCAAAACCTATATATTCAAACAATTACAGTATCACATTTGTAACCTTTCATGTCCTATAACTTACTCAAAGGAGTACATATTTAACCAGTTAAAGCAAAAATAAAATACCTTTTCAATGTTCTCCATCATCACACCTTTGACTTCTGAAACCTGGGCCTTTACCTTTGAAAGCTTGCTAATTTCCTCAGGATGGTCCACGCAATACTGCATCTGCTCCTTCAGTTTCGGCCTGGTGATGGTAAGTTTGACCATAAATACGAGCCTAGAAATACTTTAAACCATTTACCTAAAACTGCTCAACTGTCCCCACGACGGTAGCCTAGTGGTTGGGACATGGAATCTACAGTGGAGCCCAGGGAATCAAACCCTAGCACATGTCTGTTAACTATGGGTTACACGATTTACCTCAACGACTCCTCCATGTTAGTCGTAGGACCAGTGTGTAGGGGCCCCAGAGGGTGGTTACCCTTTTTCTTTTTAAAAAAAAAAAGAAGGGTCAACTTGGGTTGTATGTTATCGCTATGGATAATATTACAAATACAGCTAAAAGCAAATGCGTTGAAGTTTATCAAATGCTTCAAAGATACAACCTCCTGCATAGTTTTATTTAAAAAAAAAAAAAGAAATATCATAAATTTTTAATTGTATAGTTTTTGTGATCATATTTATTACATTAAATATACTAAAAGTTCAAAAGACAGAAAATTGTAGGCATGTCAACCCTGCCCGGGCCCATCCAAAATTATCCATTACCCAACATCCCATACCACCCAAGTGCCCAACCAGCCATCTCTCAACACAAACATGGTAATCGACATGAAGATACAGGTTACCCGAATTCTTTGTTCAGACTATTGGCGACAGCTGTAGCAGCTTTTCCGCCACTATATTTCTTGTTAAAGTCGTCCTTTATTCGCTCGAGAAAAGCCATTGGAACTTGTCGCCCAGCAGATTCAGCAGCCACAACACAGTATGCTTCATGATGTAAAAGCAAGTAAATAAAGATAATGTTCATCATTCAAGAAAATGAGAAGGAAAAGAAGACAACCTAAAAGCATTATATGTTCAGAACATAATTCGTAAGAACATGAAATTTCGAGACAACATTATTGAATTAACATATTTGTTATGTTGGATGCAATCCGATTTGTAATACAACGGAATGTGTGTCGGTGTGTCCACAATTTTATCATCTATAGCCAAATTAAACCATCATCTACAACATGTGATTGATTCTTAATCTAGAGCTTTTGGGCAGAGATGCATGCACAATCAACCATGGTGAGAAACACTCGGAAATCATACTTTAGGGGTTTTTTTATATTACGCAAGCCTAATTATTGCAATATTAAATATGAATAACCAGCTCCATGATATTTGACAATTTTTTCCTATCCTTTTAGAGCCAAATAATAAGATTTTGAGAAGCATGTAATAAGAAGTTGTGATAAAACTGATTTTTGAATGGTAAATGAAAGATTACCTAACCACCCTAACTTCAAATCAGTTGCTTTCTTGCAGATATTATCTTGATCTAATTTTTAACATCACAGTAATCACTTCGAAAATGCATAGCCAAACACCTGAACTCACGTATTAGAATTGTTGTTAGTTCATGCCATTATTATTTTCTTCATGGTGTGTTCTTCAATATTGGGGATTTGGGGTACATGATTGAATACTTGTTTCCACTATAAATAAAGGATAAGATGGATTGTTATTGATACATTATACCTTTATTCATCCTTTGTTATTTGATCACTTAATGTAGAACCCGTGCAATACATAAGAAAATGTTTCAAGTCTTCCATATTAAGCTAGGAATAAGATTGATATATATTACAATTTTGTCTTTTTGAAACTAGACCCTACATTTCACCTTTTCAATGTATACAATTATACATGTACTAAATTTGTGGTTCTATCCCAAGTTAACTAACATATAATGTTCATAGTCGGATAGTCCTGACTCCTGAATGTATACCTGCCGGGCTACCATAGTACCATGTTAATAGAAAGGGATATCAATCAACATTGAGTGCATGATGAATGACATTTTGCATGCAATGTATCAAAATCATCCACCAAAAAAACCCAACAGTACATGATAAACAAACTTGTATTCAACATGTTTTATCAAGTGTTTTGAAAACAGATCATCCGTTCACGTACAACGGTATAATGATGGTGATGTGTTATGTGTATGAAAACGACATCCGCCCTAAAGAAAAATGATATTTAGGGGTTATGGGTATATAAACTGTGGACGTAATGACATAAAAAAGGGGATATATGGGGTGTTTGAATGTGCTTTTTCAAAGTAATGGTTGCAACTTACAGAATCAAAATCAGATAATTGGTTGACTAGAGTTAGAGGGTGTTTGGATTTGCGTTTGAAAAAGTGCTGTAGCGTTTTGGAAACTAATAATCAGATAATTGCTGTAACAAAAAGTGCTGCAGAAAATGTAGTGTTTGGTTTAGCTTCTGCTGTTTGATATCATAATTATCAAATAATCAGTTTTTAAAGTATTTGGATTTGCGTTTTTACTTGTAAAATGATCAAATAATCACTTATGAAGCAAATAAGCTACAATTTTTAACTTATGCAAAAGTGTGGTAGGACAAACGCTAAACGCAAATAATCACTTATTAACGTATGCAATCCAAACATTTTAAACTAATTATTTGCGTTATTGTAACGTAATAAGCTGATAATCTGGTTTATAACGCAAAAGCAAACACCTCTTTAGAGTCCAGAGACATTTAGTAATTTTATAATTTTACATGTATAATAAGTTCATAATATTCTGTTTTCTTCTTGGCAGCTACTTGCCTATTTCTCCAAATCTGACTGTTTTGATCAAAATAATCAGAAAATCATAACAATATTTGGTTTTGCCAAACACTCCAGATTAAAATTATCCTCACTTCAGCTCACAACGATCACTTTTGATGCACATGAGACACATACAAACACCCCCATACAATGGCATAATACAACTAGTATGGCAGAGATCACGAGAAGACTAATACGTTTGTCACATAGAGAAACCCATTGATACCTAAACTTCATTATTCAACGTTAAATAATTAAAGAAACACCCAGGTTAATTATACAATTTTAACTCCATCATGAAACTAGCAACCAAAACTCACCAACAATCAGAGAAAGTTAAAGTACCCATCCATATCAATTGAAAACCACGAAAAACCATTCCTTTTATAAATCGTCAACCGTTATAAATGAAACCCTAGAACCACATCTAAAACAGAAGCTATGACAAACAAGTAACTGATAAAAGTTCGCGAATGCTTACTAAATCCATCTTCAACAAGGTAATTAAAGGTGTGTCCATCGCAGTTGTATGTGAACTTATTGTTAGTTGCCGGAAGCTTTTGGAGGCATTGAGAAGCAATCGAGGTGAAATTTCCGGTAAACTCGGTGTACTCTGCAAGAATGACGGTGCCTCTTGACACAAAACTGTAGATCAAAGATTGTTGGCCCATGATGGCTATGGTTATAAAATCCTTTTACAAAATTAAAAACCCTAGCGGCGAGAAGAGAACCGCTTGGAGAAATAGAAGAACCTGATCTGATTTCTAGAGAGAGTAAAGGGAAAAAGAGATTTTGGGATTTGAAATGAGGTTTACTGTGTAAACAGCCTTTTGACAATTCTTTCCCAATTCCACGTATTTTGCTGGTTTAGTTAAAGAAAACTTGTGGTCAGGTTTACAAAATGGAATTAAAATGAACTGAAATTTAAATTTAATTTGTTTTGAATTTTTAATAATAAAAATAAATAATTAAATTCTATTTATTTGTTATTAAAATCTTTGTTTATAGAAATTTAACAATTTTATCAACTTATGCATGAATTACATTTTAACTCATACACTGGGACGGATCCACCTTTGGTGGGTAGGGGTTAAACGCCCCCTATAATTTTTTTATTTCAGTATTATGTATATAGTCGAAAAATTTCCGACCCAATTATTTTCTCTTAATTACACTATAGTTTTTACTTCTTTGATTTTTATTTAATCAAGATTAACCGATTCGATTTTTTCGAGGTCTTAAAGTCTTTCAAAGGATCATGAACGCTCTGTACTATCGTAGCATTATTAAATTTCGATCCCTATTAAAAAACTTTTCTGGATCCGTCACTGCCCATAGATGAATTAGACTACAACCTACATAGTTAACCAATACTAAAAACTAGTTTTTATCCTGTACCAACAAACATAATATAACTAAAATTTTAATTTTTCCGTATTTGATACGAACCAAACCACCTTAGCTTTTTAGGACCTTTTATTTATATTTAAGGAAAAAAAACTTATTTAGATGATTTATTTTTGAGTTTATGAAAACATAAAGGGTTTTTTTAGAGATGTAGAAAACTGGTTAGATGTAGTTTCTAAGTAAAAGAGATAGTCTTGCATGATGTACTTTTCAAATTTAAACAATTAAGAATATCTAGAAAATTAAAAAACATGTATAGATTCCTACCAGTCTTAAAAAAGTTTTAAAATTTGTATATAAACTAAATATAAGATAGGTGATAGAAATTAAATGAAAAATGAGAATGAAAAAATGGAAAATGGTATTTTGAAAATTAAAATGGAAAAAGTGAGCAATTGTTAGGGTAAATGTCGCCCAATATCAATATACATTTTTAAATTTATCGATTTGGTACATGAATATTTTTTTCTTACGCATATGATACATGTACTTTATTTTCTATTATAATATGATACATTTTTACACATCACGTTTTTTCATATATAAATAGAGTTTGGTTTTTCAACGGGCCTTTAAGTAAAAATGCATTATATTGGAATGAAAAATTAAATACATGCGTCGTATGGGTAAGAAAAAACTTCATATACCATATTGACACATTTGAAAAAATACATTAGTATTATATGATATTAGGCCTTGACGTCAATTTATATTTTCTTTGAAAAATGAAATGTAATAATGAAAATTTCCTTTATTTAAATCTTTTACTTGTCGCACTCTCTTCATGCATGAATCAATCTTATCAATCAATGAGAATTCAAAGAATACATTAAGGTCATCTCAAACGGCAAAGTAATTAAA
Organism: Centrapalus pauciflorus; assembly: GCA_020465985.1. Lineage (NCBI taxonomy): Eukaryota > Viridiplantae > Streptophyta > Magnoliopsida > Asterales > Asteraceae > Centrapalus > Centrapalus pauciflorus. The sequence goes on from JAANYP010005274.1 coordinate 309,708, forward strand.
AGGTCTTTTTATAGACATAGCAAAACCTCTCTAAAAAATAAAAAAGAAGAGAGATAGAGAGAAACAAACGTAAACCATGTTGCAAAAGCTTTTGGCACGTTAGCAATTTCTTTGAAATCTACATGAACCTTTTCTTTTAAACACACCCCAACAAGAGGTTTTTATTGAAAAGAAAAAAACTGTTTTGAAGGAGAAAAAACACATAGAAGTGTGAGAAAAATACAACTAGAAGTGAACAAAGTTTGGCCGAAACCGGCGAACCGAAGTTAGTTGGCTGGTTTGGCCGGTTTAAGAGAGTACTTCTTGACATGCCGGTTTGAGAATTATTCAAACCGAGGTTATTGGTCGGCCGACGAATTATAACTTTATACCAGTCATTTAGGCTGGACCGGCTAAGTTTATATGTTTATAATTACACTTTATATGTTGTTTTTTTTTATTTTATAATCATTTAATTTATAAAAATGAAACGTAAATATATGATAAATTTTGTTTATAAATTTTTTATAATAAAATTTAGTTTTGAAAATAAAAACATTTTATTATATAAGTTATAATTTACGACACTTTAATAACAAATTAATATATTTCACTTTTTTTTTTGAATATATTTCACTTATAATTATCAATTTTTCCATCTTGTGTGTTTACATTGTACTAAACTTATAATACATAAATTAAATAGTTTTTAGTATTGTACTAAACTTATAATACATAAATTAAATAGTTTTTTTGTCGAAACGGTGAAACCGGCCAAACCAAACCGAATCTTTACGGTTTAACCGAGACGTTATATTTAGCCGGTTTGGTTTTAATATATTTCAAACCGAGATTACCGTTTTAACCGAGAATTTTATCATCCAACCATCTAAACCAAGCTGTGTTCACTCCAGACACAGCATCTAGAATTTCCATTCAAACTGGTTTGAAAAATCAAAGCCTTTCTTTGGAAAGGTTTACCACATCAACAATAATGTTTGACAGAGTTAATATCGAAAAAGCCCCATAAATTTTTCTTAGTTTTGTGATTAAGTCCCTAAATTTTTTTCCCTGATTGTTTAAGTCTCTTATCTGTTTTTGACTTATTCAAAAAGCTCACAATCTTTACATGTTTTAGTGATTAAGTCCCTAAACTTTTGGTTTTATTGGTTGTGTTTTACCTACTCGTCCGGCAGCTTGTCAAAAATATATACTTTTGAATAATAAAAAAATAGTTTAGGGACTTAAACAATCGGAAAAAAAAAACAATTTAGGGTCTTAATCGTGAAAATGAGAAATGTTTTTAGGGTTTTTTCAATATTAACCTTAAAAAAACCCACATTGGAGGTGCTCAGAGGAAATAGTGCGTCAATGAATGTTGTACATTTTGTTGTACATCACGAGTAAATCGAGAACACTTATTATCACGTGTCACATTTACATTCATACAAAAATAACTACAAATTATTAATATTATTTAAATAAATAATAGATAAATAGAACTCATTATTTAAAATCTATAAATATTTAAAAATAATAATTAATTTTATCCAACGTTAGATAATAATGCTACTTTTCATCATTCTCTTTTTAATAATATTTAATTTACTAGCTAATCTAAATTCAAATAAAATATAAATCTAATTGAAGTTTTAGAAACTTTAAATCTTGTCTTACACTTAATTATCTATATATATGTTCTTATATTTTTATTAAAAAAAATATTTTTATGTTCTAGTATTAAGTTTATATAATCTTTGTGCAAATAATTTGGAATTTATAATTTAATTTAGTCATTATTATTTTAGATAATACATTTAACTATTTCAACCATCAATAATAAAATAAAATTAGTAATATGTACTGAAATAACAACCTATTTGCGTTGATCTGTAAATGATCTGGTTATTCACACAAATTTACTTTTAATGGTATGCATTGATCGTTTACGTAACTTTTTTATTTAACATAAACAATATATAGGACTCTAGTAAATATAGTCTTTTAACATAGAAATACACATATCTATGTAAAAAATTATTTTAAAATTTTGGTGTGTACCTTTGAAAATGGAAGATTTTCTTTTGAACCTAAATCCATATGAATATTATTTTATTTTTACTTTTATATTTAATTTTTTCATTAAAATTTTGTGTGCCATTAAAAATGAAAAATACTCTTTTGAACCTAAAACCATATAAATATCATTTATATTTATATTTAATTTTTTCATTAATTTTTATGTACCCTTGAAATGAAAGATACTTTTTAGAACCTAAGTTTATATGAATATTATATTTATTTATATGTATACAAATAAAGATGTATTTATGTAAAATTATAATTTATGATTATAAAATATTAATAAAAATAATCTATTATTGAATTAATCACACCATGTAAATACATATGTTGATAGGCTAGTTGGTGATACACAATATAAAGGTTTATTGATTTTTAAAAATTTTTGAATCCAAGTATTCAAAATTTAATCCGATTCGAAACTATCTAAAATAGTTTTCAGATTTAGAGGATGTTTGGTTTTGCGTTATAAACAGGATTATTAGCTTATTATTATAATAACGCAAATAATTGATTTAAAGTCTTTGGATTGCATACGTTAATAAGTGATTATTTGCGTTTAGCGTTAGTCTCACCACACTTTTTCTTAAGTTAAAAAATGTAGCTTATTTGCTTAATAAGTGATTATTTGGTCATTTTACAAGTTAAAACGCAAATCCAAATACTTTAAAAATTGATTATTTGATAATTATGATAGCAAACAGCAGAAGCAAAACCAAACACTACATTTCCGGCAGCACTTTTGGTTACAACTATTATCTGATTATTAGTTTCCAAAACGCTACATCACTTTTTAAACGCAAATCCAAACACCCTCTTAGATGCGGATGGTGACTTTGTAAATTTATGGATATTCGGATTATCCTAAAGTCCAATAAATGTTGTTTGTCATTCTTCATATCAGGCTTGAAATGTTATGTGTTTTTTATATTAATCGGGCTTGTATCTATATGGTTTCAAGTGTTGGACCAATGACCCTTAAACTTTTAATAAACAAAATCCTAAACCTAGTAGTGCTTCAGCCTTCTTCACGTTCTCAAAGAAGTAGAGACGGTCTTACTTCGTTTTTCGACACTGCCTTTGTATTCTTTCCTTCGACGATGGCTACCGCAATCAGCTCCGACAATTAATCCTTACCTTTAACCACTCTCCACTACTCATCATTTCTCATATTGAACTTGATTGCTCCGTGGCTCTGTGCCTTTGATCAGCTCATATAGTCGTGGAAGCGACACGTGGAAAATTGTATATATAGATTTTATATTTGTATCTATATTTTATATATGTATTTATCTTTTCAGGTTGAAACGTGGAAGCGACACATGGAAAATTGTGTTCTCCTTTGTTTTATATATATATATATATATATATATATATATATATATATATATATATATATATATATATATATATATATATATATATATATATATATATATATATATATATATATATACATAGAGATGAGATCATTGCAGAACCTAAATTTAGTGTAGAACTGTAGAACCAATATCGTCCATAGATTAGAATAATCTAATGGTCTTGATTAAAGAGTTAAGTTTGGAATTAGTGAAAAAAAGATTGGTAATAGTGATATTTTAATTCTTGGAGGGGTAAAAAAGGAAAAGATTGGAAATAGCAAAAAGATTGACATTAGCAAAATAAATATCTTTTTTCTTTAAATTAAAGTAACATTAATATTATTAATTTTTAAATCAAAAAAATTATACCATAAAAACGAGAATTTTATACTCTTTAAAACGAGACCGGTCATGATATATTTTTTTCGAAAAAATTTTACGTGTTTATTTTTCGTAAAAAAAAATTACCCAGACCACGATGCAATATATCATGGTGAGATAATGAGATCATTCGATATCGAATGAACACTTTGATATCGTATATTTAACGTCAATGCAACACTGCATATACGCTCATTATTAACAGAGCTAAAATAATAGTCACAATTTAGTAGTCAAAGTTGGTGGATTTAACGAAAACGGTTATGATATATATTTTTTATTTTTCGTAAAATTTTTTTTATCCAAACCACGATGCAAAATATCATGGTGAGATCATGAGATCATTCGATATCGAATGAACACTTTGATATCGTATATTTAACGTCAATGCGACATTGCATATATGTTCATTACTAACAGAGCCAAAATAATAGTCACAATTAGTAGTCAAAGTTGGTGGATTTAACGAGAACGGTTATGATATATATTTTTTTTATTTTTCGTAAAAAAATTTTTACCCAGACCACGATGCAATATATCATGGTGAGATCATGAGATCATTCGATATCGAATGAACACTTTGATACCGTATATTTAACGTCGATGCAACACTGCATATACGTTCATTATTAATAGAGATAAATAATAGTCAAAATTAGTAGTCAAAGTTGGTGGATTTAACTAGGGGTGTGCAAAATAACCGAACCCGAATAACCCACCCGAACCGAACCTTAATCGGGTTAAATGGGTCGGGTTATTCGGTTTTCGGGTTCCTTATTCGGGTTAAATGGTACCCGAATAAGTAATTCGGTTCGGTTTACGGGTAGGATTCATGCTTATTCGGGTACCCGAATAACCCCGTTTAATATATATTTTTCATTTTTGTATTTGTTTATAATTATAAATAGTATTGTTTATATATAGAATGTAAATATGTAAATACTCATTTTTGATACTCAAAGCATTTAACCCGTTTTACCCAAATTACCCAACTCATTTAACTCGTTTAAACTACTTTGTTGATGATTTTATTTTTTATACCAAAACCAAATAACCCATTTAACCCAAAACGAATAACCCAATACCCATTTAACCCGAAACCGATTAACCCGTTCCCTTATTTGGTTCGGGTTCGGGTAGCTAACCCATACACTCATACCCGAATAACCCGAACCGAATAACCCGATACCCAATTAACCCGCCCGAATAACACCCCTAGATTTAACGAGAACGGTCATGAATATATTTTTTTGAAAAAAAATTTACGTGTTTATTTTTCGTAAATTTTTTTTACCCATACGACCATTCGATGTCGAATGAACACTTTGATATCGTATATTTAACGTCGATGCAACACTGCATGTCCATTATATATTAAAAGAGTAAAAAAAAAGTCAAAGTGGACAGTCAAACTTGGTAGGCTGCTATTAATTCAATGTTAATTGTATAATTACCATCTTATCCCTAGTGTTATATTATAATCTAATGGTTTAGATTGGTTCTATGGTTCTGCACTAAATTAAGGTTCTGTAATGATCCCAACCCTATATATATATATATATATATATATATATATATATATATATATATATATATATATATATATATAGATTTTCTATATTTTATATATGTATTTGTCTTTTGTTTTATATTTGTATTATCTTTTAATATTTCACATTTATCTTTTCTATTATATTTGTAGTTATATTATATTATTTTATATTTTTGTATTTATCTTTTCAAGTGAAGTATGGGATCGACACGTGAAAAATTGTGATTATAATCATTATACTTTCCTAAGATTATATATTTTGAAAAGAAAAAAAAAGTATATAAATAGATTTACATTTTCGTCATTAAAATATGTTATTTTGAAATTATTTAACCAAAAGAATTTGACCTCCATGTTGTTTGACGATTACGAGGCTCAAGTGAGAGTTGACTGGGATATTTTGTCGATAAAGATCACGTGTTCCTTCCATGTGAATGTTAGGGTTAGCTAGAGAGACTGTGCGTGCTGTACGATCAACACTATTCTAAACGAGATTGGTCCGTGATCGTCACTCTCTTATAATAAAGTTTAGATCTGTACGACCTAGTCCTTATTTAATACATACGTGGTCCCACATGAGCCAGGTCAGAGTCACAGACAGCCCCACCTAGCAAAAGATTTAGGGATAATTACTAAAACTAATTTATAACACACGTATTACGTAGATAAGTACGTGGATAGTTTTAGTTAAATTTATTTATAAAAATGTATATGAGTAAAAATAAAAACATACAAACATAAATATTCTGTTTATTTTTTATTATTTACAGATTAAAAAATAGAGTATATTTATCTTTTTTAAAAATATTAAACTGTATTTATCTTTTATTTTTTATAAGTTGTAATTATTTTTTTGGTAAACGTAGATGTGACACGTGACATTTGATGTTTTCCTTTATTAAACATGATAATAATAATTTCCACAACTAATTCAAATTTTTTACATTTGGATCTAATTATGATTATTATGGATAATAATGATAAATATTTATTTTAGGTAAACATTAATTTTAAATGTTACAAAATATAATTTATTACTAGTTCATTAATGAAAAAAACAAAGTCAAAATTTAATGCAATTAAGTTAAGGTGTTAAATTTGGAAAAAGAGGTGGAAATTTTTTTTTCTTGTATTGTAGAAGTTACATATGACATAAACTGTTTTGTTTTATAATAAATATAGGTTAATCAACTCATGTATTACGTGAGTTGATTTAGAAAATACATATTTTTTTATATTTTAATAAATTTATATATAATTAACATAAAAAAATTGAAAGTTAGTTAAATTAAAGATAAAATAATACTTAGTTGTTTGATATTAAATAAAAAAATATTATTATATTGTATTATTAAAAACAAATAATATGTGTTTGCAAAAAGTGTTTCTTTTAATTTTTATTAACTTCAAATATTAAATATCAATGTAAGAAACAAAAAACTTCAATTATGTGAATGTGTATATATTTTAAAAATGATAAAATATAAAAATGAAATATCTGAAAATCAACAATCAAAATTTATCATATGCACAATTGAAGTTTTATCAATTAAATTTTAAATATTGTTAGCAAAATAATTAACAAAATTTTTTAACTTTATTTACTACACTTTTACATTTAAATCCAAATTTATACATTAATGAATTTAACTATGATCATTAAGGATAACAATGACACATATTTATTTTAGGTAAATATTAATTTAATATTAATTTATAAATAAAAAAATAAAATCAAAATTTAATGTAATGTAATGTAATTAAGTTAAGGTAGTAAAATTGGGAAATGAAATAAAAAAATGGCATAGATATAATTATTGATTTTAATTATGGGTATAAGAGACATTTCATAAATAATTATGAGTTGTCATTAATCTGGACCATTAATTTCTTTTCATCCAATGGTCCAGAAAACTCCAAGTGGTTTTCTTATTTTATATAGTATATATAGCCACATATCACACCCTCTTATCACATTTTAGCCATTAAAATCTCATTTTACCAAAATAGCCACACTTTAAGTTACCACATTTACGTGATAGCCACCATTTACGTGATAGGTACTTTTTATTCATATTCTAATGCTAATCGTTACAAAATGCGTTTGGTAACGTAAATGATTGTACTTTACGTGACCACTTTTAATCATTACATTTTTATGGGAAATGATCATATTTTTAAAAGTGGTCACGTAAAGTACAAACATTTACGTTACCAAACACCTTTTGTAACGTAATGCATTAAAATATGAATAAAAAGTACATATCACGTAAATGGTGGCTATCACGTAAATGTGGTAACGTAAAGTGTGGTTATTTTGGTAAAATAAAAATTTAATGGCTAAAAAGTGATAAAGGGATGTGATATGTGGCTATCTATACTATAAATTTCATGAATTGATATTTACATATCACAAATTTCATGAATTGATATTTACAATTAAGTTAAACCACCAACGATATAATTGCCCAACATTCACTCTATCAAAACATTTCTAGCTCTACTCTTGAATGATAATTTCCACCCGCTTAAAGTTTACAAAGTTTCCCATATTTCAAACCAATAATAAAATAATAAGTTGTATAGATGCAATTAAAAAAAAAGAAAAGTAAACACATCCTCTTGAAAATATAAATGAGTCTCACCACCAATAGAAATAAGATAAATTCCTAAAGCAACTTTATATTACTCATTATATTTTTATTTTAAAACTAGAATATACTACTTAAAAAAATGTTCCAAAAGACCTTTGGCCTAGCGGCACCAATGTGTTATGTTAGTAAAAAGTCACGAGTCCGAAACCTGTTGGATGCAAGTTGAAATTTAGGTAGTGAAAGCAAGTCTTGGGTAAATGAGTAATTTAAGAATAGGGGTATGATAGTTTGTCGTTAAAAAAACATAAAAAAATGTGTTTTTAATTTAGTGTTTTACCAACAACTGATAAAATCAATAGTTTAATTTTCCCAATATATGGAGTTATGGACCAGAACCACCATAAATTTTTTTATTAAAAAGGTACATATAATAATACCAAAAAAGAAACTTTTGCATTCCTTTTTAAACAACCAGAGTAACTTTACATGTTTTCTTTTGCGTAATTTATTAAATTATTTAATAACATAATATTTTTATTTTTTTTACGCAATGTATATAATACTATTAAATGAATAACTAATTTTGTCAAGTGTCTACCCCTCATTTAATTCACCACGTGTCAAAACTTCAATCTGACACATGTAATTATTAAAATTAAATTTAAATTAAAATCATATCTAATTCAATCTATCATTAATCTAATCTAACTAATTAAGTTACATAATTAACTAAAATCTAATAAACTCAATTTTTTATAATTATTTCATGTATTTTTATAAATATATATTCTTAATTTTTTTTTTACCTAGTTCTCCATATTATATTACTTTTTTTAACCTAGTTCTCCATTATCATGGTAAATACCTAATTTTGATTGGAAGGAACAAAATTTGAATTTGGTAACGTAAAGCTAAGTATTTTACGTTACCAATCACCTTTTATAACGTAATGCATTAAAATATTAGTAAAAACTACTATTCACGTAAATGTTGGGTATCACGTAAATGTGGTAACGTAAACTGTGAGTAATTTGGTTAGATTGTTTTTTTTTTTGGGTAAAACTTGATAAATGGATTGGATTTATGGATATTTTAGTAATTATATGTATCAACTTGTAGCATTAATAATTATTCCAGAGAATCTCCTTGGAATCTTGGCATACTACTACTCAAAGTCTCTAATATACTTTAATTTCTTCATTTTAATTAGTTAATAGTTAATACTAAACTATCAAAAAACAATTTTCTTGAGCAGTTTTTTTATAGAAACATTTAAAGACAACAAAATTTCATCTGTGGTTTGTCAAAAACGGCAGAATACAAAGTAAAAATTCTTTGGAATAATTATTAATGACGATGACGAAGAGTGATCAGTGAGAGAAATGGGAGTTGAAAATGAAGTTGGGTGGGGCTTGTTGTTTGATATTTGGTATTTGGAGTTGCATAGAAATGTGAAAATATGATCTTCGTAATGTTAATTAGAATAGGGGTGAGCGACGGGTACCATTTCCCGAATCCGAACCGGTACCGGTACCGACCGGTACCGAATTAATATATTCGGTTCGGTATTCGGTTTCTAAATTAGCTAAAATTCGGTATTCGGTACTCTCGGTTCGGTATTCAGTTTTTAAATTAGCTAAAATTCGGTATTCGGGACCGAACCGGCACCGTATAAAATTATACGGTTCGGTATTCGGTTATTTCAAAACTAATAATTCGGTTTCGGTATTTTCGGGATCGGTACCGGTTCGGTTCGGTCCGGTACCGAGCTCACCCCTAAATTAGAACATGTTCATGAAAAAAAAATTTCAAGTGAGTACCACCTCTAATGCAGCGCACCAGAAGGTACCTCCCTTAAAAGTAATTTTTTTGAAATTTTTTTTTCATAAACATGTTCTAATTAACATTACAGAGATCATATGTGAATTTCACGCAAATCCGAACACTCTAAGTGCATGAAAACACACATCACATAAATGCATGTTCACATGTCTTCAAAATTATGTAAGTGTGTGTTCACATCATTTTTTAGGAGCTAGGAGATGTGAATGTATGTGAAATTTACATACGATCTTCATAATGTTAATTTAAACATGTTTATGAAAAAAAAAATTTTAAAAAGTTTTTTTAAAGGTGGTACCTTCTGGTGTGCTGCATTTGGGTGGTACTCTCTCGAACCATATTCTCTCTCTATATATATATATATATGATCAAATGAAAAGCTAAACATATCTTTAGAAGTGTAAGAAACACCGTGATTCATTTTTTTAACACACTGATTTATCATTTTTTGATTATATAAATAATAAATCATAAATTCCGGATTAAATATATCAATAATTATTTATTTTTTTACATTGATTTATTAGTTTTTGAATTTATAGATAATGAATTATAAATTTAAAAAAAATAAGCAAATCAATATACAAAATTAGTTAATCATAGTAATTTTCACATTTCTCAAGATATGTTTAGATAATCAAATATACGTGAGCGAATGAATATAAGACAGAGTTCATTTAAGATGAGGTTTCTTTAGCCAAAACCCATATTAATATATTTTTAAATAGATATTTTCTTTATGCACTATATTCTAATTTGTCATACACCATATTCTATAATTTTTGACCTATAATTTGACTAAATTGTTGTTTATGATTGGATGTATGGTTTTTCTTTTTTAGTGACGTATGTTATTTGATTAGTATGGTGTTTTAGAAAAGGCCATCTACATGCAGGGCTATGAGCCTATGATACTCGCTTAAAATACAGATTTAGTCAACTAAAGACATACCTACGTGTATTTATTCAGCTTTAATGTTATTAGTCGTTCACCTGTCACCCTCACCATCGTGTCACTTTAACACTTCCTCTCACTCCTCAAGTAAAACCTCACTCTGGTTCAGCTCACCACCTGTGAAGTAGGCGATATACCGGATAAGCTCTACGTTTTAGAGAGAGAGAGAGAAAGAAAAATATTTTGAGCGAGAGAGAGAGAGATTGATTTTTCAATCTACCTAGTTACAAAATGTCTACACTGCCACCGGCGTTGCCGGATTTTCCGACGACTTTGCCACAGCCGGCACCGTCTTACAACCACAGTCATCGCCATGGATCAATTGTTTTGCATTCGGTACTCGCCGGAGTACTAGTGTTTACGCTCTTCATAGTTCTTGCGATTGCTTATAGGAAACTTTCACGGAAACGAACGGTTCCTGCGGATCTGAAGTCTCCTCCGCCACAGCCGCAAAAGCAACAGCTGCAGCAGTTCTCGTACAATGTTCTCCGTCGTGCTACTTCAGCATTCTCTGCAACTAACCGGCTTGGACAAGGAGGATTTGGTTCGGTTTATAAAGGCGTGCTTGTGTCCGGTAAGGAGATCGCGGTGAAGCTTATGAACAGTTCTGGATCGTTGCAAGGAGAGAGAGAGTTTCACAATGAGCTTTCGTTGTCCACGCGGATTAACGGCGCGTGCGGTGCACATTCACGTCATGTTATTTCGGTTTTAGGATTCTCCTCCGATCAGAACCGTCGGCGCCGGAGGAAGATGTTGATTGTGTACGAGTATATGCAGAACGGTAGCTTACAGGACGCGTTGTTGTATCGTAAGTGTCCTGAGCTTATGGATTGGAAAATTAGGTTTATGATTTTACTCGATGTAGCTAAAGGTATCGATTTTCTTCACAATTCGTGCGATCCTCCGATTGTTCATTGTGATATTAAGCCTTCTAATGTGTTACTAGATTGTAATTTCAATGCTAAAGTTGCTGACTTTGGTCTGGCAAGAGTTTTAGGTCTAGATGAGAATGAGATTATTGAAAGTTTTCTTGAATGCGGTGAAGAAGAAGGGGATCATGAAACAGAAACGGCAGATGATAATAATACTGATGTTGAGAAAAAGAGAGAGAATATTGGTGATTATAAAGAAGAGAACAGGTCACTAGCAGAGGAAACTGAGAGCGTGGTAACAGGGGAGGTCGCAGTGAACGTGGATGCTGTGTCCCCGGAGAGTTGTCGTGTTACGGTTGTGGATATCGAGGCCTCACCATCTGAGTATTTGGAAAGGGCAAGTGTGTCAGATCAGGTTAGTGTTGATAGTAGTAATCGGAGATTTTTGGGGAGAAAGAAGAGTGGTGGTGGTGGTTCAGGAAGGGATTGGTGGTGGAAACAGGAAAGTTGTGGTGGCGATTCAGGGAGGGTGAAAGATTATGTAATGGAGTGGATTGGAAGTGAGATAAAGAAAGAGAGGCCCAAGAAAGACTGGCTCACTACCACAGATTCAGTCTCAACCGATCTAGAAGCCAGCAGTGCCAATGCACCACAGAAGAAACAGAAGAAGAAATCAGAGACAGAGAAGAGGAATCGGAAACCCAGAGAATGGTGGAAAGAGGAATTTTGTGATGAATTGGCCAAAAAGAAAAAGAAAAGAAGGGGAAGCAACACCGGAGATATGTGGTGGCAAAGAGATGAAGAATTTGTGCCACAGAAGAAAAAGAGTAAGAGTAGTAGTAAAGGAAGCATTGATTGGTGGTTGGACGGGTTGAGTGGTGAGTTTCGACACCGGAGAAGACATAGCCAAGAATGTCCCAGTGGAGAAATCCCTAAAAGTGGTGGTATTAGTAGTACTCCTAGCATGAGAGGTACTGTTTGTTATATTGCCCCAGAGAAATGTGATGGCGGTCAGCTCTCAGAGAAGAGTGACGTGTATAGCTATGGTGTTTTGTTATTGGTTTTAGTTTCTGGCCGAAGGCCACTGCAAGTAACAGCCTCTCCCATGTCAGAATTCGAAAGGGCTAATCTTATTTCCTGGGCTAGGCAGCTTGCTCGAAATGGCAAGCTCTTAGATCTTGTTGATCCCAATATTCATTCGCTGGATCAAGAACAAGCAATGCTTTGTATCACCACCGCACTCCTATGTCTGCAGAGATCGCCTGTCAAGCGTCCTACTATGAGGGAGATAGTTGGTATGTTGTCAGGCGAGGCTGAGCCGCCACATTTGCCATTCGAGTTTTCTCCATCTCCCCCAACAAATATTTCGTTCAAGTCCCGGAGAAAACCCCGGTGAGTTGATCAGAAAGTTTTATTCTACTAGCACTGACGTTTGATTTGGTAAAAAGCATGCATCTTCTTTGTTAAATTTTACCAAAAAGAAAAAAAAATGAAAAAGAAAGTATACAGGTTGCTTCATTTGCAAAACTCTTATTATTATTATTATTAATTTCTGTGAAAATGGTTTCAAAACAATTCTGACAAATTCATCGTCTTTTTCAAAACATGGTTGTTAACTCTCCTATCAACTATCATCCACACACGTTTCTAACAAATAAATGATTCCTGAGGAAGATATTGAAAACGCCATCTTAACGCGACCTCGACACATGTCTATCCTTTAATTATTCTAGTCAATTCACAATAATTAAAACATCTAAAACTTACAAAATACATATACGAGTAAGAAAATCTATATACTTAATAGATGCTTTCATTGTGTTATTAGGGCAATTGTTGTGGTCCAAGACTGAATTGCAATTGAACTTTTAGGAGAGAGTTATGATTATGACACAAACTTTCTCCCTTAAGTGTGTGCCCCCATAATTTGTTGAAATTGAGGGAATCCCAAGCATAAAGTTAAGTACAAATAGATGCCCAATGAACTTGTCTATGACTTTTTTCCTCAGTGGTTAGTGACTTACTTCAGCCCCCCTTGAATAACATCAGTGACCTTTTTCACTTTTCCATGAGATATGCTCATTGAATTGATTACATTTAACTTTTAATGCATTGGGAATTTCCGGGGACCCCATCTGTCACATTTGCCTTTTTCTAGTTTGCCTGCTTACTTTTTTTTTCCTCTTCCACAGTTAAAATTAATAATAATAAAAATAAATTTTGCACTACTGTACCTTCTTTGTCTGTATATAAATGGATTATTTTCCACTATGAGACAACTGTATTAAAAACCGACATGTTAAATGTAATAAATAAATCACGTGATAGTCATCGTAAGTACAAGAACAAAACACATGTATCAGTGATTACAACAAAAAGGGAGAAAGAAAATCATTAAAGCAAACAATTACAAACTTCTTGATGCCCACAATCAAAAAGAAAATATGAGTCGTTTGTTTGTATGAAACATCAAGACCTAGTGGTTGTTTGTATACTATTTAATAGAATCATTAAAAGACTCGTTCAAAGGGTAAACCACCTCTTAATGATTCCATTCAACACTAAACAAACAAATGCCTAGTCTGTTTCAGTGATGACAGATCTAGACCTAGAGATAAAGTCCCTTTAGAGAAGAAATCTTTTTGGGTGACACCAGCTATGTTGAGACTGGACTACCCACACCTATTCTTGGATGGCCAGGTGCACGGTTGTGGTTTGTCTGGGTCCATGGACATGAGCTATGTCTTGCCATGTCAACAAAGTTGTTTTAGGTGTTATTAAAGAGGAAAAAGAAAAAGAGAGAGAACCAAAACCTTTAGATATTGGAAGAAAAAAAAAATTCTTCTATTCATTCATTTACATGAAAAATAATGGAAAAGGATGGCTGGGCTAATCTTTATTCATACAACTTGGGCAGGGAGCGACGGAAGGAAAACAAACTTTTAAATAACTATTTGACTGTTAGAACATCTTTTAACAAACACAAATTGATATATAATGGTAGAACTTCTAGAGGTCTAGGTACATAAATCAGAAGTAAAGGAAAAAAAAATATAATCCAAATTGCTGTTCTTTTTAATATAGAGTGACCATCATCTTCTATCATTCCTGTAATTACATCCTAAATTTGTTAAGAAAAACTCTTGCATACACACAGATCTCACTCCTGGTTTTGTAAAATTTATGATGATGGGTGGGTCATGATTTTGGAGATCCAGATGAATTTATGGGAAATGTGGTAGAATCATTAGGGTTTCATTGAGAGACGCAACCTGCAGGGCTCCTCAAGTTTCAATACCTCCATTTATCAATCTCATTGAATTATCATAAATTCGGATTTAACAAAATTTATCATAGACATGGTTGCATGAGAACGTAATCGTGGTCGGTAGAATATTTTTCCTACTTGCTAGCTTCAGTTGTCTGTTAAATTGTTTTAATGCACTTGGATTGTAAATAAGTACACTTATAATTGTGATGCTACGTTTTAGAATATTTTTACATTTGAATGATATTTGTTTTATTTTTTAACGTTTCTTATACAAGTTTTGAAATCATTTTTTCTTTGTGTTAAGGTTTTTAAATTTGTTTGCTATGAAAATTTACCAGGTACCAATAAATTTATGAGTATTTTGTTCAAATGCAATGTCCATTGCTTATGTTTAGTTTTACATTTACACAATTCGTAAAAATACCAAATTAAGAAACAACATATGAAAAACATCTGCATTCAATCTCTATATAAACAATATGGTATATAGTTATATTTTTTGTTTTTAAACAAACTAATATATCAAGTACTTATAATCACACATTATGTTATTATAAAAATTCTATAATCCTTTAAAACGGCATGACCCGGGCACCGCACGGGTGAAAATACTAGTTGCTTATTGTTCGAGCTAATAGCCTGTACTTTGACTTTTTATTAAGTGAGAATTTCATATATATCCTTCCAAAACTTCAAAATATCATATATACCCAACTTAAAATTTTAATATCATATATATCCCTCCTAAACATCATAATATCATATGTACTCAATTTTAATTATTAATATCACATATATCCCTCTTAAACATCAATAATATCATATATACCAAAATTCATTAATTTTTATAATATTTAAAACTCATAATTAATATTGCTTATTAATTAATGACCATTATACCCTTAATTTTTAACTAAACTTCAAAATATCACATTTATCCAACTTGAATTAAAATACCATATCACTTTTAATAATTTTATATAATTTATTTTTGTAAACTTTAATAAATAAATTCTTCAAACTAAAACAAATTAACATTAAAAATAAAAATAAAAAAATTGTATCGTGTTTTTCTCGTTTGTAATTAAATCGTATCGTCTTATTATATTTTCTTATTTGTTTTTTTTTCAACAGTAATCTATATACAATTAACTGATTACATAATATGTTCTTTCTTTTATTTTTCTTTTAGAATTTTATTAGAAGCTAATGTATTGGAAAACAAAAAATATATACTAAATTAAAAAATTTGAAACTAATGTATTAGATTACTGTTGAAAATTCTAAAAGAAAAAA
Organism: Centrapalus pauciflorus; assembly: GCA_020465985.1. NCBI lineage: Eukaryota > Viridiplantae > Streptophyta > Magnoliopsida > Asterales > Asteraceae > Centrapalus > Centrapalus pauciflorus. Next base: position 325,893 of record JAANYP010005274.1, read on the forward strand.
AAAGATTATAATATGTAATCAGTTAATTGTATATAGATTACTGATGATAAAAAACAAATACGAAAATATAATAAGACGATACGATTTAATTACAAACGAGAAAAACACGATACAATTTTATTTTTATTTTTAATGTTAATTTGTTTTAGTTTGAAGAATTTTTTTATTAAAGTTTACAAAAATAAATTATATAAAATTATTAAAAGTGATATGGTATTTTAATTTAAGTTGGATAAATATGATATTTTGAAGTTTAGTTAGAAATTAACGGTATAATGGTCATTAATTAATAAGCAATATTAATTATGAGTTTTAAATATTATAAAAATAATTAAATTAATGAATTTGTGTATATATGATATTATTGATGTTTAAGAAGGATATATGTGATATTATTAATTAAAATTGGGTATATATATGATATTATGATGTTTAGAAGGGATATATATGATATTAAAATTTTAGGTTGGGTATATATGATATTTTGAAGGTTTGGAAGGGTATATATGAAATTCTCCCTTTTATTAATAGCATTTTTTGACAAAATAGTTGGAGCTAGAGTGAAAATAAGATCGTTCCAATCATTTTTAGGGTCTCTGAAAAAACTTAAAACGAAGCATTTTATCTATTTGGATATATAAATTTATACTTTTGATATTTAAATATTTGATTTAGTTTTCTTAAAAAATTAGAAAATATAGAATTTTTGGATAATTTGACATCTGAATTCGGATATCAAAAATCACAATCTCACATTTTAGAGATCTAAAAATCCGAATATTTGATTTTAAACACCTAGCACTCACAAAGTCAGGGGCTCCAATCGAAATAAATAAAAGCTTCAAGAAGCTACATCAAGCCTAGGCAGGAAGAAGCCAAAATCAATGGATTTGGTACAAAATTTACGATACCACGTCATGTTACAGAAGATAAGTTTCATACATAAATTTTGATAACACAATATACAAAAAAATGAAATTTCACTACAAAAAAATTTGATAATGTAAGTAGTAAGAAATATACAAAAAAAAGTATTAAAAAAATTCCGTTACCAATCAATTTAGTAACTTAAGTGGTAATGTAATGTACAAAAGCTAACAAAATATGAAATTTCGTTACCAAAAAAATTGGTAATGTAACTGGCAACATAATATACAAAAAAAGTAAAATTTGGTTATAAAAAATTGGTAATGTAATGTACGATAAATTACAAACAATAAAATTTTGTTAACAAAAAACTTGGTAACGTAACTGGTAATATATTACCATAATTTTCATCTTTGATATAATATTAAAAAATGTAAATAATAGTATTTATGAAAAAAAAAATTTTGAATGAAATTTATAGATTTTGATAATAAAAAAATACAAAAAAATCTTTTTGAAATGACAAGAAAAAGATTTGGTAACGAAATGGTTACGTAATTTCGTTATTTTTCACCTTTTGTAATGTAATGTATTAATTAAAAAAAAACTAATAAAAGGTTCATGTAACGTAAATAGTGGGTGTAACGTAAATGTGGTAACAAAAAGAGTGGGTATTTTGGTTAGGTAACTTTATTGAGTAAAAGTTAAATAAGGTGTTGCAATTTTGAGTATTTTAGTAATTATTCCATTAAAAAACTCGGTACAGATCAAGATTCAATTGACTTGGATATCTTGAGATCATGTATGAAGCACTTCCCGTAAACAATAATCTCACGCATGCCAATATTTTAAATTTTGTTTCGAAATAGTACACAATAAATTTTGCACTAGCTACTTACTCGTAATTTCGTTTGTTATATACAAGCTTCGTACGTTTTCAAAAGTGATAAGATAGGAAAATAACTTCCTAAAATTAATCATCAATAATAGTAATGAACATTTGGACAGAAAAACCTGAAAACAAGCTCGTACTAAACCGTTATTAATGAGGTTCGTCCGGTTTTGATTCTTTAAAATCACTATTTTCGGTTTTTCGGGTTCAGTCCACTAGAACTGGAATTCAAACTTTATGTTATATTGTTATTTTTTTTGTAGTAACAACATATTTAAATATCATTTCTAGACCATATAAAAAGTTCATGAAATAGCTATTAAGCTCTTTCATAGATATATAATCATGTAAGATGTTTTTTAATGGTGTAAATATTTTTTTGTTATAATATTATAGAGAACTTAATATAAGTAAGATATGTTTGATCATTTAATTTGTTCAAAGATTTTGCAATAAACTTGATAATTTGAAAAAGAGAAAGATATGAGTAAGAAAAATAAACAAAATAATAATAAATCTATGAACCTTGTACCGGTTCCAATCTGTCCGAAGACTGAAAAACCGGACAAAACCCGTATTATAAACATTGGGCTGGTTTCGGTTTTCGGTTTTCGGTTTTCTTATTTTTCTAGTTTCAGTTTTTGGTTTTTTCCGGTTTGGGCCGGTTTGATCCAAATGCTCATCCCTGATCAATTATCGCTATAAGCTACGATGCAGTCGCTTTCAACGACTCTTGATAGGCTTTCAATGTCAGCGACCATGCCCTCAGCTACAACTTTGCTTGCGGAGTAGCTTCATCACCTATAGGAAATACCTAAATCACTTCAGAATTCGTATTTGTTTCGCTCCCCTTTGACCCCTGTCCACGATGGAACCATCGCCAAGAGCTCTACGTAGGTCTAAAATATGTACTACTTATACCAGTTTGCACTTCGCACAGCTAAACTTTTTATGGTACTAACCGTAATCTTACCATATCAATAAAATAACAGTAAGTAGATTTCAATTGAATCTTTTCGCTATAACGTGGATCCACCGCAAAATAAAGGCATCCGTTCCCCTATTTACTTAACAGTTTATTATGCATGCATTGCAAGACCTTGCTGTATTTCTTTAGTCAGATCTTTTACATGATCCTATTAACGGACCTAGTTCTAATTATTGTAAACTGTGTAGTCTTGGCCCATTGTAATGTTTTGTGTAAGCTGTATTTAAGCTTTGTCAATGCAATGAAAAAGGCAAGGGAGATTATCATAACTTAATATGGTATCAGAGATTTTAAAAATTCAAAATCTCCCATCTCTCTAATCACCTCCTAAAATCACTCCAATTCCTTAATTCTTCCCTAATCTTCTCCTAGCTTTCGGCACTTACCATTCCCCATCACCTCCGGCAGCCCTGTCTTCGCCGGCTTTGTGATGGGGATTTTTTTTTTTTCATAAATACTATTATTTACATTTTTTAATATTATATCAAAGATGAAAATTATGGTAATATATTACCAGTTACGTTACCAAGTTTTTTGTTAACAAAATTTTATTGTTTGTAATTTATCGTACATTACATTACCAATTTTTTATAACCAAATTTTACTTTTTTTGTATATTATGTTGCCAGTTACATTACTAATTTTTTTGGTAACGAAATTTCATATTTTGTTAGCTTTTGTACATTACATTACCACTTAAGTTACTAAATTGATTGGTAACGGAATTTTTTTAATACTTTTTTTTGTATATTTCTTACTACTTACATTATCAAATTTTTTTGTAGTGAAATTTCATTTTTTTGTATATTGTGTTATCAAAATTTATGTATGAAACTTATCTTCTGTAACATGACGTGGTATCGTAAATTTTGTACCAAATCCATTGATTTTGGCTCCTTCCTGCCTAGGCTTGATGTAGCTTCTTGAAGCTTTTATTCTATTTCGATTGGAGCCCCTGACTTTGTGAGTGCTAGGTGTTTAAAATCAAATATTCGGATTTTTAGATCTCTAAAATGTGACATAGTGATTTTTGATATCCGAATTCAGATGTCAAATTATCCAAAAATTCTATATTTTCTAATTTTTTAATAAAACTAAATCAAATATTTAAATATCAAAAGTATAAATTTATATATCCAAATAGATATATGCTTCGTTTTAAGTTTTTTCAGAGACCCTAAAGATGATTGGAACGATCTTATTTTCACTCTAGCTCCAACTATTTTGTCAAAAAATGCTATTAATAAAAGGGGAATTTCATATATACCCTTCCAAACCTTCAAAATATCATGTATACCCAACCTAAAATTTTAATATCATATATATCCCTTCTAAACATCATAATATCATATATACCCAATTTTAATTATTAATATCACATATATCCTTCTTAAACATCAATAATATCATATATACACAAATTCATTAATTTAATTATTTTTATAATATTTAAAACTCATAATTAGTATTGCTTATTAATTAATGACCATTATACCGTTAATTTTTAACTAAACTTTAAAATATCACATTTATCCAACTTAAATTAAAATACCATATCACTTTTAATAATTTTATATAATTTATTTTTGTAAACTTTAATAAAAAAATTCTTCAAACTAAAACAAATTAACATTAAAAGTAAAAATAAAATTGTATCGTGTTTTTCTCGTTTGTAATTAAATCGTATCGTCTTATTATATTTTCATATTTATTTTTTTTCATCAGTAATCTATATACAATTAACTGATTACATATTATAATCTTTTTTTTTTCTTTTAGAATTTTCAACAGTAATCTAATACATTAGTTTCAAATTTTTTAATTTAGTATATATTTTTTGTTTTCCAATACATTAGCTTCTAATAAAATTCTAAAAGAAAAATAAAAGAAAGAACATATTATGTAATCAGTTAATTGTATATAGATTACTGTTGAAAAAAAACAAATAAGAAAATATAATAAGACGATACGATTTAATTACAAACGAGAAAAACACGATACAATTTTTTTATTTTTATTTTTAATGTTAATTTGTTTTAGTTTGAAGAATTTATTTATTAAAGTTTACAAAAATAAATTATATAAAATTATTAAAAGTGATATGGTATTTTAATTTAAGTTGGATAAATGTGATATTTTGAAGTTTAGTTAAAAATTAAGGGTATAATGGTCATTAATTAATAAGCAATATTAATTATGAGTTTTAAATATTATAAAAATAATTAAATTAATGAATTTGGGTATATATGATATTATTGATGTTTAAGAGGGATATATGTGATATTAATAATTAAAATTGAGTACATATGATATTATGATGTTTAGGAGGGATATATATGATATTAAAATTTTAAGTTGGGTATATATGATATTTTGAAGTTTTGGAAGGATATATATGAAATTCTCACTTAATAAAAAGTCAAAGTACAGGCTATTAGCTCGAACAATAAGCAACTAGTATTTTCACCCGTGCGGTGCCCGGGTCATGCCGTTTTAAAGGATTATAGAATTTTTATAATAACATAATGTGTGATTATAAGTACTTGATTTATTAGTTTGTTTAAAAACAAAATATACAACTATCAAAATATAACTATATACCATATTGTTTATATAGAGATTGAATGCAGATGTTTTTCATATGTTGTTTCTTAATTTGATATTTTTACGAATTGTGTAAATGTAAAACTAAACATAAGCAATGGACATTGCATTTGAACAAAATACTCATAAATTTATTGGTACCTGGTAAATTTTCATAGCAAACAAATTTAAAAACCTTAACACAAAGAAAAAATGATTTCAAAACTTGTATAAGAAACGTTAAAAAATAAAACAAATATCATTCAAATGTAAAAATATTCTAAAACGTAGCATCACAATTATAAGTGTACTTATTTACAATCCAAGTGCATTAAAACAATTTAACAGACAACTGAAGCTAGCAAGTAGGAAAAATATTCTACCGACGACGATTACGTTCTCATGCAACCATCTGTCATACTCGTGCATCGGTAGTTTCATTGTTCTAGTTGTCCGTCGCAGATCTAAAACCTGGAAATAGAGATCTATGAAAGCACGGTAGGTCTAAACATTTGTTGTAGAATCTTCGTTTATCCTCTTTTTATATTTTTTTTTGTGTCGATCAAACCATAATTTGCTTTAATTTCCATTGTTCTTTTTACATTTTTTCCAACTAATAGTAGTAGTATTAATCATGTTTTGTTTCGCTTGTTGTTACGGTAATTATAATAATCAGACCCGTTTGTTTTTTTCTCTTTTGTTGAAATTTCTTTTTGACTGAAAATAGGCTTAGATCCTCGACGGACTTTCAAAACTTGTTTGTAAAATTGAAAATATTATCAAACATCTTTATTGTTTTTGCCTTATATGATAAATGTTGTGACTATATAATTGTGATTATAAATATGTTATATATGTTATCTATGATAAATAAAAAAGTAAGTTTGTTTCTTGGGTAGAGTTGAAAAGTTAAAATTTTAAAATACAATTAAGTGCATTCGGTAGAATTGGTGTAGAAATTCTGAAAACGATTTGAAAATAGTCAGAAAAGATAAAAGTGCATATAATTTACCTCGTCGTATCACATATGTCATATGCATGGTTGTATTCTTTGTTTTCTGCAACAAATAAATTATAACAATATCACCGGATTTGAAAAAGAAATTGTGTTTTCTACTCTGACAATATAAAAATAAAGTATTACCTCTATGTATTTTGTTAAGATAGTTATCCATCTATTATCTGTCTAAAATGATATTTGGTGACCTAATTATTAGAAAATATATGTATTGAAATTAATTAGCTGCAAAATTATACATTACCTTGTTGTTTATTCTCATGCGGACTGCTTGCAAATTGATAATAGAAGATGTTTATTGAAACCAACTGTATGAAAAAAATATACATTATTTGATGCAAACTCTATTTGTTTCAAATTGAAAACAAATGTTAAAATGAAATTCATTATATGAAAAGTTTAACTTACCTTCGTCTATTCCTTTGTAACTCCATAGTTCATGTTTTACAACACAGAGATCGATGATCTAGTTAAGAAAATGTATGTTAGCGGCGTGTTTCTAATCAGAAACTGATTGTTCATTAATCTAACTGACAAAAAAAGAAAATGAAAAGAAGAAAACAAAGCTGATTAGTAATGAGAATTGAAATTAATAATAATCTATAAAAACAATAGAAGAACATGAGAGAATCTGTCGATTTTTACAGGTTTTGAAAGAGCTTCGTAAAAAAAATGAATCCAAATGATGGAGTGAGTGATATTTATGATAAAGATTTATTATTGACATCATAATTGTATTATTGAAATCTCTAACTTACCTTTGTTTTTTTTCTAATTATTTTATATTTTAGTGCTTTTAGCATAAGGGTAATCAAGTCTTTTAACTTGGAAGTGGGGTGAGTGAGGGTATAAATAAAACTATATTATAGCAGTTTTTTTCCTTCAAAATAACCATCAAATTAATTAAAAAAAAAGTGACGATTTTTTCATCCTTAGTGAGTAGTTTATGTGGGTGAGTGGTGGGTAGTTGTATGATTGTTGTAATTGTACGATTATAACCTTTTAGTTGCAACTGTCATTGTTTTTTAACAGTTTTTTTGAAGAAATTAACGTAACTATCTAATTAAATGCTTATCAATGACCCAGAATCAATAGATCAAAATCTAACGGTTGATAATTGTTGGTGGCTTTAAGCACCGCCAGCAATAGACAGTTATAATTATAATATTTAGTTATTTACCATTTTTTTAAAACATACCGAATTGAATGTATGTAGGAGAAAAATAAAAAATATGCTTGTACATAAAAAGAAAAATGTTCTCCACCACTCATTATTTAAAAAATATCTACCTCATCTTTTGGAGTGTGTCTGCAGATACATACACCGGTGTGTGATGTATGTGTAATTGTATTATCTCCTTTAATTTCAACGTACCTGCAACAATGGCGGCATCTGAGTCTCAAGCTTCCAATGTGGATAATATGGGTATCAGCCTAAACCCCGATGGATCTTTAAACCGACCTCCACTTCCGACTACCCCGGCCACCCCACAACTCATCTCCGATTCCCAGCTTACCCTCTCTAAAGACATTCCACTTAACCCCACTAACGCCACCTTCCTCCGCCTCTTCCGCCCCGTCTCCCCACCCACCGGAAACCTCCCTATCATCATCTATTCCCACGGTGGTGGCTTCATCTTGGAAAGCGCCACCACCACTCACATGCACAATCTCTGCTCCGGATTATCAGCTCACTCCTCGTCACTCGTCATATCCCTTGAATACCGCCTTGCCCCCGAACACCGTCTCCCTGCCGCATATGACGACGGCGAGGAAGCAATCAAGTGGTTATGTGACCAGGCCAGACTTGCAGACGCCGGCCGTGACCAATGGTTAACTGAGTATGCTGATTTTTCTAAAGTATACTTAATGGGATCTAGTGCAGGAGGGAACCTAACCTACACCGTGGCTTTACGTGCACTTGATCTTGATCTACATCCGATCAAAATCGTGGGGCTTATACTTGATCAACCCTTTTTCGGTGGAGTTGAGCGTACTGAATCCGAACTACGGTTGGAACATGACGACATCCTTTCTTTGGCGTCAACCGATCTCTGTTGGTCCCTGGCGTTGCCGTTAGGCTCCGACAGAGACCACGAGTTCTGTAACCCGGTCGGGGAACGCCACCGATTCCTCGACGAAAAGATTAAACGACCCGACAAGCTGCCTTGTTTGATGAGAATCATGGGTGAGGATCCATTGGTTGACAGACAAAAACAGTTTGCTAAATTGCTGGAGTCACATGGTTTGCACGTGACTATAAAGTTTTACGAAGAAGGGAAACATACTTTGGAGATCCATGATCCTAAAAAGGCTGAATTATTGTATGATGATGTCAAGTCTTTCATTTCCATTTGACTCCAAATATGTCCCGTTACTTAGTTTAATTTGTTGTGACAATGAATAACTTGTTGTACGATGATCGAACGATGTTCATTAGGCTAATTGTAAGTCCTTATTATGGTCGTTATGGGTTATTTGTCTTTCTTCGTTTTTTTTGAATTTTTTGTTTTCGTGCTAGTTCCTTGCTAGCTGCTTGCTAGATGTAACTTTGTATGTTTGATGTGTTAATAAATTTGGTGTGCTAGGCGGGGATGATGACAATGCCGAAGTTCCAAGTTAGTTCTACCTTTTGATGTTTAAAAAATAAAATAAAAATGGAATAACTTAAAAAAGTCACCACCTTAAGGATGTACTGAATTATATTATAAATATAATATTAAATTTATTAGACCATCAATATACAACACACGATATAAACATTTAGAAAAAAAGATATTATATTATAATAAAAACTATCAATTATAAGCTTCAGATACATATAGTAAATACATTATTATAAAAGAAAAATTTTAGATTCCAAATTTTCATAAAATATAGGTTGATGTGTCTAATTATAGATAGATTCATTAATATTTAAGAAATAGTTATAAAGATACACATTGTTAAAAATGTATAAGATGATGTAATATTTTTATTTAATTATAAAATCTAATACCTTTAGATATACCACTCTTGATGTGTGGACTCGATAATAACTAACAAACATCAATGTAAAATTTTATTTGTAGATCAATATGAAATTATATAACAAATAATTCAAAATTATTATAAAACATTAAAAAGTTATACTAATTTTTTCTCATAAGTTATATTAAAATTATCTTTTATATTAGTTTTTTTTATTTAATAAGTAATCGTACATACAGTCATTTATATACTAATAAATGTTATTTGCTTTTTAAAACGAAACTTTTATAATTTAATAAGCATACTCATTAGATTAATATTGAAAAAACCTTACGAACTTTCATGAAAAAACCCCACCCAATACGCACGGTGGTGTCGTCACATATATCACAAGTATGCATACTAGAAACACAATATATATTAAAAAAACGAAACGTAAGGCTTAACATGACATGACAAATTAAACAAACACCATGGTGTACAACTGAATGAGATTACAAATTACACATACCACATATACAAGTTTGGAAAATTAAATAAATTACTCACGTTGTTTGCAAAATCTGCTACTCGCTAAGCAGTCCAAACCTCATAAATAAATCACTGACAATAGCCAATGCCACCAGTATAACCACTATGACATGCTATCAAAGTACATTACTCATTCGTCACTGTTCTTAATTATACATACCTTTACTATTTCATTATTCAATTATCTAGAGTTCAGGAACTAAATCAGAATATTTTTATTTTGAATTATTTCACTAAAATTCAAATAATCTGTATATAATATTTACGATTAAAATTACCTCTTAATTAAATCATGTAGTTATAAATTTAAATCTCCTTCTAATTTAATTAATTTAAAATATAATTTCAATTCCACTTAGTTAAATATTTTCACAATTTAGTTTTGTTTGTAAGTAATTTATAAAACCGCAGGGCCGGCCCATTGGGGTGTGCAACATGGGCTACTGTCCAGGGCCCAACAACAGCCTAGGGGGCCTAATTTTTTTTTCCTCTGATACCTAGACTAATAGTCTAATACTAGTAGTTTACTTGTTTTGCTAGTTGTTTGATTTGATATTTACGTACATATTTACATGGTTGTTTCGTTTAATATTTAAATGTTATATATACATACATGATTAGAGAGGCCTTTTATAAATTTTTGCCCAGGGCCCCAAAAATGATAAGAACGACCCTTAAAACCAATTCAAATTAGTTTGTTTGCACCAATAATAATTCCTTAAGTTGGTGATTTTAATTAAAGGAATCACCCACTCTAATTGCTAACAAAAGTCTAACCCATTCATCTTTTATATTAAGCCCAAAATACATAAATAAGTAACCCAAATAATCAACTAATTTTAAGAGCTACAACAATCTAAGTCCAAGGAAACTAAATACATAACTCTATTAAATAAATGTCCTCTAATTTCATTTGTTATTGGAGATCCTTATTTTGAACTTTTGTTTCAGTTAACTTTAAAACAAATAATACTATTTTACCCTTAATACTTATCCAGATCAACTTTTATCGTAACAAAAAACCGTTATATACCAATTTACAAATAAATTAATATTAATTTAAAATCTATAAATTTCATAGATCAATCTAGAAAAGTCACTAATATACAAAAAAAAAAAAATATATATATATATATATCGATTGGTGTATGTCACATCATCAAAGAGGAGGTGTACAGTTCAATACAAGGGTGAATCTACACCATATGTCGTGGGGTTCACGGATACCACAAAAATTTGAGCAATTATGAGAAGCAGATGTGTAAAAAAATGAGGAGATCAAGACCACTCCCACCATTATGGAGCTCATGACCAGTGGCGGAACTTAAAGTAACAAATTTGATTTGTTGGGTCATACCTGTTAAATAATGTATAGTGTAGGGGTCTCCATTGTAATTATGTAATCTATTTATATGAGATGAATACAACACACCCATTGAAGGGTTTCCACATATTCTAGCATGGTATCAAGCCTAACCCTAACCCTAAAATATTAGGGTTATTTTTTTCCGGTCACTGTCCTCCGGCTGCCGCCCTACCACCGCCGCCGACACTGCCGCTCGCTTCCGCCACCGTCTTGCAGCGCCTGCTGCCGTCTCGCCATTGCTGCTCTCGGTCCAAACCCTAGCCGACCAGCACCGCTGACCCGCCGCCGGCAAACTTTCTGCTGCCCACAGCCGATCGCCGCCTGCCACCGCTTGCGCTGCTGCAGCGTTCGTCTGAACCCTAGCCGCCGCCGCACATCACTTTGTTGCTGAAACCCTAGGCGGCTACCCCTTTCTTTGCGCCGCTGCTGCTACCCTGTCTTGCTGCCGCCTGAGTTCCGCCAGTCACGGCCACCGATCTGCTGCCAGCCGCCCGCCGCCTCTCCTGTGCGCCGGCTGTCTCCACTGCTGTCCAGCCCATCTCCCTTGTCTCAGACAGTTTTTGCCCAAGAAATCATTTCTCGTGCTGGCATGGACACTTGTCATCCTTGCTCTTCACCGGCTGAGACAAAGTCAAAACTACCCTCCTCTGGCAAACCAGTCGATAATCCGACTCTCTATCGAAGTCTTGCGGGTGCTTTACAGTACCTCACGATCACTCGTCCGGAAATCGCTTATGCTGTACAACAAGTATGTCTGTATATGCACGATCCTCGCCAACCACATCTGAATGCCCTCAAACGCATTCTTCGTTATGTGAAGGGTACCCTTACTCATGGTCTTTTTCTCCGCCCATCCACTGTTAATCGTTTGGTCTGTTATACTGACGCTGATTGGGCCGGTTGTCCTGAAACACGCCGGTCCACCTCTGGGTTCTGCATCTTCCTAGGTGACAATCTTGTGTCTTGGTCCTCTAAACGCCAACATGTTGTGTCCCGTTCAAGTGCCGAAGCTGAATATCGTGGTATTGCTAACGTTGTTGCCGAATCTGCCTGGCTTCGTAATCTTTTGATTGAGTTACATCTACCTCTTTCACGTGCCACAGTTGTTTTTTGTGATAATGTAAGTGCCATGTATTTAGCTAATAACCCAGTACAGCATCAAAGAACCAAACATGTGGAACTTGACTTACACTTTGTAAGAGAACGTGTTGCTTTGGGGCAAGTGCGTGTGTCGCATGTGCCCTCATCTCATCAGTTAGCAGATATATTTACTAAAGGTCTTCCTACACAGCTGTTTTTATAATTTAAGTCCAGTCTTAGCATTAGTCCTCCTCCAGCTGCGACTGAGGGGGGGTGTGTTAAATAATGTATAGTGTAGGGGTCTCCATTGTAATTATGTAATCTATTTATATGAGATGAATACAACACACCCATTGAAGGGTTTCCACATATTCTAGCAATACCAACAAAATTGAGGGTGTGTTTGTTTGGTGGGTTTTAAAGGCATGAAATGAGTTTGGGTTTCACAGATGTTGTTTGTTTGAGAAATGATTATCGAATATGTGGAAATGATTACAAAAACCTCAAACTCATCCACACTAACAAATTTGAATAACTAACTTAAAGTCACAGGAAATAATACTAGAATATCAAATAATTAAACTAGACTAACATGTAAAAAGCGTAATTAATCAAGAAAATGAAAAAAATATTAACATGTTACAGTTATGTGCCGTGTCATTTTTGTCGAATCCATCAAATCAAAACATTCAAAATTCCAATCAAATTAAATGGATACAAGTAATCTAATAATCTTAGTTACTCTTCATCTAATTATTAAAAACCTAAATACTTAAATTTCACTACAAATTAATACTTCATTTACAATCAATAAATGAATAGGTCATAAACAACCAAAACTAAAATTTCATCTCTAAGTTACAAACACTAGATACATCAAAAGTTGATGATGTTGTATTAAAAATACATCAATAGTTCATTAGTTCATATATACCCTTCCAAAACTTCATAATATCATATATACCCAACCTAAAATTTTAATATCATATATATCCCTCCTAAACATCATAATATCATATATACCCAATATTAATCATTAATATCACATATATCCATTTAAACATCATTAATATCATATATACCCAAATTCATTAATTAAATGTTTTTAAAACATTTAAAACTCATAATTAATATTGCTTATTAATTAATGACCATTATATCCTTACTCATTTCTTCTTTTAACTAAACTTCAAAATATCATATTTATCCAACTTAAATTAAAATATCATATCCCTTTTAATAATTTTGTATAATTTATTTTTGTAAACTTTACTAAAGAAATTCTTCAAACTAAAACAAATTAACTTAAAAATAAAATAAAATTGTATTATGTTTTACTCGTTTGTAATCAAATCGTACCGTCTTATTATATTTTCTTATTTGTTTTTTTTTTCTACAGTAATCTATATACAATTAATTGATTACATATTATATTTTTTCTTTCTTTTAGAATTTTAGGTGTATCACAATTTGTTTTTTTTTTTTTAATTTAGTATATATTTTTGAGTAAATTACAGAAATGGTCCCTGTGGTTTGTTCAAAATTATGAAAACGGTCACTCAACTTCCAAACTTGCAGTGGCGGTCCCTCAACCCACTTTTTACTTGCAGATTGGTCCTCCTGTTTCTAAATTTTTTAAAAATGACGATTTTGCCCTTCTTTTAATTACAGGTTTCGTAATTTCAATTTTGGTCCCTTTTCTTAATTTTTCATTTTTGGTTTTAATATTGAAATAATAATTTAATAATTTACGATTTGATTCATTATTAATTATATTATTATTATTATTATCTTTATTATCATCATTTATACCTAATTATTTTGTAAAATAAATCTATATATCTTTACCAAAAATTATTTTTATTTATATACTTAATTAGTCAAGTTATGCATCTTTTTATGTATTCAATTTGTTTATTAAAGTTTTATTTATATATCTTTTATTGGTTAAACTATTTGTATAATTTTATCATTTATACTTTTCCATCAAACTATTTGATTACGTTGATAAATTTTGAATTTATGTAAATTTTGATTTAAATTTACTAATTCATTACGTTTTGATTTAAGTTTACAAATATTTGTTACGCTAATATGTTTTTATTTAAATTTATTACTTTATTTGTTTGGTTTTAAAAAAATGCCTTAAAAGTTATTAAATTACTAACATATATTAAAAACATTTCATAAATAAACAAATAATATTTTTTTAATTAGATTTATAAATAAAATACATATAAGATATAATTTGAATGTAGATTTAAATCTTATCTATTTATTAATATTTAAAGATGTAAAAAATCATATATTGTATTTATATTTTATATTTATTAATCTTTATTGATATTAGAAATAATGAATAATATTTATCTTTTAGTTTATTTTATTTAAAATAATATATTTTGTTACGTTAATACGTTTTGATTTAAATTTAGTATTTTATTTTTTTATTTTTAATATTTTGTTATGCCTATACGCTTTGATTTCAATATAGTTTTTAATCTTTTTTATTTACAAGTTTATACATTAATATGTTTTATTCGTTTTCACTTAAATATTTTAATTTTCACTTAAGTATTAACGTAGCAAAATTTTAAATCAAAATAAATAAAATAATAAATTGAAATCAAAACGTACTGACATAACAAAATATTTAAATCCAAACAAATAAAACAATAATTTAAATAAAAACTTATCAGTGTAACAAAATATTTAAATCAAAATAATAATTAGCAAACTTAAATCAAAACGTAATGAATTAGTAATTTTAAATCAAAATTTACACAAATTCAAAATTTATTAAAAGTAATGAAATAGTTTGATGCAAAGTATAAATAATAAAATTATACAAAAGGTTTAACCAATAAAATATAAATAAATATAATTTATATAAATAAATTGAATACATAAAAAGATGCATAACTTAACTAATTAAGTATATAAATAAAAATAATTTTTAGTAAAGAAATATAGATTTATTTTACAAAATAAATAGGTACAATTAATGATAATAATAATAATAATAATAATAATAATATAATTAATAATGAATCAAATTATAATTTGTCAAATTAATATTTTAAATTTAAAACCAAAAATGAAAAATTAAGAAAAGGACCAAAATTGAAATTACCAAACTTGTAATTGAAAGAAGGACAAAATCGTCAATTTTAAAAAATTTAGAAACAGAAGGACCAATTCTGCAAGTAAAAAGTGGTTTGAGGGACCGCCACTGCAACTTTGAAAGTTGAGGGACCGTTTCCATGATTTTGAACAAACCACAGGGACCATTTCTGTAATTTACTCTATATTTTTTGTTTTCTAATACATTAGTTTCAAAAAAATTTCAAGTTTCAATTCGTTTTATAACTATTGTTTAATTAGTTTACTTTTTTCTAATTTTTATATTTAATCTAGTATATGAGTTATAACTTGTTATCCGATGTAAATTAGTTGTGTATATTTTGTGTTAACGATAAGATTATATATGATTATCCGATGAAATTTGTAAAAAATATATGATTATTTTGTTTTAATATTAAATTTACCGGATGAAATTTGTATATTATTAGTAAATTAAAATTATTATTATAAATATATGATTATTTTCATTAGTAAAAAAATTTAATTTTTTTAAACAAACCTTTAATATTAAAATATTTTTAAACAAACCTTTAATATTTAAATATTTTCTAGTTACTAATTATTAAACAAATTATTAAAAAACTGGACTTTAAATATATAGGATTATATATATAATCTTGTAGTTAACACAAAATATACACAACTAATTATATCGGATAACTGTTATAATTCAAATAGTAGACTAAATATAAAAACTAAAAAAAAGTAAACTAAATAAACAATAGTTATAAAACTAATGCAAAATTGAAAAAAAATTAGAAACTAATGTATTAGAAAGCAAAAAAATATGTACTAAAGTTAAAAAAAAAATAAAACAAAATGCAATGCAACTATAAAGTTCAAAAAGAAAAAGAAAAAAAAGCATAATATGTAATCAATTAATTGTATATAGATTACTGAAGAAAAAACAAATAAGAAATTATAATAAGACGATACGATTTAACTACAAACGGGCAAAAACATAATACAACTTTTTTTAAATGTAAATTTGTTTTAGTTTGAAGTATTTATTTAGTAAATTTTACAGAAATAAATTATATAAACTTATTAAAGGGATATGATATTGTAATTTAAGTTGGATAAATATGATATTTTTAAGTTTAGTTGAAAGAAGAAATGAGTAAGGGTATAATGATCATTAATTAATAAGCAATATTAATTATGAGTTTTAAAAGTTTTTAAAATATTTAAATTAATGAATTTGGGTATATAAGATATTAATGATGTGTAAGAGGGATATATGTGATATTAATGATAAAATTTGGTATATATGATATTATGATGTTTAGGAGGGATATATATGATATTAAAATTTTAGGATGTGTATATATGATATTATGAAGGTTTGGAGGGGTATATATGAAATTCTCCCTTTTTTATTTGACTAATGAGTATTGAGCATTTGGTTTTGTTTAGAAATGACTCAAAGATAAGTGTTTGGTTTAATCTATTTATTATTGAGGAAATTACAGAAATGGTCTCTGTAGTTTGCTCAAAATTATGAAAATGGTCACTGGTTTTAAAAATTGCATAAATGGTCTCTCAAAACACTATTTACTCGCAGAAATAGTCTCTCTATCGTTTGACATTTTCTAAATGACGATTTTGCCCTTATTGTCAAATCAATTTTGGTCCCTATACTATATAATTAGTTTTGGTTTTAGTCATTTTTATAATATTTACTACATGGACAAAATTGATTTTGAGAATAAGGGCAAAATCGTCATTTAGAAAATGTCAAGAGATGGAGAGACAATTCTGTAAGTAAATAGTGTTTTAATGGACCATTTATGCAATTTTTAAAGACCAGTGACCATTTCATAATTTTGAGCAAACCACAGAGACCATTTCTGTAATTTACTCTTTATTATTTGTTAATTATTTATTTGTCATGTAAAAATAAATATAATTACACAACAAATTTATTTGTTTGATTTGAGATTATAAATTTTTTAGTTAAATTAGATAAACAAATTTGTTAGCATTGAAAGATCACATCGCATGCTAAGAGGATGTTTGAATTTGCATATGAAAAAGTGTTGTAGCGTTTTGGAAACAAATAATTAGATAATAGTTGTAACAAAAGTGCTGTCGGAAATGTAGTGTTTGTTTTAGCTTCTGCTGTTTGCTATCATAATCAGTTTTTAAAGTGTTTGGATTTGCGTTTTAACTTGTAAAATGACCAATTAATCACTTATTAAACAAATAAACTGCATTTTTTAACTTATGAAAAAATGTGGTAGGATTAACTATAAATATAAATAATCACTTATTAACGTAAACCAATTATTTGCGTTAATGTAACGTAATAAGCTAATAATCACGTTCATGACGCAAAACCAAACACCTTCTAAAAAAGACTCACCGACTACACAAACAAAAGTTCTAAAAAAATTACTATGTAAAATGAAATTATTGACGTGAGGACTCGTCGTCCGTGTTACCTTTTAATATAACTTTAACGCTGTGTTCTTTAAAATTTTTATTAAAAGAAAGGAAAGTGAAGAAAACAAAGGAGAGGAAAAGAAAGAATCAGATGGATGTTGAAATCATAAAGTTTAAAGAACACATTTCTTTTCCTTCCTCTCACACTTCTTCTTTCTTCCCAAAATTAGGAGGATAGAAAATCAAGATGACTTCTCTCTCTTTCCTTTTCTTTCTTTTTTTAAGAAAGCTTCAAGAACACACTTGATTTTAAATTTTCTTTTGTTTCTCTCCCTTCTCTCTATCTTCACCCTTGATGAACAAGTCCTCCCATGCTCATGACAAACTAAAAGGAAAATTTCAAGTACGAAGTTGAAAGAATGATATTTTTTAGAAGGGACCACAATTATAAAAAGGAATGTCAATTGCATTGCTGCAGTACTGAAACGAGAATCACAAAGAGAGAATGGAATACGATTTCATCTATTTGCGTTAATTTTTCTAAAAATGTTATGAGAGCAACGGGTACAGTTATCTTTCCCATATCCACCTTTTTGTACACCTCAGCGCCATATTTGTTTTTCTCTCTCCACCATTCCCTATATTTCTAACTAACAAATACTCATCTTTCTAAACATTTTCATCTTTCTTAATTTCTTTTAAAATAAATTCATTTTAATTAACAAAATAATTAAAACTAAAATAATTAATTTTATAAATATTTAATAAAAGGGATAATTGCGCAAAAAACCATAACATGTCAGTTTTTCGTGATTAAAACCCCAAACTATTTTTCGTTGCATAAAAAACCCCAAACTAACTAAAAATCAGTAAATCAATGTTTTATCAATGGGTAACCAGTTGAAACCGGTTATTAATCCTACGTGGACTGGTAAATAACGTACGTGGAATAAATTTTAATTGTTGAAATCGGTTGTCAAGTATTATACATCAATTAAACCCCCGTTGATAATTTTTAATTGTAATTTTTAAACGGGATTACATCATCAACGAGGGTTTAAATGATGTATAATACTTGGTAACCGGTTTTAACAATTAAAATTTATTCCACGTAGGTTATTTACCGGTCCACGTAGGATTAATAACCGGTTTCAACCGATTACCAATTGATAAAACCTTGATTTACTGATTTTTAGTTAGTTCGGAGTTTTTTATGCAACGAAAAATGATTTGGGGTTTTAATCACAAAAAAACTGACAAGTTTGAGGTTTTTTACGTCGTTATCCCTTAATAAAAATACATAATAAAATTACGAAACTAAAAAACTAAAAATTAAAAACTTACGAAACTAAAAATTAAAAAAAACGTCAAAACTAAAATATTAATAAAACATTTAAAACTATAAATTTTAAAATACGAAACTGAAATTACAAATGAAACAACAAGTACGAACATAAAATACGAAACCGTACGAACGAAACAACAATTACGAAACTAAAAATAAAAAAATACAAACATTTACAAACATATATATATATATATATATATATATATATATATATATATATATATATATATATATATATATATATATATATATATATATATATGGGATCATTACAGAACCTAAATTTAGTGTAGAACCGTAGAACCAATATCGTCTATAGATTAGATTAATCTAATGGTTTTGATTAAAACAATAAAGTTTGAAATCAGTGAAAACAGGTTGGCATTAGTGTTTTTTTAATTCTTTCAGGGTAAAAAATGAATAGATTGGAAATAGCAAAAAGATTGGCATTAGTAAAATAAATATATTTTTTCTTTAAATTAAAATAACATTAATATGGTTAATTGTTAAATCAAAAATATTATACCATAAAAACAAGAATTTTATACTCTTTAAAACGAGACCGGTCATGATATATTTTTTTCGAAAAAATTTTACGTGTTTATTTTTCGTAAAAAAAAATTACCCAGACCACCATGCAATGTAGAATGACCGATATCATTAAATGTCGAATGACCACTTGATATCGTATATTCAACGTCGATGCAACACTGCATGTACATTCAAAATTAACAGAACCAAAATAATGGTCAAAACTAGCAGTCAAAAGTTGGTTGATTTAATGAGAACAGTAATGACATATTTTTTACGAAAAAATTTTACGTGTTTATTTTTCGTAAAAAAAAATTACCGCGACCACGATGCAATGTAGCATGACCGATATAATTCAATGTCGAATGAACACTTGATGTCGTTTATCCAACGTTGATGCAACACTGCATGTACATTCAAAATTAACAGAACCAAAATAATGGTCAAAATTAGTAGTCAAAAGTTGGTTGATTTAATGAGAATAGTAATGATATATTTTTTTAGAAAAAATTTTACATGTTTATTTTTCGTAAAATTTTTTTACCTAGACCTCCATTCAATATATTATATAGAGATCATTTAATGTCGAATTACAGTTTGTATCACACATTCAACACTGCATGTACATTCGATATTAAAAGAGTCAAAAATTGTTAAAGTGGGCAGTCAAACTTGGTAGGCTACTATTAATTCAATGTTAATTGCATAATTACTATCTTATCCCTAGTGTTATATAATAATTCAATGGTTTAGACTGGTTCTATAGTTCTGCACTAAATTAAGGTTCTGCAATGATCCCAACCCTATATATATGTATATGGTTGTGATAATTGCAAAACTTTAATTTGGTGCAGAACTATAAAACCAATCTACACCATAGGATTATAAAATAGTACTAGGGATAAGATGATAAATATTCAATTAACATTAAATTAAAGTTAGCACACCAAGTTTGACTTCAAACTTTGACCATTATTTCGACTCTATTAATATTTAATGTATATGTAGTGTTGCATATATGATATATAGTATTACTCTGACGTTAAATATGTGATATAAACTGTAATTCGACTTTAAATTATATCGATATGATATACTGAATGATCTTCTAGGTCATTTTTTTACGAAAATAAACACGTAAATTTTTTTCGGAAAAAGTATATCATGACCGGTTTTGCTAAATTAAGGGTAGTTACCAAGTTTTACTACAAATTTTTGATCATTATTTTGACACTTTTTATTTGAATGTATATGGAATGTTGAATATATGATATATAGTATTTCTTCGATGTTGAATATACGATATAAACTGTTGCTTTGAGATTGAATGATTACGACATGCTATATTGCATCGTGGTCTGCATACTCTTTTTTTTTTCCGCCAATGTCAATCTTCTTGCTATTGCCAATCTTTTATTTTTTTTTTACCCCTTAAATAATTAAAATATCACTAATAAAAATATTTTTTTCCCCTAATTTCAAACTTGACTCTTTTAATCAAGACCATTAGATTAATCTAATCTATTGACTATATTGGTTCCACAGTTCTACACTAAATTTAGGTTCTGCAAAAATCTCATATATATATATATATATATATATATATATATATATATATATATAGGTTCAATTGAGAACTTTTATGCATCGGGGCACCTCGAGGCACTTTTGTGCATCGGATAATCCACCAATGGTGCACAAAGGGCATTTAGGGAAAACTAAATGCATGATAATTAATTTATTTCTAAAAATCATTAAATGATAATTAGGAGTTACATTTTGAATTAAAATATCATATTAACTACATTCCTCATTTTCCTCCTCATTTCTCTCTCTCTCTCTCTCTCTAATCGTGTTCTTCATGATTTTTCTTAGTGATGATGATTTGAAGACGAAGATTAACGATGAACAACGATGATGATGAACATGAACAATAGAGGTAACCGATGAAAATTATGACGAACATGATGCATAGATGGATAATGAACAATGAATAATGATAATGCATAGATGGATGATGAACAATGACAATGCATAGATGGATGATGATCGATGAAAAACGGAAAATGATGATGCATAAATGGATGATGAACAATGACGATGCATAGATAACTGATGAACAAGTTGAACATGATGCATAGCTGAATGAAGAATATGAACGACAAACACGATGCATAAAAGAATGATGAACAAGTTGAACACGATGCATAAATTAATTTGTGTATTTTTTTTTGTTAAATGCGTTTTTTTAACACCATGCATAGATAAACACGATTAACGATGAAATGCATCGATCTCCATCATCTTTTTTGAATTTGTGTAATTTTTTTAAATTTAGAAATGTATCAATTGAATTTAGTTAGCATTTATTATTTGATTATTTGTTGAAATATTAAATTTAATGAGGTATGCACATTCCCCAAAATGCCCTTCTTTCTTTGTTTCTATAATGCACCAGATGCATAAAATTGTCTAACTATTTACCTTTTTGCAATTAATCTAATCCATACAATTTTTTGATCTAATGGATGATATAGGTACTTTTGTACCTCGATGCATAAAAGTGCTCAATTGAACCTCCCTATATATATATATATATATATATATATATATATATATATATATATATATATATATATATATATATATATATATATATATATATATATATATATATATATATATATATATATATATATATATATAGAATATGGTTCGTGTGAGTACCTAAAAAATGCAGAGTACCGTGAGTACCTGTGAACACACGAGTTTCAGATGTGAACTTGCTCTGAAAAAAAGTTTTTTTTTTTGAATTTTTTTTCATATTCATTTAGATACAAATAATATAAGACTATACGTAAAAAATTATATACATTTACACTTTCTATCATCTTAAAAGTCATGTGAACGTGAAAAAATTCATGTGAACATGCTTAGTTGTGAACACACGTTCACAACAGCACACTTCATGTGAACACACACGTTTCACATAGTTGTAGTGTGTGTTTAGGTGTGATTTTTTGCAAGTAGTCTTGTATTATTAATTTAAACATGATTATGAAAAAAAATTTCAAAAAAAATGATCTTAAGCGAGGTACCTCCGGTACTCCGCAAAACTAGTGGTACTCATTTGAACCCAAATCTATATATATATATATATATATATATATATATATATATATATATATATATATATATATATATATATATATATATATGTATATATATATATAGGGGTGGGTTCAATGGGAAACCTTATGCATCGAAGAACCTTGAAGAACCACAATGCATCGCTAGAAAAACTGAAATGCATCACGTAGAATTCGATGCATCACGCGAGAATTTGATACATCAAGTGGAAATAATGTAAAAATCGATGCATCACTCGAGAATCTCGAGAATTTGATGCATCACGTGAAAATAATGATGCATTACGGGGGAATTGTGATGCATTTGTGGTGGTGCATGGAGGTTCTTCAAGGTTCTTCGATGCATGGAGGTTCTCCATTGAACCCACATATATATATATATATATATATATATATATATATATATGTGTGTGTGTGTGTGTGTGTGTGTGTGTAGGGGGTTCAATGGAAAATCAACATGCATCGGAAAACATTGGAAAACTTTCTCGTGTGATGAATCAAATTACGGCGTGATGCATCGACTTTCTGCGTGATGCATCACCTGATCCAATGACTATAAAGTGGTTCCCGGATTTTCTTATGCATATAGGTTTCCATTAAACTCACCCCTATATATATACATATACATACACACACACACACATATATATATAGGGATAAGATCCATTGTGAACAAGTTATCCTTGTGAACGTTGTGAACAATTAAAAAAAATAAATATAATCATTTATATATATATATTGCTTGTGCGATTGCTATTGGTGTTAAATGTAGTTCATAATTTCGTTGAGCCAATCACCTACCAAAGATCATAATTTCGGCAACCTTAACGTGGCGTTTGGTTCGTGTAATGGAATTCGATGGAATTGGAATTTGAATTTAGCTTGTTTAGTATTTTTGATAACCAATGTAAAGGGTTTAATTTAAGTATTTTCCATCAAATTTACTTGTTTATAGCAATTTGACATTCCTCCAAACTCATACATGAATAAAATTCCAACATATACATGAATTAGATTCTTACCTACGTCTCTAACCAATACAAAAAACCAACTTTTACATTCACCATCATCAACCATATTAATAACTAGAATTTAAATTCCAACTCATTCGCATTCCATTCCATGAATTGAACCAAACACCACGTTAATTTCTTCCGCAAGATATCCACTATTCCACTATATATATACTTTGTCTCTCCCAACACACTATCCCAAAGGCATTCATGTAACACCCCGATCCCGACTGGACCGGCGATGTTAATTAACTAACTATCTAACCAAACACAAACTATATTTTTATTATTAAAACTGCCAATCTTTGAACTTAAATACAAATTGCTTTCAAATTACCAAATTAAAATTAAAACTAAACATTAACTAATGCTCATGATCACTAATACTAAAATAAAAGAGCTAACATAAATCTAAGTCCTCAACGGTCCACACTCTGCGCTCTGCCCATCATCACCCCTGAGTACCTGCCGGAAGAAAGAACACAGCATGAGCCAAACGCCCAGTACGGAGATCGATTACAAGTGCAACGTATACGAATTCAAAGACTAAAGAATGTTTTGAAAATAAGTTTATTTAAAAGGAAGTTTTGAAAATGGTTTTTCTTTAAAACATAAATATCCACCTCCACACCAGATCAAACAAAGAATATAACGGCTGAAGCAACAAAGGGTTGGGTTATATTTACCGAGCGGCCTAACATCATAAACAGTAATCCATCTCACAATCACTCTCAAGACTACACTGAGTCGCGCCACATCAGTGCATCTGGCCGGAAGGGGTGTATGGCATTACACCTTACTTCCGCAAAACTCATAACATAGCCTAGGATGCATCCATACGCCTCCCTGAAATAATCAACAGCTCATATCCCGAGCTAACATGATCTCCATCGATCATAAACATAATCTCAATCATTCATAATCATAATCATAATCACAACAAAAGGGAGACGCCGTAACCGATCACACTGTTACGGAAGTGTCATGCCATTGATGCCGCAATGGCATGCCTGTGGTACCTCCACAGGTAGTTCACTCGGTAATCCTAGCTCCTGTCTAATTTCTAGGGTTCAAGCATCACAAAAGGCCCGCATAAACATCTCAACTTTAAATAATCATTTCAATAACAAAAGGGCCTCATTTCACAAAACATCATCAACTTCCATAACAAGCCATAAATATAATCAATTTCAAAATATGTTTTTCGCAAATGTTTTCGAGCAATAAAAATCGATATTTGCTTTCGATAATATAAATAAGGAAACTGACACGAGATATAAAAGTTCGACTGTCAAGTATTAGCATGCAATTCACACAACGAACAACTCAAGAATAACGCTGAAAGAAGTACGGGATCCGTACCTTAAAAGCAGCTCCGCAAAATCACGACGACAGATTTAATCCGCTACGAATCGATTCGATCTATAAGAACGAACTTAAATTAGAACTCAGCTAGGTGGGTCTTCTAACTATTCATTCCCACTATTTTAATACATACTTTATATTAATAATTATTAAGTACGGTTTACAATTATTGCTTGTTAAACTTTAAATGGTTCATTAGTCATTATTAATCGAATTGGGGTTCCAATAATTAATTATGAAATTTCTCTATACTTTAATCGGTATTCAGCTACATATAATTTTAGTGTATTTATTTTAATCTCAATTGAACATTTAAATTAACTTATAAGTGAACCTTAATTTAATATTAAGTCATTTATATATTTATTCCATTTTAGGGTATGGTATCTAAATAAATCATTTAATAACTCGTAATAACATTTAATTGATATTAACCGTAAGTATAAACGTGAATAATTAATTGAATTGTTACACATTAATTATTTTATTTAGAATTGGTTCCAATATATTAGGTTTATTAAATGGGTTTAAAACTAATTATTAATTAATAGAAATAATGATGTATAATAAATAAAATATAAAACTAAATTAATATATTACAATTATTTAATTAAATGTTTAGGTTATGGGTCGGGTCAGATCCATGACCCAACACCATTTTCTTTTCTTCTCCCCTTTCTTTTCGGAACTCACAGACCCACACACAAATTCACCCACACCTTCTCTCTCTTCTTTCTCTCTCTAGCATCTCTCTCTCTCTCTCTGCTCTCTGCCGCTTTTCCGGCGACCTCCGCCGCCACTCGCCGGCGACCACCACCCCCACAACCAGTAGCATCGAAATACTCTCTCCTCTCCTCTCCTTCACTCACGCTCCCTCTCTCGCTCGCTCGTGCAACAACAGCAGCGGCTAACCCTAGCGCCACCGCCGCCATCACAGCACCACCACCACACCGCTCGACCTCACTCATCTCAGCGCTCACACATCACGGATCTAACACCTCCAGCCCTCAACGGCCGTCGCTGACCAGGACCATTGCGGTCGTCCCTGGAGCGGCGCCGTCGGTCACGAACCACAACTACCACCGACATCGCCTCTCGAAACCCACTTTCAGGTTGGTTTTCCTTTTTCTTGTTTTAGCATTTTAAATTGGTTTCGGATCCTTTGATTTCATTCACATATTTCATATTTAAAACATCATATTCATACCTCAACAAGATTCTAATATTAAACAGAGATCATTACCTCGATTAGAAGAAAATCGTGAAAGATTGCTTGGTTTGATTCGGATCTCCTCCAACAATACACGAACGGCCGGCTACGGTTTCTGTCTCGATTAGGGTTTGGAATTAAGGTTATTGGTTTATTAATATTAGTTTAATCCTAATTACTGGATCGGGCTTGGGCTCATTTGGTTAGAGTTTACTGATTATTAATTAAGCCCATTTAGTTTAATTATATTAACTGGAATTGTATAATGTATAGTTAGGTCCCTTTTATTTTACAAATAATGTTATATTTATGTTTAATCAATGTTATTAAGGTTTTTATTATTATTAGTATTTCTATTTATTAATATTTGTTATTCTAAAATTCGGGTTATTATAACACTCACCACTTAAAATGATTTCGTCCCCGAAATCGCCAAAATAAAAGTCGGGTTATTATAATTCAGATGAAGGACTTGCATGCAGACAATTTTCCAAATTCTCTGAGTTAAAATCCTAAATGAGCTAAATCATTTCTTTTAATATTGTATTATCATGAAGGATTTCTAAATCCAAATCTTAAATGGGTTGTTTAAATCCTTCAAACCAAACACCACCTAAAAAATGTATATATGGATTTGAAAGTACAGATGATCGATGACAACCTACTCCTAGAAAATCTTGTACACAAAACGCTTTGCAGATCCTCAATTTCAACATCGATCGCTAATGTTTTAGTTGATTAGGATCAAGATTCATGCAGTAGACATGGTCACAAATCAAAACATGCAAGAAATTTATGCATTCAACTTTCTAGAAATAATTAGTTCATAACAGATTACTAAATCTCGTTTCAAAAAAGAATGAGATTTTAAAATTAAAAAGCACAAGAATCGGTAAGAAAAGACGTTGAACGAGCTTTCGAGGTACTCAGATTTCGTTTCAGTATAATAAGCAACACGGCACGACCTTGGAGCCCCCAAAAATTAGGTGTGTGATGTATGCTTGTATCATATTACATGATATGATCGACACCGAGTAACATGCTACTTCCAACGAAGTATATCAAAACACGTTTTTGGGAATTCGTAATCAAAACACACAATAATCTTCGATCGGATCTCTTGGAACATCTTGCAATGGTCCATATATCGAATTTAGAGACGACTAGATTGTATTTGTTAATTTTTTGTTATTGTTTCGTAATTATTAATTGTTAAATTTTAGTTTGTAATTTTTAATTTCTTGTTATGTAATGTTTTTAAATATTTATTATGAAATTAAGCATTTTGTTTTATTTATTTATTTTAATAATTATATGAGTTTGTTTCTTAAATAAAAAATTGAAGAAAGATAAAAAAAGATAGAAAAATGAGAATTTTGAACGTAGAAAGATAGCGTGGTGCCGTGGTGGAGAAAGAATTGCTGATGTAATGGTAACATGTACTGAACGATGGCTAAGCACAAAGATGGGTACACCCATCACACTTTAGGTAGCTTATTCAATTATTCATCATCACAACACGTATACAGGTACATAATCAGTAACAAACACAATCATACATGCATGCATGCATACACACACAGATAGATATATATATATAGGTAATTTATTATAAAGTTGACTTTTTTGAAGTCAACCCGAACTGAAAGCCTTGACATCATCATACAAGATTTTAGCCTCTTCGGGATAAAGGAGCTCCATAGTATGCTTCCCTTGTTCGTACAGTTTTGTAGTCACGTGCACACCATGTGACTCCAACAATTTAGCAAATTGTTTTTGTTTATCAACCAATGGATCCCCAAACTTGCATCTGATCAAACACTTCTGAAGCTGTTTAATCTTTTTGTCATGCAGGAATCGGTGTCGATCCCCTAACGGGTTACAGTACTCATGGTCTCTGTCGGATCAGCCTAACG
This sequence comes from Centrapalus pauciflorus, assembly GCA_020465985.1. Lineage (NCBI taxonomy): Eukaryota > Viridiplantae > Streptophyta > Magnoliopsida > Asterales > Asteraceae > Centrapalus > Centrapalus pauciflorus. The sequence goes on from JAANYP010005274.1 coordinate 354,249, forward strand.
GCAACGTCAAAGACCAAGAGAGATCGGTCGCCACCAATGGGAGGACCTCGTCATGTTCCAACCGTAGTTCGGATTCCGTACGCTCAACCCCACCGAAAAACGGTTGATCTAGGATAATCCCCACGATTTTGATGGGATTCAGATCAAGATCAAGTGCACGTATAAAGCGACTGTGTAGGTTAGGTTCCCTCCCGCACTAGAACGTACCCATCAAGTAAACCTTAGAAAAATCAGCATGCTCATCGGCTAACCATTCGTCACGATCTAGCTTCAAGTTTGGTGTTTAATTAATGCCTGGTCATGTAACCACTTGATTGCGTCCATCCCGTCATCATATGCGGCAGGGAGACGGTGTTCGGGGGCAAGGCGGTATTCAACGGATACGACGAGCGTGGAGGAGTGATCGAGCTGATATGGCGGAGCAGAGGTCGTGAAAGGGAGCGGAGATGGCTTTATTGATTATGAAGCCACCACCGTACGTGGGAATAGATGATGATAGGGAGCTTTTCAGACGACACAGGGCGGAAGAGGCGGAGGAAGGTGGCGGTAGTAGGGTTAATTAAGTGGAACGTCTTTAGAGAGGGTGAGTTGGGAATCAGAGATGAGTTGTGGTGTAGCCGGCGATATATGTAGGATTAATTTGGAGGTCGGTTCAAAGTTCCATCGGGGTTTAGGCTCACACCCATAAATTAATTTCCAACCATCCACAGGTTCAGACTCAGAAGCCATTGTTAAAGAGAACAGACAATGTACCTTATACACATGCATGTGCATGTATTTATATATAGCCACAAGAACCCTAAATTATATGAGTAGCTGATAAATTTTCATGTTTTGAGTGCTGGAGAATAAATTTCTTTTTATCGATCTACAAGTATATTTTTCGATTTTCTCACGCACTCTATCTTATTTTCTTTTAACGACAAACTAACCTACTACTACTCCTCCTAAACTACCCCTTTTGCCCCAAATGGGGACTTCAGAACTTACTTTCACCACCTAAATATAAACTTGCTTCCGACGAGAGTCGAACCCGTGAGCTATATATCACCCCGCAAAAAGCCTTCGTCAAATTTTCTTAATTTTCTTGTAGTGTAAACCCAACTGATACTCTGTTTTGGATACTTATTAGTTAAGGATGATGGGATAACCTAAACATTCTCATTTTCCATCTTAATTTCTAGCTCGATCTCTTCATCCGTTCCATAATTCTAACTTAAAAATACTTTTAATTTCTTTCTTAAATTCTATCTTTTTTATTTAAAAAAAAACTAGTTTATAACCCACGTACTACGTGGATATTTCTAATTAAATTTATTTATATAAAATGTATATGAGTAAAAATAAAAACATACAAAAATAATAATTGTGTTTATTTTTTATTATTTACATATTAAAAAATAGAGTATATTTATCTTTTTAAAAAATATTAAATTGTATTTATCTTTTATTTTTTATAAGTTGTAATTATACTTTTGGTGAACGTAGAGGTGACACGTGACATTTGATGTTTTCCTTTATTATACATGATGATAATAATTTCGACAACTAATCCAAATTATTACATTTGGATCTAATTATGATTATTATGGATAATAATGATAGATAATTATTTTAGGTAAACATTAATTTTAAATGTTACAAAATCTAATTTATTACTAATTAATTAATGAAAAAAAAATAAAGTCAAAATTTAATGCAATTAAGTTAAGGTGTTAAATTTGAAAAAAGATGTGGAAAAATAAAATTTTCTTGTATTGTAGAAGTGACACGTGACATAAATTGTTTTGTTTTATTATAATATATATATAGGTTAATTAACTCATGTATTACATGGGTTGATTTGGAAAATACATATTTTTTATATTTAAATAATTTATTATAAAATTTATATATAATTAAAATAAAAAATTGAAAGCTAGCTAAATTAAAGATAAAAAAAATACTTAGTTGTTTGATATTAATTAAAAAAAATATTATTATATTGTATTATTAAAAACAGATTATATGTGTTTGCAAAAAATGTTTCTTTTAATTTTTATTAACTTCAAATATGAAATATCAATGTAAGAAACAAAAAACTTCAATTATGTGAATGTGTATATATTTTGAAAATGACAAAATATTAAAATGGAATATCTGAAAATCAACAATCAAAATGAAGTTTTATCAATAGAATTTTGAATTTTGTTAGCAAAATAATTAACAAAATTTTTTAACTTTATTTCCTACACTTCTACATTTAAATTCAAATTTTTACATTTGAATTTAACTATGATCATTAAGGATAATAATGACACATATTTATTTTAGATAAATATTAATTCATTAATGAAAAAATTAAAATCAAAATTTAATGTAATTAAGGTAATGTAGTAAATTTGGAAAATGAATTAAAAAAATAGCATAGGTATAATTATTGATTTTAATTAAGGGTATAAAAGACATTTCATAAATAATTATGAGTTGTCATTAATTTGGAACATTGATTTCTTTCCATCCAATGGTCCAGAAACTCCAAGTGGTTTTCTTATTATATATAGTATAGATATTTATAATTAATAAAACAATTAAAACTAAAATAACTAATTTTATAAATATCACATAACTAAAAAATATAAAATTACGAAACTAATAAAATAATGGTCAAAATTAGTAGTCAAAAGTTGGTTGATTTAATTAGAATAGTAATGATATATTTTTTTCGAAATAATTTTACGTGTTTATTTTTCGTAAAAATTTTTTTACCTAGACCTCCATACAATATATTTTATAGTGATCATTCAATGTCGAATTACAGTTTATATCACACATTCAACACTGCATGTACCTTCGATATTAAAAGAGTTAAAAATGGTCAAAGTGGACAGTCAAACTTGGTAGGCTACTATTAATTCAATGTTAATTGCATAATTACCATCTTATCCGTAGTGTTATATATTAATCCAATGGTTTAGATTGGTTCTATAGTTCTGCACTAAATTAAGGTTCTGCGATGATCCCAACCCTATATATATATATACATATATATATATATATATATATATATATATATATATATATATATATATATATATATATATATATATATATATATATATATATATATATATATATATATATATATATATATATATATATATATATATATATATATATATATATATATATATATATATATATATTGGTATGGGATCCATTGTGAATAAGTTATTCGTTGTGAACGTTGTGAACAAATAAAAAAATACATATAATCATTCATATATATCAACAAGTGTTTGTAATATGATTCATATGATTCAAAAGGTTCATAGAAGTGTCTATTTAAGATTCAGAACATTCAAAAGGTTCATAATACGTAGTTTTTGTAACAAGATGCACAAGATGCAAAAGATTCAACAAGATTCATGAGATTCGATAAATTAATTGGATTCAATAAAATCCATAGGATCCAATAAGATTAATGAGTTAATAGAAGGGTTCGGTAGTATTTTCAACAAGATTAATAAGATTCAAAAGCTATTTTATGGTTGTTCACAATGTTCACAACGAATAAAGTGTTCACAAAAGATCCTTAGTCTATATACATACATACATATATATATATATATATATATATATATATATATATATATATATATATATATATATATCCAAGATCAATGGGGTACCATGTTAGACAGGAATACCGGAGAACCATTTATAGCCAATCATTTATCATTAAAATATAATATAAATTTTACTTAAAATTCTTTCCCACATTAATTAATGTTGGGGGTGAAATGATATTAAAAAATTTTAAATTAGAATCAAAGATTCTGTGTATCCCATGAAAATCTCCATTTTAGTTAATATCATTTATTACATCCATACTGAACATGTGCAATGATTTACTCCATAAACCACAATTGAACATGTTCAATACCGTCAATATTGGTTTATCACCAAAACGGTTAACAACGACAAAAAAAAACTCCAACTGCACATGTTCCATAACGTGTAAATAAAATTGAACCTTCACGAACGATTTGAAGAAAATAATAAATACATTTATTTGACACATTCGGTTGAACATGTTCACTAACACCCATTGTCGAATCTGATTGAACGTGTTCACTAATACCCATTGTCGAATCCAATTGAACATGTTCATTAAATCTCATTTTGAAATTTATTATTAATATGTTATGAAAGTAAATCTCTGTAATTAAGAAAACTATTATATTATTAGTTGTCATCTATTATTTAATATAAATCTAATTGACTATATAACCCTTTTAAACTTATAACCAAACATGAGTGGACTCCGGTTCCCCAGTCTAACATGGTACCCCATTGATCCCGACCTTATATATATATATATATATATATATATATATATATATATATATATATATATATATATATATATATATATATATATATATAGGGTTGGGATCATTGCAGAACCTTAATTTAGTGCAGAACTATAGAACCAATCTAAACCATTGGATTATTATATAACACTATGGATAAGATGGTAATTATGCAATTAACATTGAATTAATAGTAGCCTACCAAGTTTGACTGCCCACTTTGACCATTTTTGACTCTTTTAATATCGAAGGTACATGCAGTGTTAAATGTGTGATATAAACTGTAATTTGACATTGAATGATCTCTATATAATATATTGAATGGAGGTCTAGGTAAAAAAAATTTTTACGAAAAATAAACACGTAAATTTTTTTCGAAAAAAATATATCATTACTATTGTCATTAAATCAACCAACTTTTGACTACTAATTTTGACCATTATTTTGGTTATGTTAATTATGAATGTACATGCAGTGTTGCATCGATGTTGGATATACGACATCAAGTGTTCATTCGACATTGAATTATATCGGTCATGCTACATTGCATCGTGGTCGGGGTAATTTTTTTACGAAAAATAAACACGTAAAATTTTTTCGAAAACAATATGTCATTACTGTTCTCATTAAATCAACCAACTTTTGACTACTAGTTTGACCATTATTTTGGTTCTGTTAATTTTGAATGTACATGCGGTGTTGCATCGACGTTGAATATACGATATCAAGTGGTTATTCGACATTGAATGATATCGGCCATGCTACATTGCATGGTGGTCTGTGTAATTTTTTTTACGAAAAATTGACACGTAAATTTTTTTTGAAAAAAATATATAATGACCGGTCTCGTTTTAAATAGTATAAAAATCTCGTTTTTGTGGTATAATTTTTTTGATTTAACAATAAATCATATTAATGTTATTTTAATTTAAATAAAAATGATATTTATTTTACTAATGCCAATCTTTTTGCTATTTCCAATCTATTCATTTTTACCAGAATTAAAAAAACACTAATGCCAATCTTTTTTTCACTAATTCCAAACTTTATGGTTTTAGTCAAGACCGTTAGATTAATCTAATCTATGGACGATATTGGTTCTACGATTCTACATTAAATATAGGTTCTGCAATGATCCCATCTATATATATATATATATATATATATATATATATATATATATATATATATATATATATATATATATATATATATATATATAGTCAGGTTTATCAGCGTGCCTATAAGATTCCAGCGTACCCTAACGTGAGTGATCATTCACATATATTTTTTTAAATAGACATATATAAGACAACATTATAAGACTTTAAAAAAAAACAACATCATAAATCTTGTGAATGTTAAAAAAAGATCATGTGAATGGTCATTCACACCATTCACATGGTGTGAAATAATCATTCACATGGATGATCATTCACATAAATATGCATTAGCATTCACATACTTTTTAAAGACACAGAAAATGTGAATGTATGTGAAATTCATATATCATGTGTATAGAACATTAAATTAAACATGGTTATGAGAAAAAAAGTTAAAAAAAAAAGTTTTTTAAGGTTGGTATCTTCGGGCGCACTTGATTTCGAGATAGATTTTTTTTTAAAACCCGATTCTATATATATATTATGTGTGTGTGTGTGTGTGTGTCTATGTATGTATGTATATAAAGAGGTTAAAATTGAGTATTTTGACACTAATATTTTTTTGTCGCTTGTTAAGTTTTATGATTTCATTGTTCTCATTTCTAATATTATATAAACTTTGTCATTATAATGAAAACATAAACATTTGAACAACAATACAATTGCATGGGCCGTAGTCCGTATGGACCCCGGCCTTAGAGTTGGCCCAGTCTCTCTTGTGGAGTTACTATCAACTTTAATGTTTTTATTTCCTCTACATTAAAAAACATTTTTAGTGGCCCGGCCAGACTATACATCATATGTACATTCTGCAGGTCCATGTGCATGTTGCTCCTGCTAAAAGACGAACCTGTATATATCACATTAGAAAACGTGTCATAAATACTTGTACAATGAAAAGTAAATTGTTCCCCACCCCATCACTCAGTGTAAGTTATAACTCGTGTATTCGTGTCGTTTTCACATGTCATACACGAATTTGACACGATACGAATACACGAAGGGAAATAAGTTTTATCCCACTTTTTAAGATGTATTCGTGTCATGATGTTGCGTCTCTCACGAATTCATGTATTCTTGTCTTCAATTGCCAGGTCAGGTCTAATGTACGCGTGTGCCTATCTATATGTACACATATGTATATGATATATCTCCTCTTTACCATGCCATACATGAACGAACAAGAAATCAACACTATTACTATGTACATAAGATCGGGATCAAGTGAGAAATTTTCTAAAATGTCTTTTTCGCTCATCTTCTTCTTCACGTTATGTTTTCCCCTCCTTTAGTTAATTTATGATTTTATTCATCGATTTCAAAGGATATTTTCTTCAATCGATTTTGACTTGGATTAAAATCAACGTTTTTCTAAACGTTTTTTCAATCGGTTTCGATTTCCATGAATGATTATTTCTAGATTTCAATTCCAATAAATATCATGTTTAATTGATTTTGATGTTTCGTTGTTATTAATCGACTTTTCTTTCAGATTATTTCTTGAAATTATTTTGAGATTATGGACAATAATCACTTTATGTGATGGTTTAAAAATTCAATGAATATATTCAACTTTAGTTGTTTAATAAAATTATGCACCTTAGAGAATTAACAAAATGTTAACAATTTGTAAAAAAAAAGTAGCTTTAATATTAAGTAAAAATTAAAAAGAAAACACTAAAGTGAATATAAGATATTGTATAAGAAGTAGCTTTAACAGTAACAACAACACCTCAAATTTACTTTGAGATTATGGACAGTGACACTCTATGTGTTGGATTAAAGATTTAAGTAATATCATCAACTTTAGTTGTTTAATAAAGTCAATGTGTTTGATGAAGTACCTCAAAGAATAAACAAACATTAATAATGAATTAAAACTAAAGATACGTTAAATTGTAAAAAGAAGTAGCTTAATATTAAGTAAATTAAAAAAATAAACATTAAAGTGAAATTAAGATATCGTTAAGCATTTTTAAAAAATGTTCTTAAGATTTTCTAGGTTAAATTTTTTTTTTTTAAATTCATTTTATTTTTCTCATCTAAATTCATCCTACATTCTTTTTTTTCATCAAAATATTTTTATTTTAATGAATTTAACTATTATTATTATTATTATTATCTAAAAATAGTTTTTTTGTTGATTAATAAAATTGGAGTTTTTTTTTGTATAAACGTTTGTCATACCGTATAATATTTCGTCATCAAGTTTATACACAAGTACAAAATTTTTTTTACACATGAACAAAAATTTTAAAAATAAGAGTAAGTATGTAAATTGATCAAATATAAAAGAATTAGTAATTAATAGAATTTCAAATTGGTTTTCCAGTTCCCAGAAAGTATTTAGTTCTCATTTAAACCTCTGTCTATCTGTGTATGTATAGATTTAGTATCAAATGAGAAGCTAAATAAAATTGAGAAGTGTGAAAGCACTCTGATTAATTTTTTTACATATTGATTCATCATTTTATAAATATATAAATAATGAATTATAAATCCGGATTAAATAAATCAATAAATTATTACTTTTTTACGTTGATTAGTTAGTTTTTGAATTTATAAATATATACAAAATAGTGTATCAATGTACTGAATCACAATGTTTCTCAACTTTCTCAATATATATTTAGCTTTTTTACGATAACTTGACTCTATATATATATATATATATATATATATATATATATATATATATATATATATATATATATATATATATATATATATATATATCAGGTTCATCAGCGTACATATAAGATTCCAGCGTATCTATAAGATTCCAGCGTACCCTAATGTGAATGATCATTCACATATATTTTTTTTGAATAGACATATATAAGACACCATTATAAGACTTTTTTTTCAAAATAAGTAACATCATAAATCTTGTGAATGGTAAAAAAAGATTATGTGAATGGTCATTCACATAAATATACATTGAGCATTCACATAATTTTTAAAGACACAGAAAGTGTGAATGTATGTGAAATTCATATATATCATGTGTATAACATTAAATTAAACATGATTATGAGAAAAAAATTTTAAAAAAAGTTTTTTTAAGGTTGGTACCTTCGGGTGCACTTGATTTCGAGAGGTACCTTTTTGAACCTGAATTATATATATATATATAGGTGGGTTCAATTGAAAACCAACATGCATCGGAAAACCTTGGAAAACTTCCATGCACCACCACAAATGCATCACAATTCCTGCGTGATGCATCAAATTCCCCGCGTGATGCACCCAATTCTCGCGTGATGCACTGAATTCCTGCGTGATGCATCGACTTCCTGTGCGGTGCATCACCTGATCCAATGACTATAAAGTGGTTCCAGGGTTTTCCGATGCATATAGGTTTTCTATTGAACTCACCCCTATATATATATATATATATATATATATATATATATATATATATATATATATATATATATATATATATATATATATATATATATATATATATATATATAGGGTTAGGTTCTATGGGGCACCTGTATGCATTGTGCACTTTGGGAACCTGTATGCACCGTTAGATCTTGAATTTTAATGGTTCAGATTGTAGTGGCAAAATGGTAATTAACTTGAAAATCAGTGCACGGATGCATAACTTCTCGCGCGCGAAAGGGCAAAATCGGAAGATGCTTGAATTCAGAAAATATTCAATCCGAATCTAAACAAACATGATGCATCTTCATCCAATTTATTGGATTCGTCTTCAAACACGATGCATCTTCATCCAATTCAATTTCAAACATGATGCATGTCGATCATATTCATCCTCGTCTTTGTTCCATCATTATGGATCACCAAAATCGTGATGCATTTCGGCCATATTCATCTTCGTCTTTGTTCCATCATTATGCATCACCAAAATCGTGATGCATTTTGACATTAAACGTGTTAATTTCGTGATGCATCTCTGAAATTTAAACGTGTTCATCAACGTCTTCAATGTGTTTATCATTGTCGTGATGCATTGCTGTTGTGCATCATGTTTGAAACAACCAATACCATATGCTATGAAAGAGAAAGGGAAAGAGAGAGAAAAGAGGATGGATTTATGGGAAGATGGTTGATCATTTTATTTAGTTTCCTAAATAAATTATAAATATTAAACTAAATCTTATAATTTAACAATATATTATTAAGCATTCCCAAAATGCCCTTAATGCACCCTTTGTATACAAGCAATGCATTTTTGGTTTCCATTTCGTTCCCGATGCATATGGTGCCCCATATATATATATAGACACACATATGATATGGATCACATGAGAAGAATTTTACGGGGAGAAGTTAGAGTGTGCCACATGTCAACCCTTTCTCATCAATGCCAAGGGCAAATATGTTACATGCCACCTTAAAATATTATTTCTCATTCCAACTATTAAAAATTGTTCAATTCAATATATGCAAATAGAAATTGCGCAAAAAACCTCTAAGTTGGATCATTTTTGCGATTAAAACCCTCAACCATTTTTCATTGCACAAAAAACCTCCAACCGGTTAAAACTTTGTAAATTTGGGTTTTTTTTCACAAAATCTGACTTGCAACCGGTTTAGCCGGTTGCAACTTGATGACGTGTAAAATTTTGAAATAGATTTTTGCGTATAAAACCTCCAACTTGTTTAGTTTTTTCAATTAAAACCCCAAATCATTTTTCGTTTGATAAAAAACCTCCAACCAACAAAGATAATTAAAATTGAGTCTTCACTGATTGCATTTTGATGACATGAATATTTATTAAACAAAAAAATTCGTTTCCCAATAAAACATTCACCCTCTAGGCTAGCGAACTTCACTGCTCTGCCTGATCATATTTAGAAGCTAAAATGGAACATAAATAAACAAAATTGAACATAAAGCTGAACCTAAAAATGCAACTCGTGAACACAAAATGAAATCGATTCCATCGGCATAATTGAGGTTAAAATTCAAGATTAAATGGCAAAAGTTAATCGAACATACATACATAAAATAAACACCACTGAACATAAAGAGATGATAGAGTAATCGGAGTTGCCGGAGGTAGAGAATAAGAGAAAATGTAAATATTATTGTTGGTTAGAGGTGAGAAAAATATAGTTAAGGGTTTCAATCGAAAAAGTCACCAATTTCGGGGTTTTTTATGCAAAAATTCAGTTTAAGAATTATACATGTAGTGTCACGTAGGCACCACGTAAGTTGGGTTTGCCATGTGGACGCCACGTGTATGCCATGTAAGCATAACAACCTATTATAACCGGTCAAGTCTTAATTTCAAAAGGTTTTACCGGTTAGAGGTTTTTTGTGCAACAAAAAATGGTTAGAGGTTTTAATCACAAAAATGGTCCAACTTTAAGGTTTTTTACGCAATTATCCCTTATAAAAACTATTATTTTTAGGTATTTTAAGAATGGTTGATGATTCACTGATTCAATGTTTCATTTTATACAATACTAGTTTATTACTCGCGTATATAGTTGTTTATATTAAATACATACTACAGTTTAAGAATTAAAACATAAAAATATTAGTTTTATTATAAAAAATAGGGTTTATTATGAAAAAAAACCAACATGTTTTCACGTTTTTTTTTTGTGTTTTCGTCCCTCCATGTTATTTTTTTCAATAAAAGTCCTCAAGTTATTTTTTTTTATTTTAGGTTTAGTGAAATTTGGATATTGAAACCCGGTTTTTCAGTTTTAAAAAACCCAGTTCACTAATTATAACCGAAGTCTAATGTCCAAATTTTACTAAACCAAAAAGAAAAAATTAACTTGAGAAATTTTTATGGAAACAAATAAATGGAGGGATGAAAACGCAAAATACGTGAAAACATTTTTGTTTTTTTCATAATAAACCCAATTTAAAAAAAAGACAACAATTGTAATAAGGATTGTCACAGGCTCTCCAATTACCTTGTACCCTGTACTCCAAAAGAAATAGAAAAGATAAGATAAATGAATTTGCAATATCTCTAACCTGAAAGGATTTATTATATTAAAAAAAAATCATGTTTTCACGTTTTTTATGATGCTTTACAAAGTCTGTCTTGCAATGATGCTGCTATCCACATTGCTTCCACAAATACTGAAAGAGAAGCTAGCTAGCAAGCATGAAATATTTGTATATTCGATCATGCTCGAATTATGGGTTGGGTAGGGTTGGGTCGCACATTCTCTTTCACGTACTTGGGCTCTATTATTTATCTATGCAAAACAATTGGGCTCAGCTCTATTATATAACTATGTAAAAACTATACTTTCGTTTATTTTCTTTCATCATATATATATGGTTGTTTATGCATGGTTGTTTGTCACTTCAATTCCTATTTAATTCTATGATGAATTCCGCTACTGCTACTGAGAATCAAAACAAAGATACAAGCTAGCCATTGAATTTATCGCTTTTATAAAGTATTAATCCAGCCATCACGATCACGCTATATATAGCCCACAAATGCATGAAACCAACAACATACACACAGTTTAAACCTGCTCTCGTCTTTCCATCAACTTCTTCCACATCATAGTTGGAGGGCAAAATATGATAAATGCTAATACAAGGGTTCGGTAGTATTTTCAACAAGATTCATAAGATTCAAAGTTATTTTATGATTGTTCACAACGAATAAAATATTCACAAAAGGTCTTTGTATAATAATCAAAAGATGCGGTTCAACATAGAATCATGCAAAGTGCTGTATAAGAGGGTGTTTGGATTTGCGTTTGAAAAAGTGCTGTAGCATTTTGGAAACTAATAATCAGATTATTCCTGTGACAAAAAGTGCTGCAGGAAATGTAGTGTTTGGTTTAGCTTCTACTGTTTGATATCATAATTATCAAATAATCAGTTTTTAAAGTGTTTGGATTTGCGTTTTTACTTGTAAAATGACCAAATAATCACTTATTAAGCAAATAAGCTACAATTTTTAACTTATGAAAAAGTGTGGTAGGACAAACGCTAAACACAAATAATCACTTATTAACGTATGCAATTCAAACACTTTAAACCAATTATTTGCGTTATTGTAACGTAATATGCTAATAATCACGTTTATAACGCAAAACCAAATACCCTCTAATCCTTTGTACGTATGAGGATTTTATTTAAACATTTTACCAAACATTTGGTATATATGTAACTTACACAAAATACACAAAAATCACAGTAACTAATTTTTTTTTTTAATCTTCTGAATCATATACTAAAACCATTTTAACAAAAAAAACTTATATCTAACTATTACATTCATTTTAGATCTAAAATTTTACAAATGATCTTATTTCTCAGACTTCCAAATCGTCATTTCTTGATCATTGGACTTCCAAATCGTTATTTTCTTGACCATTGGACTTCCAAAACGTGATAGATATAAAGTGGGTAAGAAAGAGAGCGTGGTGACGATCAAACGCTATCCAAACAAAATGACAATTATGACCCTAAAATCAAATAATAAAGATGTGGCCTAGAATGTTTCTTTAGTTTGTCATACATATTTGACTTCTCACGTGATCCTAATCTTAATTCCATACATATATATATATATACATACTAAATATTTGGCTTCTCACGTAATCCTGATCTTAATCCCATACATACATACGTATATATTAATCTTATATATATATGATATTTTTTTATCTTTGCAAATTATTTACTATATTATTTTAATATGCCATAACTATGATAATTTTTGTTGATTTTTGTTGTCTTAGTCATTCGTGAGTGTAACAATGTTGGACGTATGTTTTTTGTGATGATGATTTCATGATTTTTCATGGTTAAGGACCAAGACAAAATTACTAAGGATTAACGACTCGTTTGATGGTAATGTTTAATTGTATTAGTTTGTGCCTTTTCAAAATAATTATCAATGCGATGTACAACAATTTTTAATTTTAAAAATTTGTTTCGATAAATTTCATATTATGTTGGTGTACAATTTTAACGTTTTATTATTAACACATTAATAATTTTAACTTTTTATGGTAAATTTTGTTTTGAAAATTTTGATATTACGTTTGTGCACAATTTTAGTGTTTTATTATAAGTACATTAATGACTTTAAATTTTTTATGATAAACTTTGTTTTGAAAAATTTAATATTATGTTCATGTATAATTTTAGTGTTTTATTATAAACATATTGATGATTTAATTTTTTTTAATGATAATCAAATAAATGATTTATTTTGTAATATATTTTATTGCAACTAATAAGGATATTTCTTGACATAATGTTAAAATGAATATGAGTATTTCTATCATTATACATTAATTTCATTTCATTCTTTTTTTAATTTTTGTTACCAAACAATAATCCGTAATGATTTATTTCATTCCAGTGATGCAACAAAATATAACATGTAATAATAACGGTTCACTCATAACGTCATCCATTACATTACATTGTTCATTTTATTTATTTGTCGTGTTATTACGTAATTCTACCAAACGTTGCCTTAATGTTTGAGCTGGTATATATTATTTTTAACGAACATAGCCTTAATGTTTGAGTTATTATTATCTATTTCACTGTTGGGACCAAATTAATTATCTATGCTTAGGGCCACCTAAAATATGCCACATACTTCATGTTTGATTTATTTCTGCTAAATTAACTGCGTGCTACAATATACTGCATACCTTTAGAAAACCGTCCCGTAATTAAATGGCCTTAAAAAAGTCTTATTTCTCGTAATAATTGTCTTCACTTGCATTTCATATGCTGGATTTATTTTTCGTAAATCGTAACATAAGCTTAAATGCTAAGGTTGTGTTTAGTTAACGAAAAATAAATATTTTTCTATTTCAGTTTTCAAATTATAGCTTTAAGAAAAAATGACAAAGGTTCTATAAAAAATGAAAAATTGTTTAGATGATAAAGTTTTAGTTTTAAGAAAAATAAGATAAGTAATAATAAAACAAAAAAATAAGATAAGTGGTAGAAAAGCAGGAGAAAGGAAGATCGAGAGTATTATAAAAAATATTTGGTAGGTAATAAAAAAATGTAAGAGAGAGAAAGTATAAAAAATGATATTTTCGAATTTGGTGGAATTTACTTGTTTTGATATTTCATTTTAGAGGGTATTTGGTTTTGCGTTATAGATGAGATTATCAGCTTATTACGTTACAATAATGCAAATAATTGGTTTAAAGTGTTTGAATTGCATACCTTAATAAGTGTTATTTGCGTTTAGAGTTAGTTATTCCTACAACACTTTTTCATAAGTTAAAAAATGTAGCTTATTTGATTAATAAATGATTTGGTCATTTTACAAGTTAAAACGCAAATTCAAACACTTAAAAAACTGATTATTTGATAATGACGATAACAAACAGCAGAAGCTAAACCAAACACTACATTTCCGGCAACATTTTTTGTTACAGTTATTATTATTAGTTTCCAAAACGCTACAGCACTCAGGGGCGGATCCAGGAAATTTAGTTATCGGTGTCACTTTTTAGAGTAAATTTAATACTTAAATTTAAAAAAAAAATTTCTAAGACGATTCGGGTCACTGAAATGGATTGCCAACACAAATTTAACAAATAACAAGATTTTAGGGGTTTTTTTTTAAGATTTTGGCTGATTATTTGCTTCTTCTATTAAAATTCTATTGGACTTTTTTTTCTTTTAGATTTTTATGATTAAAAATCAGTAATATTTCACTAAATTTGGGTAATAAAAACAAGAGATATAAATTATATATGTATATAATACGTTTACATATTTTTCGTAGGCGTCATTAAAAAAAATCGTAGGTGTCACTCAAATTTTGATACATACGTACCTCAGTATTTTAAAAATTTATCGGTGTCAAGTGACACCCATTAATGTACACTGCATCCGCCCCAGACAGCACTTTTTCAATTCCAAATCCAAACACCCTCTTGATAAAAATTATGTTGCAATTTTCTAGAAACTTTTCATATTATTCTTGGTAAAACCTTTTAATTTAAAAATCTATTTACATAATTTGAACCCTGCAATATCATACAATTTTTATATTATCAGAATTTATCGCATTATCTCTTGATTCGTTTAAGTGTTATTCATCAGAATCACCATTAACCACCATGCACTGCCGACCTCAGCAACCAACCATCGCACTGTCATCAAAATTCTAGTAAAAAGGTTACAAAACTTAGAACCGAAAATCTAAAATGTAAAATTAACTGTAAATCTGAAAAAAAAAAATCTTGGAAATAGAATTTTAAAATTAAAACCAAACCTCAAAATCCCTAAATCTAAAACATAACTCTCAAAACGAATCTGAAACCAAACCCAAAACCCAAAATATGAACCGATACCTGCAAATTGAAATTGAAACAAGTCCAAAATCAATAATCAAACTATATGTGAAATTAATACATCTTATCATCGGATTAACCCTCAAACACGTACAAACAGTGTATTCAAACACCAATCTAAAACAATACCCAAAGTAACTCCTCAAAAATCAGTACCTGGTTTTGATTTAGTTTACTAAAATAGGATAATGTTACTTTTTTATTTTTTAACTAGTCTATTAACCCATGTGTTACATGGATTAATGTAAAGAAATAATTTATATAGTTTTAATGTATGAATTATACAAAAAAAAATATACGGTTTAGATCATAATTTTAAAAATATTTTATTGCATACACATATTTAGTTTAAAATTTATATTTATATAATACAAGTTAATAAAAAAAATTTCGTTATCATTCTTTTAGAATAAATAGAAAATATTGGGCCGTGACGTATTAATAAAAACTATATGAATAAGAGTATATATTAACATCTATTTATAAATTATTTTATATATATTTCATACAACTATGTTAATAATTTATAGTGTTAGAAGATTATACGAATGATACAAAGTTGTGAGATTAAAAAAATATGAAATTATTAATATATTTTAATTTAGAACGTAATAACAAATTAATGAATATAAGACTTGAGACAGTTACTTATTTATTGGTAACTAAATCTTAATTCAGTAAGTATTAATTATAAATTTTTTTAACCGATTAAATAACTTTATGTATTATCTAAATAGTTTATGAGTTTTATTCTAGGATAATGCATGAAAAAACAAATAATTAATCCACCAATAAACATGTCAATAGGTATTTTTTTTCGTTATTTCGTAATATATGTAGATATATAAATAATAGTTATATTTTAAAGGGTTAATATTGAAAAAAACCAACAAACTTTCGTAAATTTATCGATTAAGTCCCTAATTTTTATTTTCAATTGTTTAAATCCTTAAACATTTTTTGTCTTATTCAAAACTATACAATTTACCGATTTAGCCGGTCACGTTCAGGTAACATGTCCAAGTTGTCATCCACATCATATAATGATGTATACATGGCATATACACGTGGCTTATTTTTGTTGCATGGAGTACACATGTCTTATATTTTTATTGATTTGTTTGTTTATATTATTAAAATAAATAAATAATAATAACAATGAGCCATCTGATTAGACCACCACCTCCGGTGAATCCCTTGTTCTTCAGTAACCTGCAATTGACTACTAAAACTGCAACATCGAATGGATCTTCTCAAATTACTAAACTAAAACTTTACAACAACACTTTCCCATAAAAATCAAGACCGGTGTGTTGATCAACGGAATAAAAAATGGGTTTATAAATCAAAGAACAACATATTGAAAAGCTAAATTGGGTAAACAACTACCCATTTTTATACATCGAAAGTTGGTTTATGGATCAAAAAATACAAGACAAATAGAAGAATTGGATTAATCGGGGTTTAAAAAACATAAAATGTGACAAATGGAACACAAATCTGAACAAATCTAAACAAATCGAAACCAAAAACAAATCTAAACAAATCAAACACAGATTTTAAGAAATCGAAACCTGGAGTGGTTGGAAAAACGAGCGGCACAAATCAATCACAAACTAGAGGCCATGGTCGAAAATCCGAAGCCAATAACCATGGACGAGCAGCTTGGACATGGAGGCAGTGAACATCATTTACAAAAAGTAGAAAAAAAAATATGCTATAATTGGTGTGTGCGTGTGTGTTTGGTGTGTTGGGGGGGGGGGGGGGGGTGATGATGTCCACGTCACAATCCTTATACCTATTTAACCGGTTTCAAGTAACAAATGTATACATTTGAATAAGACAAAAAATGTTTAGGGATTTAAACACTTGAAAAAAAAAATTTAGGGACTTAATCGATAAATTGACGAAAGTTTGTTGGTTTTTTTCAATATTAACCCTATTTTAAAACTTAATTTTATATATTTTTAAAGTAATAAAAATATGTGAAATTAAAAAAAAATCTTGAATCAAATGAATAAAATCAAATTTATTGAATGATTTTAATGAATTAGTTAAAATAGAAATTTATAAAACTTTTTCTTTTCAATTGATATTTTATTCTTAATATTTAATGTTTCAAAAAGGAAAATCTTATTTAATATTAATTAATTATTGGA
The DNA here is from genome assembly GCA_020465985.1 of Centrapalus pauciflorus. Taxonomy (NCBI): domain Eukaryota; kingdom Viridiplantae; phylum Streptophyta; class Magnoliopsida; order Asterales; family Asteraceae; genus Centrapalus; species Centrapalus pauciflorus. Next base: position 372,234 of record JAANYP010005274.1, read on the forward strand.
TGAAGTGAAAGATGAGTTATTTTAGGAAATCAGGAGGAAAAATGAAGAGGAAGAAGAATGAGAGATTGACATGTGGCATGTTTATGTGGTTAAAATATTTATCCATATTAAGGAAATTCCAAGAAGCTCTTTTTGGAAAGCATCAACCTGGTCTTATCTCTGAATCAAGTAGACGTTGACCTGAGGAGCGTTGACCTGAGGATGGGACAAAGCAGATGAAGCCGCTTGAGAGATGGAGGCGCGCAGAAGACCATACCTGTCCTCAGAGCCGTCCATAGTACAGACCAGAAGCTCCTGCTTTTATCCGGGTCATAGGTATTTCTCTGCTTGGTATTATGAGCCAATGAGAATTAAGCAAGAGAATGTATAAATGTCTTCTCCTTCTTCATAAACAAGGTAAGCACAAAAGATATACGATTCCCCTGAATACACTTGATCTCTCGTTTATTTAAGACTTCTTCCATTGTTACCCGGAGTATGTCTAACTTGAGCGTCGGAGGTGTCTCACAGGGGTTCTCCCCCTGTGTTGCACACTGATGTTTTTTCTGTTGTATTTCAGTATCATTTGGATCTAAGTGTTTTGGAGCTGGAACGGAGCATTACGTCTAAACATGGCACAATGTGTTTTGCTTTATTAATAAGTATAGATTGGTTACCTCCGTCGCTCTAGTAGTCTAGTTTGTGTTTTTATAACATGGATGCGCTATAAAAAATAATTAGTGTTTTACTTTATTTTATATTAAAATTTATATTGTTGCCTATGTCTTTTTTAATGAAATATGGTAACATGTGTTATTCTTTTGTATATACACACAGAGACATAGATTATTAATTTTAAACACATTAATGGTCTAAACCAAACATTCTTACTAATTTCATCGCTAGGCTATGTTGTGGCCTGTGGGTGCAGGCTAACTGGCTATATGCCTCTATATATACACACACAGGTATATATATATATATATATATATATATATATATATATATATATATATATATATATATATATATATATAGAGAGAGAGACGTGTGTGTGTAACCGTGTATAATTGTATATTTTCATAACAATGGCGTCTCATTCTCAACAACCCAATTTGGATGATATTTCCAAAATACTCAATATGACCCGAAACCCCGATGGATCTTTGACCCAACTCACTCCATTTCCGACATCTCCAGCCACACCACAACTCACCTCTGACTCCCAACTCACCCTCTCTAAAGACATCCCACTTAACCCCACCACCGCCACCTTCCTCCGCCTCTACCGCCCTGTGTCGCCGCGAACTCAAAACCTCCCTATCATCATCTTTTTCCACTTTGGTGGCTTCATCGCCTCCAGCGCCACCTCCACTCCCATACACCTTACCTGCTCCCAAATTTCAGCTCGCACTTCCGCATTTGTCATCAACGTTGAATATCGTCTTGCTCCCAAACACCGTCTCCCGGCCGCATATGAAGACGGGGTGGACGCAATCCAGTGGGTTCGTCACCAGGCTTTAAAAACTGGACTTGATGGTCGTGACGAATGGTTAACAACCGACAATGCTGATTTTTCTAAAGTTTACTTAATGGGTACTAGTTCCGGAGCGAATCTAGCCTACTTTGCAGGTTTACGTGCCCTTGATCTTGATCTTGATCCGATCAAAATCGCGGGGCTTGTAATTGATCAACCGTTTTTCGGTGGGGTTGAGCGTACTGAAACCGAACTACGGTTGGTAAACGACGAGATCCTCCCTTTGTCGGCTACGGATCTCATGTGGTATCTTGCGTTGCCGTTAGGCTCAGACAGAGACCACGAGTATTCTAACCCGTTTGGGGATCGTCACCGATCACTAGACGAAAAGATTAAACGGCTTCAGAAGTGTTTGATCAGAGTGAACGGAGAAGATCCGATGAGTGAGAGACAAAAAGAATTCGGAAAATTGTTGGAGAGAAATGGTGTGCATGTGGTTAGAAAGTTTTACGAAAAAGGGAAACATGTGATGGAGATTTTTGATCCCAAAATGGCTCAAATGTTGTATGATGATGTCGAAGCTTTCATTTGGAATTGAAGTGACTCTAAATAATAATTAAGCTTAATTTGTTATTATGTATAATTGTTGGTTGTGATGATTAATAAAACGAAACGACGCCTTCAAATATGAATTATTTTTTATGTTTTATAGTCGAAACAAATTTAATACATGTGTTTTGCTTGTTATGTTTTTCAGATGGTTAGGTAATTCAGTTTCGGGTTAATCAGTTTTGAGGGCATGTTCAAACAAGCTAAAACCAAACCAAATAAGAGACGGGTTAATCAGTTTCGAGTTATTCAGGTTTTGGTTTATTCAGTTTAGGTTAATCGGGTTAAATAGTTTAAGCTAATTTTAGAAAATTGGTTAAATCTTTCTTTCAACAAAACCCCAAATTCTTTCTCTTCAACAAAGCCTCAACTCTTAAAACAAAATCATTTTTTTCTACAAAACCCCAAATTCAAACACAAAATCATTGCAATTAAATAACTTCATCATATAGTAGACAATGAAAGTTGAAAACTTATGGTGATTGTTCAGATTAATCGGGTTACCTGGTTTATTCGAACGGGTTATTCGGCTTATTCGTTATTTATTAATATTTCTGCCGTTCAAAAAAGATTTATTAAAATTTCTAGTTCATAATTCTAAATTTAAAACATTGAAATCTCATGAAAATACCTTAAACAGTTTTTCTGATTAGAAACAAAAAATTAAATCTATATCTATCTATATTAATAAATGAAAATGTCTAGTATTACGTGTCACTTCCTCGTTTAACCTAAATTTTGTTTTCTCGTCCAGTTTTCCATATTAATTAGTTATCTAATTTATATGTAAAATTTAAGTATAAAAATAATTAAGTACAACCTAATTTTAAAACCTATAAATAAAAACAATCTTTTTAAATAATTTAAATAACTTTTAGATTTAACTCTTAATTTTTGCTAACTATGTATTATTTTATATATTTAAAAAGTAAAAATAATGCAATATTGATAAATAAATGCTTTATAATTAGAAAAACTTTAAATTGTGTTCTATGTAAAAATAAATTTCAAGTTTTTATTTATACATAGAAATATAAAAATAAAAAGTTTTAAAATAATGAATACTATTCATACATATTTAAAAATATGAAAATTTTAATTATCGCTAATAGCAAAAAATAATACTATCTTCGTACTTTTTTAGGGAAAAAAACATATTTATATGTAGTTTACATTTATGTAAATTTTTAGTAAACATTTATTTATAAAATATTGTTGTAAAACATGACTTTTATATTATTTACAAGGGTTAATATCGAAAAAACCCCATAAACTTTTCTTAGTTTTGTGATTAAATCCCTAAACTTTTTTCCTGATTGTTTAAATCCCTTAACTATTTTTGTCTTATTTAAAAAACTCACTATCTTTACATGTTTTAGCGATTAAGTCCCTAAACTTTTTGTTTTATTGGTTGTGTTTTACCTAGCCGGTCAAAATATATACCTTTGAATAATACAAAAATAGTTTAGGGACTTAAACAACTGAAAAAAAGCTTAGGGAATTAATTGTGAAAATGAGAAAAGTTTATAGGGTTTTTTCAATATTAACCCTATTTACAAATTGTAGAAATTATAAAAACCGAGTGCTAATATTTACCCAACACAAATAAATATTTACCACTAAGCCCCGCTACTTTTGATTTGATCATAATATTCTTCAGTGTTTAATCCTACATGATGTACAAGTTTCTTTAGCCCGCTTGCCGTGGAATTTAATAATTGCCGCTACTTTTGTTACGGAAGACGAATCATTGAAATGGAATTCATGGGGCCGGGCAAAATAAACTTGGCCCATTGGGCCATTGATTATGTGGTTTTCTACTTTTCTTTTAGCTTGGGCGCTTTATTTTCTTGGAAAATGTTCTTCTTTCTTACTAATGAACAAATCGAAAAAATTTCTGAAATCCTACTTGTAGAAATCAAAAAAAATCTATTCTGGTTTGCAAACTCTGAAAGGAAGATGTTCTTCTTCCTTACTAAAGAACAAATCGAAAAATTTCTGAAACCCTACCTGTAGAAATCAAAAAAATCTATTCTGGTTTTCAAACTCTGAAATTTGATGGAGAGAAAAAGGATGGATATGAGAGGTAACTAGTTGGTAGTGGATTAGAGACGTTTGTAAGCAGTGGTTAACGGCTAACGGTAGCAGCAGGTGATGAGTGATAACAGTTGTAAAGTAAAGAGTTAATTACATCAAAAGCTTATTTATTGTCATATTTTTTTTTCAATTTGGGTAACAAACTAATTTATTTTCTATTTAAGGTAATGAATCCAAATCAAATCAATCAACGTAATCTTATCGGCTTGAAAGGTAAAAGTATTGACGTGACAATCTTTTTGTCCAATCAACAGTTTTTTTTATTTGTAAAACTGGTTATATATTGTTTAATTTGCTTAAGTCAAAATAGATATGTACCATCTAAAAGCCCATTTAAATTGCACAAAACAATGCACATTAGATAATAACTTAACTGTTATCTTCGTAAAATAAAAATTGTCACGTCAACAATTTTTACCTTCCAATCTAATATGTGTACATCTTTTAATTGATTTGGAGAGTATGTTATCTTAAATAGAAAAAACTCATATTAAAAAAAACAAGTGGTATTATGTTGGCTTTTTGACGCTATTAGCCCTGAAGTAGAAGATCAAAAGCCTAAATTGAAGCCTATTGAGCTTTATTCCAGCTTGTTTATGTACAAAACCTTTGTTAGAACTTTTGTTTCTTTCTATTTGTGTACTTTATAGGTTTAGAACTTTTTTGGGTCGTGAATAACAAAGGTTTTGATTTGGAAATGGGAACGTTTTTTAATGGTGTTCTTGATGCGTGTTCAAGCATTTTGCATCTTTTTTGTTGTTTTTAATTTCGTTGTTATTATTAGTAAAAATATATCAATATATTATTATTTTGTATCAAAATGTTGCTGGTGACCTGCAAAAACTCGTGACTATAAACGATAAAAAAAAAAAATACAAAAATTGCTGATATTAATAAATAGTTTAAATAATTTAGCTATTAATGATTAAAAAATAAAAATTTATTTATGTTCTTGACAATTGAGCTTAATATAAACAAAAAAAGTTACATAACCATAAGTGTAACATACAAAATACAGTTATATATTAATTGGGATATTTGTGCAAAAAATCATTAAATTGAACCGTTTTTGTGATTAAAACTTCCAGTCATTTCAATTTCACAAAAAACCCCCCAACTCACTAAAACTCATCAAAATTAGGATTTTATTTAAAGAAATGACTTACAACCTGATTAACCAGTTGGAATCTGCTGACCAACCATTCATTTTCAAGTAACATTCTTTCTAGCGAACTCACTTGTCTGTGTTTTATGATTCAAGTTCACAATTCTGTTTATTTCTTTGTTAAAATATGTGTTCTTTGTTGGAGTTTACTTTTTTTGAGAAATTCCAGTAGTCACTGATGATTTGTAGGTTATAACCGGTAATATCCTAATTCCGTGAGATTTTGCAGGTTATGAGGTTTTTTGTCGAATGAAAAATGATTGGGGGTTTTAATCACAAAAATTGTCAAACTTGAGGATTTTTTTTTCTTTCATAAATATCCCTTATTAATTTGATTCAACGTGTTTTTTTAATTCTTTTCTTCTTATCCTGCTTTTTAACTTTATTTAAAGATTTTATCTAATGCTTATGACTTTTGTATGATAACTAGAATGAATTATAATTTCTATTAAACCAAAATTGTAATAAACAATATTTCATAATTTTTTAAAAATTACAATGAAAAATCAATGTAAACTAAAGTGGATATGAAGTAAATTCATTAATACTCATTTTCTTTTATATTTATTACTCATAATAATTGAATATTGATAGTAGCTGGAGTGGGAAGTTCTAATGAATTAAATTTAATAACTATTTATGTAAAATTTGACAACATATTTAAAAATATCAAACTAAAAAAAAATTCAATTTAAACAAAAATATATTAAAATTAAACAAAAAATATTTTCTTAAATACAAGAAACGTGAATCAACTGAAACTCAACCACATCTTATAATATTATAAATATAGTTAAAGTAAAATTTTATCTTGATATAACTACATATAAAAGTATTGTTGAAGAACTACTATCTAAAGTTTATTATTGAAGAAACAATAACAAATGACTCATGGACGTTGATGAACAAAATAACAGTCGTAATTGAGGAGTTAGTTACAACCGACGCCAAAAGTGTAAAAATGTAGTTGCAATTGAGCAAGTCAATTTGATAAACAATGTATTTTTTTTTCATTTTTTGATAAACTCACTTATGTAATAATATTATGGTGGTGATATGTAAACAATAAATTTTTACCATCTATTACATTTTATAGTTATATCTTATATGATATAAAAAAGGTTTATTATGAAAAAAACCAACATGTTTTTTGCGTTTTCGTCCCTCCATGTTATTTTTTTCCATAAAAGTCCTCAAGTTATTATTTTCTTTTTGGTTTAGTGAAATTTGGACATTAGAACCGGGTTTTTCAGTTTTTTAAAACCCGGTTCACAAATTTATAAACGGGGTCTAATGTCCAAATTTCACTAAACCAAAAAGAAAAGAATAACTTAAGGTTTTTTATGGAAAAAAATAACATGAAGGGATTAAAACGCACAAAACGTGAAAACATGTTGGTTTTTTTTCATAATAAACCCATATGAAAACTTATAAATCTTTATTGTCATGGATGAGAGATAGTCGTGTACAAACCACCTATCATAATAGTATATGTTATATGATAGACCTGGTGTGGACATTGAGTCTTATCATAAAAACAAGAACAAAAACAAAATTTTATTTTAATAATTTTTTTAACGGCAAACTATTTTACTCTAACTCCTAAACTACTCGTTTACTAAGACTATTCCTATACTACTCCCTTACTTTAGTCTTTAGTAAATGATTGACAAGTCTTAGCCTCACGTCGAAGCATTCATTATCTGCAACCGATTTTGCAGAAATCATAGAATAAAAGTCGTACGTTAATTATTAGAAGTTGAACGTCATGCATAAAAAATGATACATTGCATTAAATTCATATATTAGGTACAACCACACTTGTTAATATATACTAACCACACTCACTCACCTTCTTGTAGATCACAACCATGGCTGATCCTCAACCCAATTCGGATCCTTATGCCTTTCTCAAAATCAAACCAAACCCGGATGGCTCAATTACCCGATTCGCTCCGATTCCATCATCACCCACAACACCCCAACTCACAACCGATCCCCAACTCACTCTGTCCAAGGACATACCACTCAACCCCCAAAACACCACATTCCTCCGCCTTTTTCGCCCCCAAACGTCAACCAACGAAAAACTCCCGATCATCGTCTACTTCCACGGTGGCGGATTCATCCTCTTTAGCGCCACATCTTTGCCGTTTCACCTTTCATGTTCCACCATGTCTTCTCACACTCCGGCGCTCGTGATCTCCGTCGAGTATCGCCTAGCCCCAGAACACCGCCTTCCGGCAGCATATGACGACGCCATAGAGGCGGTGTTGTGGGTCCGTGATCAAGCTTTAGGGATCAACGGTCGTGATGAGTGGATGGGCGAGCTTGCTGACTTTTCAAAAGTATACTTAATGGGAAGTAGTTCTGGAGGAAATATAGTCTACCATGCGGGTCTACGTGCACTTGATCTTGATCTAGATCCGATAAAGATCGTAGGGCTCATAATGAACCAACCATATTTTGGTGGGGTCGAACGTACATCATTAGAACTTCAACTAGTAAATGATCATATTGTTCCTTTAAATGCAAATGATCTTATGTGGTCTCTTGCACTGCCCGTAGGCTGTGACCGAGACCACGAGTACTGTAATCCATTACGAGATCAAAATGAATCTCGTGATGAGAAGATCAGACAGCTTCCGAGATGTCTGATCAGGGGTTATGCTGGGGACCCACTAGTTGAAAGACAAATGAAGTTTGCAAATATGTTGGAGGCACGTGGTGTGCACGTGATAAGGAAATTTGATGACGAAGGGTACCATGCTGTAGAGTTATTTGATCACAAAAAGGCACAAGTATTGTACGATGAGGTCAAAAGTTTCGTTTCGTCGTTTGACCAAAAAAAGTCAACTTTATGAATGATCTGAGGGTGTGAAATAAATAATAATAAACGATAACAATTATTCAAGGGGTGTCAAAAACCATGTTTTCTGAAACCAATAGGAATAGAAAAGCTTCTCCGAAATAAGGTTTATAATTTATATAGAACCATATTTTACATTTTGTTCCTTTTTTTTTGGGCATAAATATGTTTAAAAAACGCAATGTCTAACAATCTTTATTGGTTTAATAAAACTAATATTTATATAAAATCATATTTGTCATGTATTGTTTGTTGTCACATCAAATTTCATATATTTATTTGATAAAATATATTTTACTTGTTTATCAATCATAATTATTTATGATGTCTTCGTCGTACAAGCATAAAAAACAACTCACCAACACTATGCAAATATAGTAAGTGTGATCGAATGCACAGACAATGTTAGGTTGCTAATTTATCTGCTTCAGTTGCAATATGTAAATGAATTGACATGAAATCTAAGTCTTAAATTGATTAACAGATAATTGATCTCTACGCCATGCTACTACTAAATGTAATTAACAAAACTTAGCAGAGTAAGTTCCCCTAAAGTAACTCCTGCAAGTAATTACCTGATTGCTTATGCATCACCAATTGCATGTATTTATGAATTTCCTTGTGTGTTCTTCGTTGCTAGTGAACTATCTATGCTTATTCTACTAATTGTATTTCTTCCAACGACAAAGTTAGAACAACCCAATGAAGTTGCCATAAATTATGGTGTATTGATCAACAGGGTCCATACAATCAAAACTCATTCAAGAACTCAATCCATAACCCTTTAGACCAAAAAAATGTAATTATGTTCAACATTAACAATCAGTATTACTTGCGAACTGCTCTTGGAGCAAAGGCATAAAGCTTTAGCCAGACATGCTTATAGTCATGCAAAAAATTACAGAGAGAAGAGATACTAGCATCAGCCAGAGGATGAATTTATTGTGTCACAGTCGTCTCATCCACTTCTCCAGCTGCCTTCTTCCTTCCGTTTCTTTCCTCTCTAAACGAGCAACCCCCTTGTCCTCCCTGCTCATTCTTTTACTCGTTTTTTATCCAGATCATATATTTTACTCGGTTTCGGACCCTTTTAGCTAGGTTTTTTTTGTAGGATCATTTACAAATCCGATCATTCCTTTTACCTAGATCCAAACATTTTATCCATTAGGATAGTGGGTCAAATTGTAAGATGTACGATTGGTTGACTTTTTTGAATGACCATAAAAATTCAAAACATGAATGTATTTTTTCCTAATTTAATGTATAAATACTTTTTGAAGTTTTATATAATTAATGTATGATATAAAGTTATAAAATATAGTACCTAGGAAAAAATGAGTGATTTTATGGTAGGATCTTACGATCACACAATTCCGATCTTGCAGAGATGAAAGTGATTCTGGGTTACATATCGATCTTGATAACATTGTTATATTATGAGTATATTTAATAAATAATTATTTTAAATATTATATAAAGTTTGAATATCATTAAACATAAAGAATATTAAAGTATTGATATTAAACTGAAATAAAAAATTAATAGTATTATATAAAAATGAATTTTTTTGTTATATCATAATTGTTAGGGTTTATTATGGAAAAAATATGTATTCATGGTTTTTGCGTTTTCGACGCTTCATGTTATTATTTTTCCAGAAAAACCTTCAAGTTAATTTTTTTCTTTTTGGTTTATTGAAAACTGACTATTAGAATCCGGCTTTTCAGTTTTTAAACCCAGTTTACCAATTATAAATCGGACTCTAATAGTCATATTTCACAAAACTAAGAAAAAAAATAACTTGAGGACTTTTCTGGAAAAAAAACATGAAGTGACGAAACACAAAAACCATAAAAAATATGTTGATATTTTTCATAATAAACCCTAATTGTTATTATAAAAAGTCAAGATAAAACATGCTTAATGGGAGTAAGTTACATAGTAAAGAAATTATTAAATTTATATAAAATAACTAGTTTATAACATGTATATAACATAGAATACTTAAATAATTGGGTTTAAACTTTGGTAGTTGGAAATGAAAAACTTCGATAAGAAGCTAAAAGTAGATAACACAATTGAATATGAGGGGAGACCTGGATATGAGGAGGCCAGGAAGATTGACAGATAAGAACTTGTATTCATGAGTTTTCAAAACAGAAACATTAGTAAAAGTTTCTTTATGAATAAAATACTTTAATTTTATTTCATTAAATAAAATTTTAGGATACAAATGTCATATACTGGTTAATCCAAATGACAGTCTATTTAATCGTCAAATGACATGTGATTATTTTTTAATAAAAAAATAGATAAATTTAAATTAAATCATTTTAGATAAAGTTAGGTGTTAAATTTCAAAATAATTAAATAAAATTGGTTTTCACTACTAGAACTTAGAGGGTGTTTGGTTTTGCGTTATAAACGTGATTATTCGCTTATTACGTTACAATAACGCAAATAATTGGTTTAAAGTGTTTGGATTGCATACTTTAATAAGTGATTATTTGCGTTTAGCGTTTATCCTACCACACTTTTTCATAAGTTAAAAATTGTAGCTTATTTGCTTAATAAGTGATTATTTGGTCATTTTACAAGTAAAAACGCAAATTCAAACACTTTAAAAACTGATTATTTGATAATTATGATATCAAACAGCAGAAGCTAAACCAAACACTACATTTCCTGCAACACTTTTTGTTACAGCAATTATCTGATTATTAGTTTCCAAAACGCTACAGCACTTTTTCAAACGCAAATCCAAACATCCTCTTAAACTACATAATAATTAATTTAGTTTTTTTTTTTTAATTTTTTCATAATCAATTAGATGATTAATTTGCCAGAGTTATATCGTAAAAAATTATAGGGAAAATAAAACTTTGGTTAAATGATGTTGTGTAATGTGTAGATTTTGTTTTATTTATATATAAAGATAAAAATTACCCATAAATACATACATTATGTCACTGATGATGCTTCTTTTCCAAGACGTGTACTTTCGGACTTTCCCTTACGTTAAATGACAAATGACATAAAACTAAAATTTATTTTGGGTAAGTTTTTTTTTATGTGATCATATACATTTAAAGGATTGTGTACTTTAAAAAGGATATGTTTTAGGAATTCAAGAATCAAAAAGCTGATTAAATTTAACATGAAATTGGTAAAGTAATGTTTTGAGAATATTATTTACATTTACACGTAATTTTGTTATCAATTTTACATCACCCCGGAATAATTATTTAAAACGTAATTCCTAAAATATATACTGTATTTTTCAAACACAACCCCAGAGAAAATATGATGGTCGAATCGAAATGAATATCAACACAAAGTAGATTACATTTGATGAAAAAGATATAAGTTTTGCAACTTTCGCTATTGATTTGCCACGTAATTTCACCTTGTTAATTGTTCCTCGGCTTCACGATTACTTCCGTCGCCGGCGACCGTCGCACTTCTAGGCTCCTCCTGAGACCTTTCCTTTTGCTGGTACCTTATCCGTTAACTGCCGTTCTTCGACTAATTCTCTAACTTCGTGTATGTTTTTAAATTACTTGGTTTAAACTTCTAGAGATAAAACGTGGAAACTGATTACAATATCGTATTTGACGATTATCTCTGGCAGTTACTCGTAACTAGTTGCGGTTAAATGGAGCCTCAATTTTTCCAAGTCAACACCAGATTTGATCTAGGATTTTGGCATTGTTCGTCTGTTTCTGTGATTATTCTTTTCAATGCGATCGGTTGAGAACTTGAGATCGATACCTGTGTAATTTGTTAACCACAGTGATTGCTTTCGAATCTAGATATTGCTCACAGTTTCGACTCAGTTGAGATTGTCTTTTGAGATTTTGATTATATCTGTCTCTCTGTTTATGATGAGGATAAATCTATCTATATTAATCACTGTTTTCTGTGGCTTTTCGATGGTTAAGAGCACAGTTGCCTCCTTGTTGCTCAGAAGAATTATATTTATCGCACAAGAATTCTAAAACCTAGTTGGATTCAAGTCCCTTTTCATGACATTAAACGTTCTGACTGGTTAATAGGAAATTAGAAATTAGTAGCTTTTTTAGTTATGGGAAATATTACATTTTTGTTGGGTAATCACGACCAATAGGTTGTTCCTTAAGTGAACAACCTTTTTTGTTGGAAAAGATTGAATTTCTACTTCTGAAGGTCAAATTGCACGTAAAAGCCACATTATTCTTTTTTATCCTTATGCTATTTCTTATAAACTGCATTGCATTTTTCTGAATATTTTGTAACAAGTCGAAGATTGTTAATCACTTTAAAAGTTGGAAATCCGTATTTAACCTGAAATTTCAAGATTTTGAATCATTCTAGGACCATGGTAAGAAAATCTTATGATTGTTGATGTATGACGCATGAAAACCAAAAGAATCTGTCTCATTCTGGTTCATTTTCTGTAAGATTTTCTCATAGAAGTGTGCCGACCATAATTCTAATTACTAAGTTTACAACATATGCACCGGACAGGCTTATATGTTCAGTATGTTAGTCAATGTGATAATTTATCAAATTAGTCTACATGGAATGCATAATTTGACGACCTAAACCTAAAGCCAGTTACCATGCATGACTTTGTGTAGATGTAATTTTAGTAAATAAACTTTAGAATCTTACCATAGGTCTTCTGTTTGGAGCAAAAGTTTTAGTATGGTAGAATAATCATGAACCCATTCTTGTTCAACTGGATGTGGTTTACCTAAATTTCCATGCTTGATTTCTAGGAAAGTCTGAAATCTTGATGTTGTTGATTCTTTTAAACTGTATTGAAATTCTGTTTGTGCAGTTTTATGTGCTATAAATATGACAAAACAAGATTCTTCACATGAAGCAAAGACAACAGATGACCTTCCAAGTGTCTTGCTTCTTGGGCCACCTTCTGTTTTCAAAGCCTATGAGAGAGAATTTTGTGAGAAATTCCGTTGCCTCAGACCATGGGAATCTTCCCTTCCTCTCCACCAGTTCCTTTCTACCCACTCAGGTTCTTTACAAGCTGCGTTCGTTTCTACTGCATGCCCCATTACTACTGACATCTTGCAGAACCTGCCTGAGCTTCGTTTTATCATGACCAGCAGTGTTGGTCTTGACCATGTTGACCTCAATGAGTGCAAACATCGTGGAGTCAAAGTTGCTAATGCTGGCTCAACTTTCTCAGAGGATGTTGCTGATACGGCTGTGGCTTTGTTAATTGATGTGCTAAGAAGAGTTAGTGCTGCTAATAAGTTCGTTAAGGCTGGGTTGTGGCACCAGAAAGGTGATTATCCTCTTGGTCACAAGGTTCTCTCTCTCCCTCCTTTTCTGATAATTATTTACATGTTTGCATGTACATGTATGTGTATGTGTGCATAAATGCATAAACATTTTTTTGTGAGTTATGTATAAGGGCTAGCCATAGTAAATCTATAAGAATTTTGTTTAGAATAACTGAATAAGTAAACACATGATGTAAATTTGAAGTAGTGACCTCCCACGAGGGCAAGCGCTACTCAGCTATATTCTGATGGGTTTTTTTAGCATAGCTAACTGCAAATGGAAACAGGTTCTCTCGTACAGTCTTCCTCAAAATTAACTTGAATACCCAAATACTTGAACTACATATTTAAGCGTTTTTCACTTTGAAGTTTGCCCTATGAAATACGAATAGCATGCACGAATGTGATTTTCATTTGCACAATGACACTGTATATTTTGTAGATGTAGTCACATGTAAGTGTTGTTCACTTTTTACTGTTGCATTTGGTATTCATAGAATCACAGGACATCTACAGTAAGTTTAAGTGTTGTGTTTAACCTGACCAAAGGACAATTAAATTAAATTTTGTGTTTAGACCCGATGAAAGGAACTGTGACCAGAGTTTGCTTTTGCATCTACTGCTAAATGCTGTCTATTGGTACTTTATGAATTCAGTTGAATGGAAAGCGAATCGGGATTGTTGGAATGGGAAGCATTGGCCTTGACGTGGCAAAGAAGCTTGTCTCATTTGGATGCGTTATCTCATACACCTCCAGAAACAAAAAACCTCATGTTACATTCCCTTTCTATCCGAATATTCTGGAACTGGCAGCAAACTGTGAGGTCCTCATCATCTGTTGTGCATTAACAGACCAAACCTACCACATGATTGATAAAAGCATCATGTTGGCTTTAGGAAAGGAAGGAATTATTGTGAACATAGCTAGAGGAGCAATCATCAATGAAAAAGAATTGGTGCAGTGTTTACTAAAAGGGGAAATTGCTGGTGCTGGGTTGGATGTTTTCGAAAACGAGCCTGATGTCCCTCATGAGCTTTTTCACCTAGATAACGTCGTAGTGACCCCTCATCAGGCAGTGATGACAGAAGAATCCTTGAGAGACCTTTATGAGCTTGCGGTCAGGAACTTGGATGCTTTCTTCTCGAACAAACCTTTGATGTTCGAGGTTGTGTAGGCATGAATGAATCAACTCATCAAAATTGGCTATATAAACTTGGACACGTAAGCATGGTCGGGTTGCGCCATTGCTCTTGGTTTTGTTTTATGATTGTTTTATATTGGGTTAATTGCATAGTTATGCAGCCATCTTTACATTTTTTCCTAATCTAAGCAACAAACTTTTTTTTTAAATCATTGAATGCAAGAACCTATCTTTTTCTGATTAGTACATGTAATTTACCTATCTGTATCAAGTTACTCAATGAGGTGTAAACGATTTAAAGATTTTACCGTGTAGCGTATACTTTAACCAACACTCTACATAGATGCCATTTCTATTTTACAGAGTCACTTTCAAATATCCAGTATCATTTCAATTTGTCATGTAGGGAAGGTTGGGTATAGAACACTTGAAACAACGTCGTTTTACCTCATATCCTTCGTTGCAAATCCACTCTGGTTCAAATATAAATTGTGTTGACTTGCATTTGCTTTTCTCCTGTTCGCATTCACGATAGAAGCATAACTAGCATCTGTTTATTTTCAATTTGCATAATTAATTAGTGGACATGTTTCATATATATGATAGTATATAATATATGATGTTACATAAATGCATAATTATATATGATGTTACATAAATGCATCACGCGGAGAATCTTGTATCACACGGGAAGATTTTTACATCGTGATCAATTGATACATTACGCGGTCGATCTGAGTCGAACCACACTGCATCACACATTCACACGAGAAATATGATGCATCACGATCATTTGATGCATCAAGTGGCCCTTCCGAGTCGGGTCAGTCCGACAGTCCAAACAGTCAGGTTCTTGACCGATCCGTTCTGTCAAGGTTGGTCCATTATTTTATGTTTCTTTACAAAAATAAAATAATAAATCACTCAAAGGATAATTGAACCCCAAACCTCTAATCACAACAATACTTTAACCATAAAACTACATATCACTTTGTTATTATAATTAATTAACTTACTTCTTTTAATAATAAACCAACTATTTAATATATTAATTTACAAAACACCGAACCCAAGATCTCTAATTTAATAGAGCAACATCGAATTTTATTCACTAGTTTTTTTACGATGCACTAGTAACTTTATATATTCAAAATTAATTTTGTTAGATAGTAAAAGTAATTTTAGTTCAATGGATAAAGAGTTGCCTTATAGAATAAGAGGTATTGAATTCGATTCTCTGCTAAGTAATTTAATATTTTGTTTTTGTGGAGAAACATAAAAATAATACACTAATTTCTACTAAGTGGACCGGTTTGGACGCCTGATCGATTCAACCTTGGACTGGCCGCATGATGCATCAAATGATCATGATGTACGATCCTATTTTGCTGATGCATTGTGATTTTCAAGGTTTTCATACCCTCCATGTGTGTGTGTAACACTAGTTAAAAAAAGAAAAATAAAAAAAAAAAAGAGATTAGCCGCATCACCTTAGGAACTTGACCCCTATGTACCAACATGTCGATGCTTCGGTGTGCGGATCCTTCAACTTGATCAAATCACATGGTTCCTGATTTCTTCACTTAAATTTATTATCAAAACTTTATTTTAACCAATTATAATAATCAGATTAAGAAAATATGAAATTTCGAACAATAAAACATATAACTAATTTCATTTTTTTTTTCTAGTAACATGTATATGTTGATTTGTTTTTCAAGTTTCGTAAACTTAATCGTCTTGTGAGAGTTGACGAATCAATAGATACAAATTCACATATCTATAAGTATGAAAGAAGAGTGTTGATAGATCTATCTATAGCTATAGAATTAGAGAATGCTTTTGCATTATGAAACGACAAGACAAGGATCCACGAACTCTTCAAGATTTTCATTCCATCAAATGATGTAAATTATGATTTCAAGAATCGAACTCCGTTTCATTTGAAAATTAATATAACAAGTTACTAGTAAAAGGTTATAATTTTTACTACTTATATTAAAAGTTGATTTATATAAACATTCTGTTTGAATTTAATATATATTCATAAACCCGATTCATGATTTAATTTGTCGATTTTTCTTTCGAATGGTATAAAAGTATATATGCAAATATCTTTTTAAAAATATTTGTGTGTGTATAACTATGGAAATATGATGTTAATTTCCTTAATTTTTACTACCCAACTCTTGAACTAAAAAAAACAAATTCAACTACATATATTCTAGTGAGTCCAAACATGACACATCTAACATTATCTTAATAAAATCCACCCATTTTATAATACTATTAACTAATTTTACTTGAACAATATTTTTTTAATGATGTGAGGTTAATAATATTTGTATTTTTTTTTTACCAGAAATAGAAAGGAACTTAAGTTTCAAGTATAGAAGGGTTTAAAATTTAATTGTTTCTCAAATAACGACATAAAAAATTGTCACTAGAAATATATAATTCAAATGACAACGTAAACTACAGCTAGATATATATGACTGACTATCACAACAACCATACCAGCAACAAAAACTAGATTTGAAAAAAAATCGTGTTAGTAGTTGTTTTAGACCTTATAGTTATATAAATAGAGTTGAGTTAAAAAAAGTAACTCTCAAAATCAAGTGCATCCGAATGTATTGACCTTAAAAAAAATTTTAATTTTTTTCTCATAACTCTGTTTAAATTAATGTTATACGCTGATATATGAATTTCACATACATTATACTTTATGTGTCCTTAAAAATTATGTTAATGTTCAATGCATATTTATGTGAATGGTCATTCAAGTGAATGATCATTACATTCACACCATTCACATGATCTTTTTTTAACATTCACAAGATTTATGACGTTGTTTTATACGTGCCTATTAAAAAAAATATGTGAATGATCATTCATACTAGGGTACGCAGGAATCTCAAAATTACGCTGATGAACCTGATTCTACACACACACATACATAGAGGGTCGAGTTCCACCATATTAGATTAGAGTACTGGAGTATCATATTAATGTATATGTACATTACGATAAAATGTTAAATTTAATATAAAATTGTAATATAAAATATGTTCAAAATTCATATTCATTATAATAAAATTTTTTAATTTAATATAAAATTGCAATATGTACGATATGCACATATTTATGCATATTTCACATTTTAACATGTGTATATTGTTATTTTGCATAAAATGTAAAATTTTATCATAATAAATATGTAAATAATGTGAACTATGTCAATAATAATACACAATAATAATACACATTTGAATACGTGTATATTGTAATTTACATGAAACTTAACATTTTATCGTAATGAACTTGTATATTTAATATGATACTCCAATAGATCAATCAAATATGGTACACCATAGATTTTGAACACACACATATTGTTCATGTGTGCATTTATATGGAGTGTATCTATGAACCCACAGGTATATAAAGTAGAGAAAGTAATAATTTATAAATGAGGATTGTTTTAAAAAATTCAATTATAGAAAATTTCCAAAAATTCTTTAACTTCAGCCAAATTCTTATAACTATGGAAAGATTCCCAAAATTCATTAACTTCAGCCTTATCTTTAGATCGATTATTTGTTTAGCAAGAAACCGGTTTATAAAAGAACAGAAAAACACTAGCTAGTCTTCTAAGGTGACGTTTGGTTCGTGTGATGAAATTCGATGGAATTGAAATTTAACTTTAGCTTGTTTACCATTTTTGATAACTAATGTAAAATGTTAAATTTTATGTATTTTCCATCAAATTTCTATGATTATTATACTAAAAACCATCTTCTATATTCACCATCATCCAAATTAATAACTAAAATTCTAATTTCAATTTCTTCGAATTTCATTCCGTGAACCAAACGCCACATAAAAGAATTTAGCAAGAAAGAGAAAAATGACATCTAATTTTAATTTTTATTTTCATATAATAATATACGTACGTATGCTTGTCTGTTTTGTTAAATTATAACTTGTCTCGATGCTTGTGTTTAACTGTTTTTTCAGTTGTTTTGGGTCTATATATATAAAACTAATCAATATATATTTCTTATTTTTATATATGATCGATCTGTTGGTTTTATTATATTTTATCGTTAACTTATATTCTCTTACCTTTTCATCCTTATGAAACACTATGCAGGTACTATCATGATTAATATAATTTTAAAGATCAGTTAAGCTAGCTAGCTACAGATTATGACAAATAGATAATTGTTTTTCACTTTCAAAGTACGTGTAAACAAATAGTACGATACCAATTATGATAAATAAGTAGAAAATATTTCTGAAATTTAAATTACAAAACAGAAATAGAAATTACAATATTGAGATTACTTGAAAATAAATTAATTACAATACGTAAAAAGACGAGATTGAGGCTCGTGTTTAACACGATTCCCTTAAAACAGAGTCGGGTATGTTTATCAGGTTACAACAACCTAAGCAGTATGTATAGCCGGAATTAACTTACTTACCTAAAAGTTCGTCTAAATTTTTTAGTATTCATTATTCTGGAAAATAGTTGTAACTTTGCTCTCAAAAGGTTAACACGGACAACTGAACACTGTCCATTAGTTATAGTCTATTTTCAAAAAATCTATCATATACTTAGGTCATCAAACAAGGTAATAGACTTGCAAAATTTTTAGTTTTAACATTATATAATTATAAGTTTTTTTGTTGTTAAATTATCATTTTTACTTGAATTTTGTTTATTTTGAATACACACACACACACACATATATAGGGCCTATTTAAGTTTTTACACGAAGCCCAGAAAATGATTGGACCGACGCTAAGTGTTTTTGATGTTATGTTCTTCTATTATCTTATAGAAAAGAATGAAAAACGAAAAGCATCTGTCAGTTTAATTTCAATCAAAATTTTAATAATATAATACCATTACAACTTTTTATCATCAATTATAACGAAAAAAAACCAACAGACGTAACAACTTCATACATACCAAAAGGTTTTACGTTATCAACATCAGCAAGTCTGATGATCAGTTTCAGCAACAAACAATATCAGCAAACTGTTAAGACATCGAATTCAACACTGTTTCAGCAGCACCAACCTGCTGCTGATACGTTTCAGTGACTAAGTCATAGTGCAGCAACACACATGACTTGCCGAGACAAATTTTGTATTAAAATTTAAGTCGTTGAAACATATACTTTAGTTATCTTTATCTTTAAGGAATTTTGTACTAGTAATATTGAACTTTTAAGGAAATTTTGTACTAGTTAACAATTAATTGTATAAAAATTAAAGAAAATGACTTTTATTATTATTATTATTATTATTATTATTATTATTATTATTATTATTATAATTATTATTATTATTGCTAAAACAATATATGAACAATCTCTAAAATGGCAAATTAAATTTGTAAATAATTTGGCAGTATCTGTAATTTTTAGTTATTTATAGGATTATAAATTAATCGATCGACCAAATCACCAAAAAATTACTTAGACATAAATAAGTAAGTGTAAATTAACTAAAAGAATAAATGGTCTTAATTTGTACAGATCGAGTATATATATAAGATTTAAGTAGATAAAACAATGCTACAAAACAGTTCTTTTTATAAACAATATATTAATTGCAGGTTTTTTTATACTATTAAAACAATAGTTTATAGCTAAAGGAAATAGTTAACTATATATTTAGAGTTTATTTATTATATTTGTAAGCAATTTAAGCAACTTATATTAAAAACAATTGTTTATAAATATATAGTCAACTATATATTTATAAAACACATTTTAAAAGTACTAAAAATGCATTCAAAGGTGTTGTATACAATAATTTAACTAGTATTTAGAGGTGAAACGTACATATATATATATATATATATATATATATATATATATATATATATATATATATATATATATATAGAGAGAGAGAGAGAGAGAGAGAGAGAGAGAGAGACAAAACTAGTAAGTATTTTACATCATCAAAACTATATTAACAAAAGAGTGGTGAATTGCTGATCAGTATCATATATTAACACAAATTTTAAACCAAAAATAGCTAGCAAGCCAGCCCTAATTTCTTTCTTTTTTGAAGCCAAATTGCAAATGCATCTAGGGTTTTCATGTCCGCTCTATAATGTTTCTGTGTAAACTCTAAGAAAGTAGACCACGTAAAATCCGGATACATCCTTTGATTGTCATCCGCAACCAATGATATAGGCGGCCTCACAACCTTTTCCATTCTAGGCGAGAGAAAAAATGCGAGAGATTTCCTAGGACTCTGGCTATTCACCACCGCTCGATGCAAGCAACTCTTGTATAATCCATTTGACAGTGTCTAGAGCGCGCCCGTACAAAACCCTAATCTTTGTTAGTAAAAATAATCTCAATCCAGCATGATTAAGCAACTAAAATGGACAAGAAAGATTTAGCAACCAAAATTAATATTGATCAATACAAGAATTGAAAGATTTAGCAACTAATTAAAATTATGGTTGCAATTTTTAAATTAGTGATCCTAAACAAATTAATGGCAACCGAAACTAACCATGAATGTATCTCCAATATTAACAACAAAGGCATCAGAGGAAGGAGCAATAGAGTGCCATTGATCATCGACGAATACTTCAAGCCCGCCAACATTATCTTGATGAAGAATGGTTAGGGATGTCGGATCACAATGAGGACCGGTTCCAAGAGTTAGATTCGGTTTTTGGCAAGGAGGGTAATAGTTTAATCTCATGATCGAATCATGGTCTTCGTAGAAATCCCTAAAATGGGATCGCTCGATTCCGAGGCTCATTCCTAGAAGCTCCATGATATCAAGAGAGAGTTTGCTCATTGCTTTAGAATATTCTTGACAAACCCTCCTATATAAAATAAAAAGTACCGTCAAAATAGTTAACAAATCTTGAGTTAAGGAAGAAAAATCAAGATTGAATAACAAATCTTGATAAAAGATTAATGATTAAAAAATGTCATGTATTTGTACCCAAATTCTCCAAATTCTTCTCCAAATACATTCAAGAAGTAATCTTCAACTATGTTCGAGCACATTGGATCTGCAGAAAATCTAAAAGAAAGTGTTTCTTTCCATGGAAGCTTAGAAGCGAATCGGTTAGTAAAACTACTAGCGTACCCAAAATATTCACCGAGCTTTCTTTGAGCTTTTTGCTTCTCCAAAAATGGCATTGTGAAGAACATATTCAAATTCTTGTGGGCTTCATTTATCAAATTAGAATCAACACCATGGTTGAAAACTTGAAAGAACCCATGTTCTTGGCAGGCAGAGTTCACTAAATTAGTTGCTTTGGATACTGCGAGTGGTTCGCCGGAGAAGAAGGCTTTAAGGTCAATCGGAGGAACATGAAGTAGTGGTGACGGTGGTTCAAGGCGGGGCTTTTGGTCGTCTGGCCACACAAATTGTGAGGGAATATTGGTTTCATTTTGAATAATGGAGGCATCAAAGACAAATGTGTTTGTTTCATTTGAGGGTGAAAGTAAGGAAGACAGAATAACAGGAGGCATCATTAATCAAGATTAGGCTCTGACGATGGTGTAATTGCGAGCATATATAGGGGACGTTCATGTACAACCAGGGAACAATAATAAATAAATAAATAATAATAATGAGGATGATAATAATAATAATAATAAATTTCTTTGATTAATTGATTTTTCACTCGTCGTCATTTTCTCTTGTCAATTCATTTACTAAATTTATTTTAAATTCTAAAACAAATTAAATCTATCCAAATTTGATTGATTAATTTAATAACTAATTAATTAAAATTAAAAACCTATATTATTCTGGTAATTATTATATTATACATATTTATAAATGTTTATTTTTTAAAATAAACACATGTAATGCATGAGGATTAACCTAATAATAATGATGATGGTGATGGTGATATGATAGGAGTTTACAAAAATGGTCTTTAACCCTACTTACAAAAAATATCATTTCATTCAAACTTATCGACAACTTTAACGGAAACGTTAAAATGACGTTTTTTATAATATTTAAAGTACTAATAATATAAGTTTATTGAAAAAATGATGAAACTTGCAATTGATAGTTAGTTAAGTGACTATTTATGCAATTAACTTTATTTTTAATTAATTTAAGATTTTGTTTATATTAAAAAAAATTTGTTGATACATACAGCATGAAGTTTTATTTGTGCATAAATTATGTTTTTATGGACAACATGATTACCTGTATATGTGTTATTTACTTGCACAATTATTCATACAATCCATCTCTATTTTTACAATTTACTTGATACATCGTATATACAAATTCAAATTAACTTACAATATTATTATATAAATTTTTATGAAAACCTTTTTAAAAATATTTGGTTTTGAGTTGTACTTCCAACAACCATACACATACATACATGTACATACGTACATACACACATACATGTGTGTAATTGGGTTCCGGTAAAAACCGTTCTTATTGTAAGAACTCCTAAATGCACAAATTTACATAAAAAATACATAAAATTTAGATACATGCATTTTGTGCCTTTTCATACGTGTGTGCATGTGGGATTGGGTTCCAGTAAGAACCCTTACCGTAAGAACCACTAAAATGCACAAAATTAAAAAAGTTTACAAATACGATAAAAAAATATAATAAGTTTCATGTAAAAACATTTGTGTACGTAATTTCTATATAAATTAATTTGAAATTTTTTTTACCAATTTCATGTTAAAAATGTATGCATATATGTAAATTTGTGTATTTAGAGTTCTTACGGTAAGAATGATTTGACCAGAACCCGAACAAACACATATATGTATATCATTGGAGGGTTTCATAGTATAATTTCTTAAACGTGGAATTGGTAAACTATTTGAAACTTTCATTTTTTTTTTCTCAAAAACTTTTAATTTTAATCATTTCATATGATGGGAGGGTTTCATAGTAATATTTCTTAAATGTGGAATTGGTAAACTATTTCAAAATCACACATTTTTTTATTAATTTTTTTTTAATTTTAATCATTTCAAACTTAAGAAAATGTTGATGCATTAATACAAGATTTTTTTAACGACAAACTAGCCTACTCTTACTCCTTTGCTTCAAATGGGGACTTCAGAACTTATTTTCTTCACCTAAATTTCACTTGCATCCGACTGGAGTCGGATCTCTGACCTCTCATAAAAAAGTAAAAATCGACTAAAAGTAAAAAAAAATATATTGAATGCAAAATGAAAGTTTAAATTGGCTCCTCATAAAAAATAGATTCACATTTATAAGTACCAATAATTTCCCATAGTATCGAATATCAATATTTATGTTAATACCGGCAATTTATATATGTTTTTATATTCTTAATATATATTCATGAATATTAAAAGATAATAATAATAAATGATACCTCCGATCACCAACAAAAACGACAGCACCTAATCCATTGAGTGTGAGAGAGAGGTTTTAAGAAATGAGTTTGAAAAAACCAAGTACTCGTGTTTTTTTCGATTTTCGTATATCAATGTTATTTTTTCCAGAAATATTTTCAAGTTAAAATTTTTTATTTAGTTTGTATTTTTTGACTATTAGAGACCCGGTTATAATTAGTAAACCGAGTTCCCTAATTTCTAAATTTCACTAAACAAAAAAAATTAATTTGAAGGCTTTATGAAAAAAATAATAATAATATAGAAGAATGAAAACGTAAAAAATATAAAAACATGTTAGTTTTTTATAATAAACAATCAGAAAAAAAGAACGAAAGAAAAGCCAAAACCGCTTGTCAAGGAAATCAGTAGCCAAATGGTGGAAATAATAATTTGTCTTTACTCTTTCATACTTGGATATTCTTTAAATGAAAATTTTAATTACTCAATGTGATGTTTAATAAACAACTCATTGATAATTGATGAATACTTTTTTTTAACAACAGGAACTAGCCCAAAGCTTCGGCAATTTTATCACCTCAGAACCCAACGAGAATATTATTAATAAATAAGACTAGCAAGTAGCTCGACGAAAATACAAAACATGATTAAAAAAGAAAAGAGGGACTTGAACACCATAACGACCATATTAACGACTTGCAATCCCCCCCTATATTTTAATGTGTATTAACTCATTAAAAAAAAAGGAGTTACCAACTATAAGATAACATTTTTTTTTTTTTTTTATGATTATCATATATGAAAGAAATTCCTTTCCTTTGCTACCATGACTTGCATACTAGTCGAGCTTTATCGAGTTTAAACTATGTTGGTCCATGGAAACTATATTATATGTAAATACTGAAAACAGTGTAAACTAATCTTTTAGACTCGATACGGTTTTAGTTGGACCTGAACACAATACCATCCTTACATGGGTCTAGATTTTCTTAACCATATCAATCATCAAACCATATGCGATCCTCTAAAGCATGTCTGTCTCCTTATGCAACTCATCATCAATAAACAACATACGGTCATACGGGTTTACAAAGCCGAAATCATACTACTCTATGAAACCAACAAGTGGACTTACAGACAATACAGAAGTCTACAGAATTGCTACATCCAGGTAATCTCCAATCTGCAAATTGGATTTATCGATTAATGATATATTAACAAATAGAAGTTTTATAAGGAAAAGAAACACCTTTTGGGTTTTTTAATGATAAACAACTTTTTACCTCAAAGCTAAGGCTGCCAAGGGCCTTGCTGCCGTCATCTGGTCGTCTTGCATTTGGATAAGAGAAGGTTTTTCCAACCTTTTAAGGACAATAAATAAGAGTTGAATGTAAGAAAGTACAGAGTCGGTCAGAAGTCTAGTTACAAAAAAGTTAAAACTCATATTCCAAACCATCATCCTAGAATTCTCTTTGCAAATAAACCATCATTTGCTTGATGATTTGCAACAAGGTAATTTCAAGTAGAAAGGTCTAGAATTGTAGTTGAGTTTTTATGTAATTTGACAACTGAAAACTATAAACTAGAATGTAACTGCTGTTTGAGAACATAGAAAACAAAATAAGAACGTTTTGGCTCATTCATCCAGTAAGAAATATCTACATGGATAAAAGGCAAGAGCCTCAGTGCTATTGGGATGCAGGAATGAGTAAGCCATAACTAAACGTTGAATCAAGGCATACATATCAACATATAATTTTATGTATTAATTAAGGACGTCTGATTACCTCTTTGACTGTAAAATGACCAGTTTTAGTAGGATATACGAAAGCAAACGATAGTAAAGCATCTCTTCTTCTAGCTTCTGGAGCTACCTCCTTTACCTAGAAAGCAGAAAGCAAAATACCACATGTAGTTAAAATACTAAACAGATTAAAGATTAAAGATAATTTGACATACCAGATCAGTTAGCTCCCGGAGTGTCGCATCCATCCATGTATATATTTGGACTTCGTCTTTAGGCTCCTTACCTCTGACTGCAAATTCTGCCTGGCTGTGATGACTACCAACCTGTTTGAAATCAAGCACTCTTAAGTCGATATTAAATGCAAAACTTTTTCAAGTGTTTAGAAGGGAAGGGGAAAAAGATCAACTCAAACAGTACTCTTACCTTAGTAAAAACTCGAAGTAGCAATGGACAAGTCTGCATGTTTAGGAGAGGACTTTAATAATTAACGACTAAGAATATTGCAGTGAAATGTCTCAATAAATGATTACAAAGTGAACAATGTAAAATTAGAATATTGTCCTGAATCAAAATCTAAACCTTGTATCGAAGCATTAAAATTCTTACTTTAAATATTGTAAAATAATCCAAACACAGCATACAATCGTCTCTAAATAATAAATTTTCCATGATCCTTAACAAGATTATACCTATAATATAGATATAAAAGTCTTAAACTCATCCACAAATATGTCAAGACGCTCTTATTATCCTCTCTGATTGTTTCATTCCTATCCTGACATATCTAATCCTTACAAAATATTAATATGAAATGCATGCTAATGTTATATGCACACAACATTGTATTAGATTATACATAATCCATTAATCTGGCCACCACATATAATGACAGGAGCCACATTGGTGAAATTTATGACTAACTGAATACAAGCTGATCATATGCTGCAAGCTAAAATAGTCTGCCTGCTTTTAGCATTTTTGTTACTTGTTAAGAGTGCACTACTTTATTCAGTGTGTTATAATGTGTAAACTAGACTACTAGAGCAATGCAAATGAGGAAAAATTCGTCAATTACAATTGGATGTCACAGAAATCAAATCAACGTCGAAATCTCTGACTGCAGCTCAGATTGAAAATTCTGAGTTTGCAAGGTGATGCTGAGTTGGATGAAGCAATAGGGAAAACAACACGGTTCAGGGGGTGGAAAGGGATCTGGAATCTTATTTGGTTCTGGTGATGACGGTAGCGGGTCTGGTGGCGGTGATCGAACTCCTCCCAATGGTGCTGCAGTTTTGCCTTGGGCTGTGAAGAAGATCAAATTCCCTGAGTTGTATGACTTTGATCCTCAGGGATGGATTCAGAAGGCTAACCTGTTTTTTTGACATCAACGGTACTCCTAATCCTCTTCGAATTCGATTGGCTCAATTGAGTATGATTGGCGTTGCTCAACATTGGTTCACCATCGTCAAGCAGGTTCACAATTCTATAACTTGGGATCAATTTCAAATTGAGTTGTTGCAATGTTTTAGTGGATTGGAAATTCAAAATCCATTTGAACAATTCCTCTAATAAGTAATCAGATTCCATCCTTGATTGTATTGATGATTTTGAATATTTTCTCTCGTTGGTTCCGAGATTACCAGAGTCACAGGCACTTGGTTATTTTGTTCCTGGTCTTCGTGATGATGTGAAACGATGGGTATGCCTTCATCACCCTCAATCACGCTTGGATGCGATGTACTTGACCAAAGATGTTGACGTGATGCTACAGTTGTCGATAGGGAGCAAAGGCCTCTCTTGTTGTTATCACAACCAGATTGGGATTAATGAAGGTTTTCAGGAGGAATATTGGACAGACCAATCTTCGTGGGCCTAATTCGATTTCATCAGCCGATAAGGGATCTTCCGTGCGTTCTGATCACTTGCACGTTCCTCATCAAATTCCAGTTGTTCAATCGGAGACTCGTTTCTAATCGTGCCTCATGATTAGGGAGTGCGTTCCTTGACTCGATCGAAGTGGGAAGAATGTCATAAAAAGGGATTATGTTTCCATTGTGGCCAACAGTTTGGCCCTGCTCAAAAGTATCCAGAAGGTCAATTGCGTGTCTAACTATTAGGAGATGATGAGGTTGAGGACCATTCTGGGAATCTTTGTCAACTTGAGGAGATTCACTTTCCTCCAGATCAGTGAATTTGAATATCAATGGAGTCTTGTGGTAACAAGTCTTGAGGACAAGACTTGATTTGAAGGCGGGAGTAATAATAGAGATTGGCACGTGTTATTCTAGAAGGGACAATTTAGGAAGAGTTAAATAAGTTAGTTAGAGGGAGAGAGAATAAACAGAGTAGGAGAGGGTTTGTTAGTGGTGGGATGAATGGTAATCAAACTGTATTGGCTCTTAGTCAAGGGACTTAGAGAGAGGCTCCAACCATTTTGAAAGACGAATGAAAGTTGTAACTTTTGTATGCAATTTTCCTTATTTACAAAAGATAGGAAAAAATTATTTTTGGTATCCTTTTGGTGCGATTGTTTTTTTAGAAATTAAATTCATCTGTCATTGATACGGTCCCTTGGAAAGGATTAAAAAGATAATCCCCTAGGTTGAAATAAATCTCTTGATGAACAAGTTGAGAAAAGATGAATAATCCATGCCTGATTTTTTAATCGCTTCATTCAACAATTTAGTTGCCAATCAAATGGGTCTTACTATATGAAATATTGTGGGGGATCCCTTAAGCCGCAATTTTCGGAGCATAGTTTCAATTGTGCATTCCATTTCACTAGCGGCCATATTGAAAGATGGAAATCCATAAATCTATCCCAACTAGTTTGGCATAAAAGGCTTTCAGACATTGAATCTCTGATTAAGACAAGAAAATTAGTCAGTAACAACATTGTATACTTTTGTGCTTTAGCTAGGAACTTTCTTCCTACTTGCTTTTGCTCTTCAACAACTATTCATCTCTCACAAAGTAAAACCTTATATTTTTACTTTTCCCCCTCAATAAACAGCCTCTCGGGTGCCAAGCTTGAGAGAATGCTTGACAACCGGTGCAAGAGAAATGCGTGTTTTTAAACTAGAATCAGAGTTCAGACAAGTTCACTCAGGTACTTAATGATGTGGTGTAGGCTTCGTGTGATATGCAAGGGTAGCCGGACCTAGCATCATTAGGAGGCTGGCCCGTGTAGTTTGATTAAGGAAATGTATACCCTAATTTGTTATATACAATCTCTTGTACTTGTAATCAATTAGTTATCACCTCAATAGAACGAAAACTCTAGTTGCCCCCGTAAACGTAGGTCAAATCATCGACCGAACCACATAATATCATGTCTTATTTTCTCTTTTCCTTTTACGTTGTTTGTGTGTATGACGAGATAAACCCTAACACTTGCTTACGTATTTGGTTCATGAGCTAAACTATAGCGACCGATAACAATTAACAACCACCAAAAAAAACCCTTTTTTCCCCTTGTTTTCTCTTGAATTGGCCCAACCTAAGTACTTGATTTCAACATACAAGGCTAACAAGATTTTGTGATTCACATTCCAAATTCAGAGCTAAATAATTCAAGAAGCCAAAATCAAGAGCACCATATATATTACCCCCCCCCCCCCCCCCCCAAACACACACAAATCAAGGAGAAGTACCAAACAAGTCTAAAAATGACACAATATCCTGAATCCATCCCCCCAAACGTAGATACTACCCCTGTGGCTCTGCCCAATGAAAAAGGTAACAACTATTCTAGAACATCCATTGAAGATTTTCACATGATAGTTAATAGGAGCCAAAACTACCTATTTGTCATTGGGTTCTTCGTTCTCTATGCATCAATAAAGATTGATCCATGTTCACATTGTAGAGAGGTAACTATCTACGTTCCATTGATCTATGTAGAGTAAAAAATTGCAATTATGATGCACTCAGGAGAGGAGTATCCCTGGTTTCACGAAATTATTAAACTCAAACAGAGAAAAAAAGGAGCAAAATTGCAATTTTCCTAAATACATGAACTCGCAAATTTATTTAAACAAGGTGTCCATTGGGTTTGATCAACGCGAACTGTCAGTTAGGTCGATTTTCAGGCACAAATAAAGTTGATGTCTCATAAACAAAAACGCATAAAGTTCAATAAGCTGAGAAACAGAAAACAATATGATATTCATAAATGATACAAGTCAGCAGAAATATCACATGATGCCAAACCCTAGAAAAAGTTCAGACAACCAAAATAGCTCATATACATCAACAATTAAAACCTCACACATAGGATAAGACGCATAGAAATGTGGATGAAGACGTACATATAAAGAGGGAGTAAAACGAAACCTTTTCGCGATCGACTGGTTCGAATCGAGGCCCAGGTTTACTGTGAATAGGAGGACCTGGAGGTCCTCTTGCCGATGGAGGAATAGGTCTTCCTCCTCTTCTTTGACCTTCTCCTCCTCGTGCTGCCATTGATGAACAAATTTAAGCTCTGCAACTCTTTCTCTCTCTCTCTCTCTCTCTAAACCTTTTCCTGGACCTAAAACTAAAGTTGGTCTTTTATATTTAGGCCAGAAACAACATTTGGGTTGGGCCAAAAACGCAGCACAGTTTGGGTTTTGTTTCAATAGGTAATAATGTATCCACATATGATAATACTACAAATTACATTAATAAATTTTAAAGTTTAGTAATAATATTCAAAGTTTCTACAAACAATCAAAAAACTAAATAACTTTGTTTATATTTATCTGCTAACTCATGAAAATAGTAAAATCATAAAAGTACTTTTAAGTTTAAAATAACAAAATTTATAAGATACACAGTTGGTTATCCATTTACATGTTTAACGTTAACAACACAATGCTACAATACTAGAAGACTCATGATATTTTGTTCAATGAAATGTCTAATGTTACTATCAACCGGTATAAGTTGACTACAACTATTGATTGTTCTAGGTCGTTGACGATATTGTTAGTGTTTTCCTTGATGCTTTTTAATATTTCTTTTTGTTGACGGTATTCTTAGTGTTTTCCTTGATGCTTTTTAATTTTTATTTTTTTGTCTATTGTGATTCAGTTTTTTACTTTGGATTTTATATTTGACTTGATGTTGTATGGAGTTTAAGTGTTTACTTGCCCATTTAAGCCTTTCAAGAAAAAAGGACCAAGAAACAGACTTAAATACAGTGTGCATTTTGACTTGTGGATTGAAATATAAGAAAACATAAAAAAAAATAGATTTTATTCATATTTTCATGGGGCAGACTGGACATAGGGCTACAAACGATCTAAACTTTTATTGAGCAGCTTGAGCTCGAGTTCATCTCGATCAGGTCAAGCTTTTATCGAGTTAGATCTCGAGTCCAAGCCCAAACCCAAAAAACCAAGCTCGAGCTTTTAATAACTCAGCTTGAGTTTGATATACACACACACATACATACATACATATAGGGTCAAGTTCACATGAGACTCCTTTTATTTCGTGAAAATGTGGAAACCACTTTAAAGTTTGTACATCTAATGTATAAATTTATGCATTTGATACAAAGATTAATACATTTGATAATTTATGCATTTTATGTAAAAATTTACGCATCTGATGCTAAAATTTGCCCACTTTATGTCGAATTAATGTATTTGACAAATTTTGTGAATTTAATATCCAAATGTGTGCATTTATTGTATTAATTAAGGAATTTGAAATTTAAATATAATTTTAATGTTAAATTATGATATTTATTAATATTTAAGACTATTAATGGTATTAAGATCCAAATTTATCTTTAAATTTGTGCATTTGAAATTTGATGTACAAATTTATGCATTTGGAAGTGGTTCTCATGTTTTTTTTTTGGAATTTAAGGTTTTTATCGAAACCAATTCCTATATATGTGTTTGTATCAAGCCGGGTTTGTTTGCTTGATCTCGAGCTATATACCTAAAAAGTAACATAAATAGTGTTCGTAGATGTGTTCAAGCTTTGCAAGCTGAGCTTGAACCTACCTCGTGCACATTTTGAGCCGAACTCAAGGTTACATTTTGAAGCTCGTCGAACTCGACTCAACTTGTTTGTAGTCCTAATGGATTTATGATGTTTGATGTCGGCTAGAGGTGTATGCTGTAAAATATCATAATCTGAATTCTATTATAAATATCTCGGAATAACATATTATTTAATCATGAGTTTTGTTGGGATTTAAATAATTCAAGTTTCTTCTTGTTTATGTTTTTTTATTATAAAAGCTTATAAAAACCATGACCAAACCAGTAGCATTCAAGCCGATTATCAGTTCTAGCTTTCATTAATTTTTAGGTTCATTTGAGGGCGGTTGGGTTGGCAGTTGGGTACTTGGGTTGCCTAACCCTTTGTTCTCGAACACATTTAAACGGAGGAAAGGGGAAAGCAAGAGAAAGTGGAAGAAAATAAAAAAAAACATTGTGTTCTTTTATCATATTCAAGGAAGGAAAGCAAAACAAAAGAGGAAAGAAAATATGTAAGGTATTTCTTTCAAATGTTTCCTCTCAAATATGGGAAGAAAGTGAGGGAAAGAAAGTATGTTTATGTAAATTACAAAGAAACAGACTTTTATTTTCTTTCCTACCTCTTCAAAAACATAAATTTTCTTTCATTCATCTTTCTTTTCTTTTGATTCAAGAACACAAACACAAGTATTATTTTCTTTTCTCTTTCAATCTTCCATGTTTATTTGCACATAGGATGCCAAAAAGTACACTCAAGAATAAACTGTACACGTCAGCTAGGATCAACTGTGATCACCACATGTGAATTCTATTTGCGGCCCACATTCAGCCAATTGTTCATCACTGTATACAAAAATAAAAAACTTTAAGGCGGTCATTTTTATATTTGATTTGAACGATCGAAGAAACAAAACCCATAAAAAAAAAAATTAGGGATTTTTTGCAGTACAATTATAAAGGTTCATGATTTCATTTTCAATTTTTGATACATGCAGACATTCAAAAACAATCAAGACCCATTTAGCTTCGCATCATATTCTCCCCTCCTTCTATGACTTTAGGGTGCGTTTGGTATAGAGAATGGAATTATAGAGAAATAGAATAGGAAATGAAATTGTAGAGAAAGAGAAATGAAATTGGTCATTCTCTCCATTTCTCTCTATTTGAGAGAGAATTAGATATAGCGAAATGGAATTCCTTATTTCTCAACTTGCAATTCTC
Source organism: Centrapalus pauciflorus (assembly GCA_020465985.1). Taxonomy (NCBI): domain Eukaryota; kingdom Viridiplantae; phylum Streptophyta; class Magnoliopsida; order Asterales; family Asteraceae; genus Centrapalus; species Centrapalus pauciflorus. The sequence goes on from JAANYP010005274.1 coordinate 405,183, forward strand.
ATCTCCAAACAAACAATGGAATCATTTCTTTTCCATTTCCCCCCATATAATTCCCCATACCAAACACTATTTATCAACTACTAAATTGCGGGTCACATCCCCCTTATTCCATCACTGGCTGTGGATTCTAGCCAATGTTCATTTCTTCCTCAAAGTCTCTAAAGTATTTTTAGATTTTCATTTTATGTGCGTGTGATATTTTATATCACCTTTAAAAATCGGATTTTCTTGAAAAATATCAATCCATTTGTGGGAACTTTATGTTGAATTGAACAAAGTTAGGTTCAATATCTTCATGTATTTTCCCTTCAATTTCATTTTATATGTCCTAAATTTATTTTTTATTCGCATAAAGTAAAATGCGACCTACAATGATATATATATATATATATATATATATATATATATATATATATATATATATATATATATATATATATATATATCTTCATATATTCTCACTCAGATAAATAGGATCAAAAAGGATCTTGCTATTACTTCAATGTATAGTAGAAACAGAAGGCCGGTATTGGCTACTCTATGTCTTAATTATATGAATCTTGGTATGGATATTGGATACCTTTTTAAATTCCTCCACATGAACTATGTGAATTTCGTCTAATAAACATCAGACATGATTATTTAGAATAACTCGATCCTCAAGAAAGTGTTAGAATAATTAAGACATATTTGACATTAGACTCTCACAACCTCGATCGACTGATTTGACATTAGGACACCCCTCAACAGGTTGGCTAATCCTAGCTAGGTGGACACAAGTTCTTATTCTATGAATCTTTTTATTTAGGGAGCATAGGTGCATTTGAGTTTACTCTATTCGGAGATCAATTAAGTTGAAATATTCTACAGCCATGGGAGTTGCATTTTATTTGGTTTATATAATTTCTGTTTGGCTAAAACTTTTTCTCACTCTTGTATCTAGTTAGCTTTCAACAAAAAGGTGGACAATTAATTTTTGGGTTAAGTATCCTTTTAACCGTCCAACATTTAGATTTGACTCAATTAACCACTAAACTATTTATTTATTCTCCAGTTTAGCTATTAAACTTTAATTTACTGCTCGATCTACATTGAGAAAAATGAAAAAAAAAAAAAAAAACTAATTAATAGTTAATTTGGTAAAAGTTGGATTGTTAAATGATACTTAGTTAACCCATAATTTTTCATATAATCTTCCTCGCTATTACTATTAGGTAGTCCTCCCATGGTAGATGGTTCGAGCATATATATATATATATGCTGGGTTCCACGAAATGATTGAGATCGAGCTACAATGGGTCGATATGATATGCATTGAGTTGTTTGTATTGCATGACATAATAATTCAAGAACGGCCGGGTACACCACAACCACATGGGGTGTCCTTTGAGTGGATCGATGTCTCTTGAATTGGGTGTCAATTGACGATTGTCAAAGATCATAGTAATTAGAGTACATGCATCGACCAAATATAATCATGCTTGCTTTGATAGGATTCTTGATTAATTAGCGTCTTTCTGTGCTTTTTGACATTGTGGAAAAATTATGGTAACATCTCTATCATTATTTGTTTTGTAAATGAACTATTCAGCTCTATAGAGTTGAAGATTTACGTAAGCTGACTTCCGATGATATTCATCGTTTGTATGCACCAAATGAATCCATACATGGTTTCCCTAAATACATGCAAGGTGATCATGCAAGCTTGGAAGATTATGTTCAATCAATGTCCATTATTCAACGATGTGTACAATGGAGTTGCACCGAAGATGTTGTTTCAGGTTAACGGAGTACAATAGAAGCATTTGTATTATCTTGCGGACAGGATATACATGATTGAGCTAAATTAAATATTTATTTTTTGCTATTATTTTATTTTAATGTAAAGCTCGTAACACTTTAAACTATTAAAGTGTTAGCAGCCTGCCTTGGACGATGTAAACAAGCTTGATGACAACACTTGAAGGCATCACAAGCTGAAAGGGCTCAAAACATACTAAACAGTACAACAACAAACAAATATCACAAGATTTGAAAAACACAGGTGACCAGAAACAATCTTTTTAGGTTTCAAATGGTCATATGTACAGTAATCAATTTTTATCCAAAGAATTAACTTAGGGTTGTAACCAAGAAAGTCTGATGCATTTCTAGACTTCCCTCAAATGAAAATTTTGTTGGTATGCATAAATTTTAAGCAAGTGCATCTCAACATAGATAGTAATATTGGTAATACGTCGATACCTTGATAGATATGATATAAGAATTATGTGTGCGTATAAATAAATATCATATGACTAATTTGGCCATCTTTGCTTCAGTCTCCTCTCTGGTGGTCCAATGAACAATTCTGTTTCCACATCCGAGTTCTCTCCATTTTCTAAAGTTCGTAAATCGGCTCTCATTTCTTCTGTTCCTTGATCTGATTGGACTACGCACTGCAAAGTTTAAAGTTATGAATACAAAGTTATCTTTTAGAGACTTAACATTAATTTCATATCATTACACTTGTAAAAATTATAAAAAAAAAATTAACAAAGAAACACTACAGTTGCAGAAAATTTGGAGAAAACATGATCGGGTTAACAAACTCTTGTTGTGTGATCATACTTTCCCCTCTGTCTGGATACTAGAGTGTCAACTTTCATTCTTGTTAATTTGCAGGGATGTTATTAGAAAGGTGTTATGAGAAGATTTATGTGGTCTGATGAAATGCATGTGCGCGCATATTCGATCTGGGAATAAAGAATTTGTAGTCCTTTGTAGTATATTAAAAGACAAAAAAATGTTATTAAACTGCATATATACCTGAAGAAAATTATTATGGTAGGTTGAAACCTGATCTGAAATTTTAGATTGTGCCTCTAGAGATGTTAAGTGATAAAGATATGCTACTCGTATTTGTTTGTGTGCACTAGTGATGTATCGATGATTATTCTACTAATTGTTTGTCGTGAAAATGAAAAATATGACAGTCTTGATAGGAGAAAAAATTCGCAACACAACACTACAATGGTGTACTACTAGATCATCCAATTCTTCGACCAACTGAGTGCTTTTAATGGCGTTTTCGGTAAACAAAATGTTAGTTACAATGATTCAAAATGCTAATACAAAAACAAGTTTCAAAAAATATGCAGATACCATATATAAAGATCTAGGAGATACAGAAGAAATTAAACAACTGACCTTCTCAGTAAGCATTGCATTCTCAGCTGCTAGCATTTTCTCCTAAATATTTCCATACAAATAGAAATATAGGATTAGTAAAGTTCTTATGGGAGAAAAAAAAAACCTTTTTTTTCCTGGAGCAATGTTGCTATGAAAACTCGTGGAACATCCCGTATAACCGTTGTATGACTCTAGATTTGGGAATTTTGAGCTCTAGTAAAAGAGGGTAGCATTCGTTTCTAAAACTGATACCTTTGCATGTAGTTGCTCTATCTGTTCATTGTAAACTTGCATCTAAAACATCAAATATTCAACCAAAACATGTTAAGAGATTCAATAATAAACACTAAAATCAATATCTGAAAAGGAAAAAAAGAAAAAAGATTTCTTCAACCACAAGTAATTATTATCTAAACCTTTCGGGCTCGAATAATGTGTACACTCCTCTCCAGCTGCTGTTCGATCTGAACTAGTTCTTCAATGGTGCTTGATCCTAATCCTTCTCCCAAAAGTTTCCTGCATTACAGTGTTTAGACCAGTAGCCATTGATTTGCTTTAAATAAATAAATCTTCATGATATATATGTTGTGTAAAATAGAATATTGATATGAGATCAGTAGCCAAAATTTTCTTGTTTTTTCATCAAAATTTTAGCCTTCAGTGTGTATCTGTGTGTTGAATACAATTAGCATATATGTTCTAATTAATGATTTTAAACTAAAAAATTTGCCCTTATGCATTGCATATATGCTCTAATTAATGATTTAGTTTGAATGTTAATTTCTCATCTTTCATTTTAAACATATTATACATCACTTAAAAGTCTAGCTCACCGGATATATAATACAAACACATAAGATTTGTCATTCACTAAATATATATGTCTACGTATCAAAATTTTGTCTCAAAGTAATCAGTCAATTATTTAATATTTGGCCGGCCTACCTCGTATTTACGTGCAGGCCCTGTCAGCAGGCATTTCTTGAATATTATGTGTTTCCAATCAAATTTAATCCAGAAGCATATATAACACAATATAATTTAGGGCCAATTACCAAGAAAAGTTACATAAAATTCAAATTTTGCCAATAAAGGTAATGTAAAATTTTTTAGGCCAAGAAAGATAACATGAAATTCAAATTTGACAAAAAAATGGTATTGATGACAAATTAAGAAGGTAAATTTTTAATTTTATGCTCCTTTTTTGGTAAGAGAATAATATGTGATTATCTTTCTTGGCCTAAAATTTGAATTTCATATTCTTTCCCGGCCAAAATAGAATTTTATATTACTTTTCTTGACAAAAAAAGTTTTACAATACCTTTATTGTCAAATTTTGTATTTTATATTACCTTTGTTGGTAATTTTCCCTATAATTTAAATAATCATATATATTTAAAACACAAAATTGCACCTTTTTGCAACTTCTAGGAGTTCAACCTTCTTTGCCATTGTAGCAGTTTCATGCTTCAAATGCTGCCATTGAATTACATGTGTATAAAACTAAAAAGCTGAAGAATCAATTCAAGAACGAGACCGATCAACTTATGAGTATGGTTTGATGGTATATGAACCTCAACATCTTCTACACTCGAAGAATTATCAGTTTGAACATCTTTTACATGACTTCTATATCGTTCGATTGTCTCCTGCATGCTGATTGAATTCAAATCCAGAAAAGAAGTAATCATTGCCCAATAAAAGCGATGATGAACATTTGAATTTAATCGAAGGGTACAACATGTTTAATTTCTTGTATGTATTGCTCCAAATTCGATTATGTGTTTGCATGTCAGCATGTGTATGAATGCATGCACAAATAGATATATACATCTATCATGTACGCATATAATGAAATTAAAAGGATAATCATAACAAGTTATCATATAAGTTTAAATTATAATAATTATGCACATCTCATAAAACATATCAAGGATGTGTCACAATCATTTAATGTGAAACCAAAATCACTTTTATATATTGACAATATGTCAATATATATGTAATATTACAATAACCATGTTATTATCGTGTGTGTATACAAACATGTGCGCACACACAAGAGAGACATTTCCTGTGCATGCGTACATGTAAATATGTAATCAACCAATATACAGTAGTACCATGACGACAATTAATCAATTAGCAAAAAAAATTAGGTCGCATCCAAACATAAATCAACATAAATTCATGATTTTATATTCATAGAACAACAGAGGTTTACACAGTTGATAAAACCAACTTAATGGATTTTTAATTCTATTTACTTAAATAGTTTGAGTTTTACTTAAACATGTCCAAAAATGTATCTAGAGTACGTTTAAGCCTTAAACCATACATCTTCCGTAAATTTACTTGATCGATGATCCTTATCATCGTTTTTTTTAAACTAGTCTAAATTCCATTTTGATTATTATACGAGATACGTATATAGATAGTGTATGATCGAGTGAACCTAATCGATTAAAGCATATTAACTATACAATTACAAACTTATTAATTAATTAAACCCATTAATCATTGAATTAAAATAGTCATATATAATCATCTTGTTCTAAAAATTTGTTTTTTTATTAATTAAGAAATCCAAACAATATTGTCTCCTTGATTCTCTACAACTAAGGTTCCTTGAGTGGTTGGCAACTTGCAAAGTCCTTGAAAACTAAAAAGTGAGATGTGCAGGCCGTGGCCTAAAAAGTAAAGCAAAAAAAACATTTTGCAAAAGTCATCGTATGTATAAATCATATCACCTAATGATATATGCTCTTTAATTAAATAATTAAGTTGATAATATGATCATTATAAAGGATTAATAAAAAGTTGGTAACGCTTAAATAGATAATGTAGTTATTATTATTTAAAAAAGTTCACTATATAAATTAATATTTTCCAAGAAAATACAAAAATTAAAATAGTAAATCCTTTTTTTATTAGTTTAATTAGCATGTAAAAACGAATACACAATTTTTAAAATAAAATAGAATAACTTATATATAAAAATTATTATTTTGAGTAGATACAATTATTAATGTTGAGTGAGAATTTTTTTAATATTAATGTTGTACGAAGTTAAAAGAACACAAACTATTTGAGTTTCAATAATAGATGCTTTTTATGGTAAAATCAGAAATGAAAAGGCGGACATTCTTGACATGAAGAATACGAAACACACCATCTCAAGTTAACTGATCAAAACAGGTGAGACAATGAGTCAATCAAAATTAGCGTTCATAATATGATATTATTTTTATCAAATATTTAATATTATCGATCAAATCTATTAATTTACTTTTAATTTATATTTGTTTATTCATTGCTAAGAAGAAATACACATACTTCAATTCCCAGTTAAAGTAATCGGAAAATGAGATCAAATCCACTCATTTTTATGACTTTTATAACGTGTACAGTAATTATATAGTAAAATTCATTTTAATTTTTTTTATAAAATTGGCGTAAAAATGATCAAACCCACAAATTATCTTGTAAAAAATATATAATTAATGAAAAAAAGTAATAAAAGATTGAAACTAAAACCACACATCCCCAAAATCTTGGATATCTTCTACTTTTAGATCCGATTAACCACATTCCAAAAACATAACCTTTCATCGTCTGTTAATTAACTCATCGAAAAGATATATATGTGCAAATTCACATATGTATATGTCTATATGTATAGAGTATATTTTTATAAATAAAAAAAAAAAAGAGAGATTATTTTAAGAAAAAGATTGAAGCCCAGAAATAAAATCAAGAAAAGGAAAAGAAGCCAGAAATCAGATTGAAGAAAATATGAAGATGGAATGAGAAAGATTGAACCTTGAGCTTGCAAATTCATAAAGTTTGCCTCTGGGAGAGAAGATGATCAAAGCAACTTCAGCATCACAAAGCACAGAAAGTTCAAATGCTTTTTTCAACAAACCATTTCTTCTTTTGGAGAAAGTCACTTGTCTACTTGTTGAATTCTCAATCCTCCTCATTTGAGTCTTCCCTCTCACCATCTTAAAAATAATTTTTTAATTCTCCAAGCTTTCACCCTATACAAAAAGTTAAAATTAAAAAAAGGTAAAGAAGTACCCAATCAAATAATATACTACAAAGAAGGTCGTCTTTTAGGCTGTGTTCCAGATGAGTGAAAGCAAATGATAGCAAGAAGATTGGTCGAAGCTAATTGTCATCGATGGTGAGTTCGAGTCTCTGAATATACAGATTGGTCAAACAGCCCATCAATCTTTATGTGATCAAGATCCATCAAAATTGAAGGAACCTCAAAAATACCCATATCAGTTCTTGAATCAAGACGAGATTTTGTGCAAGTTCCATAAAAGAAAAAGATTGAAAACGTGCCAAAAACATATCAAACTCTTACAAGAAGGCTTTTGTTCAAGAAAGAAAAGTAACCTTACAAAAGAGGCAAAAACCTAGAAAGAGGCTGTTCTTTCTTTCTTTTAGATGTGTGGGAGGGAGAGAGAGAGATCGAGAAGAATGAGAAGAAAAGAAATGGAAAATCAACGATGGATAGGAGTGTATGGACTAGGGAGAGAAATGGGCAATTTACTTTTTTAAGAAATGAGATGGTTGAAGGGTAAAGTGCTTTTGTTAGATTGAGTTGTAAGTTATGCATTGAGACTTGTACTTTTTGTGGGCATGGGAATTTTTGGGTATGGAAGAGGGGTAACCTTAAAATTAGCCCACAGGGAACCCTATAAGACATAGGGATAGGCCTAAAATTGCCAATGGTTGAGGTAGGGTTAATTGAGATGATTGATTGGTGCTTGAGTCCCTATTTTTATGGGTGTAGTACCACAAAAAAGAAACGAAAGTGGAAACTAAACTCACCCAATTTAACTACTTTCCTTTTTTTTAATAGTAACAACATTTGTTACTCAATGGTTGCCTTGTATTTGTTTAAGGAGAATGCCCTTTTGCTTATTTTGGTAAATACAAATTTCAAACCCTAAAAGATAGAAAGTTGGTACAATTCTTCCCATTTATTATTAAATTACGTCAAAAAAAAAAACTTTAATGGAAGAAATAAAATGATAAAATGTTATATTTAAGAAAATCATGTTAGTAATAAAACTTGTAAATAACAATTCACTAAACCTTCCAACATATTAACATAAGAATTTCTAGTTGTTATTTTTGATAAAATATTGATTTTTTATGAATTTAATTGTATTTAATACCTTTTAAAGCATTATCGATGGAGTTTGCAGAATGATTCATAGTCTGTCATGACTTACCAAGATAAAAATCACATCGGTATTTCTTGTCATGGACCCATGAAAACGAGATAGAGTCCATTGGATGGGATATGGAAGACACGTTTTGTCTACAAAACTTGTGGAGAGAAAACATATGTGGTTTCATATGTGAATTAGAACCTTTAATATTAAAATAAAATATAAGTTAATTATTTCCAAAAATTATAACATGGTTGGAATAGAAAGAAGACAATTTTTATGTTTTATTATTTTAAATGTGTCATTGGGCTATAAAGTTTAATCATTCCATGAAATTGTTATTTATATATAAATAATATTTTAAATTAGATAATTACATAAACTAATAAATATTGAATACTATTTATTTAAGATTGTTGCGTGATTTTAAAAGGTACAGAAGAAAATTGATATCAAATTGCTAAGGACCACATCAATTCGTAGTGCATATATAAATGAGTTATCTGATTGATTCCGACTTTAATCAAATTAATTTATAATCTGGTTTTCTTATTTTGATTATTAGACGATGATGATAAATCATTTTCGAAACACTTATACAAACACTTAAAATTTTAAGCTTGAAATTTATTTATGCTTTTAATTACTTGTCTAATATGTTTTACAATTTTTTATATTTAAAGTAAATAACAACTTATAAAGAAACCGATATGTTTGACAAGAAACTTTTTGAGAATTTTCAGGAGCATGGGCTTTTGGTTTTCAAAATCTCAAACTAGGGGTGTTCAAAATATTCTGAAACTGAAAAATCGATACAAAAAACCAAAAAAACGTTAAAATTTTGAGGTTAACTGAACCGGATTTTATTAATTTCGGGTTGGTTACCGAACCGGTAAAAACCTTCGGTTTCGGTTTAAATTCATGATTTTGGTGACGGACGGTTAACCAAAAATACAAAAATAAAATTAATTTTATGTATTTTAGCTTTTAGGCCTATAAATATTAACATGTATCCCAACGATCATATAAAATATCAACTCATTTATTTGTATACCTTAAATATTAAATCCAAATTAACAGTAAAACTATATTAGAACAATTTAGTTTAAAAAATTATAAAAATATTTTCTTTTTGTTTCTATTAGATTTTTAAAAATAATGTTCAATCTTTTAAAGATATTTTATAAATAGTTTTTAGTTTAAACTTAATAAAACCAATCTGATATGGACCCATTAAACTGAACCCTGCGAAATACTGTTTTAGCGTAGCGAACTTCGGACATCCATTGGTGAAATTTTCTTTTATTCGTTGCTTTTATTATATTGGACATTTGAAGTTTTTTTAAAATCTAAGGCGGCGTTTGGTTCCCATAATATTTACTCCAGGAATGGAAACTGTCAAGGCAATGGAATTCTGGAATAAATAGAATTTGTCTGGATCCAAATACGATAGCTTGTTTAGTTGGCAGTGTGATTATGACAAATGACCAAAATATTTTATTAATAATTTTTTAAAACTTTTTTGAATTATAAAAATATTTTAAAAGTATTTTTTTTGTTTTATCATCATAAAACAAATTTTTTATATAGATAAACAAAAAACATTCTTTATATATTCATATAACAGATGTCTTCAAATGATAACATTAGATATTAATGTTTACCACATAAACAAAATAGGATTTGATAAGGTGGGGTTAAACTGGGCTAGGTGGCATGTGTAGGAAGTTGTGATATGATATGATAGGATGATACTAAGTGGGGTGAGTGGGTGTAATGTAAGTATAGGAAGGGATGTAATAGGTTTGATAGGTGAGTAGATTGGTGGTAAGTTAGAGTAAGGAAAATGTATGGTATGGCGAGTATATAATAGTCGAAAAAGATGTGATAAGTTTGGTGAGTGAGTAGATTAATGGTAGGGTTAGGTGGGTAGGGTAGGGTTCGATGAGTAGGTGGGGTAGAGTGGGGTGGGGTGAGGTAAGATACGATGGTTATAATATAAGGGTGAGAAGAGAAATGGTAAATTTGATAGATGCGTAAATTGGTGGTAGGGTAAGGGGGTAGGCCTATGGATGAAGGTGGGGTACAATAGGGTAGGTGTAATATAAACGTGGGAAGAGATTTGGTAAGTTTAGCATGATAGATAGGGTGGGTGGATAAGGTATAAGTAGAATAGGTTGGGTTTAGTCGGGTCGATATGGTTGGTATGAATGAATAGATTAGATATGTAATAGGAATGGAATATACATTATTTGATAATTCCAATGGAAAACACATTCCTCTAATGAATGAATGTTTTGCTTGAAAAAGAATTATCCTTCAATGGAATTTGACAGCCAAATATGGCATAAGAATGAAATGTTAACCAAACGCCCCCTAATTGTTGGAGTGTTTTACTTTAAAATTAATTTATTAAATAAAACACGATTAATTGGTAAACTGTATAAGTGAACTTAAAAAACCGATTAATCAGTTAACCGGTTTTTCGGTTTAGGTTTAGGTTCATAAAACTTTCAAACTATATCTCCGATTAACCATCCGAAATATGAGTCATTTCGGTTAACCATCCATGAACACGCAACTCAAACTCTTAAAGCTCTGGATTATAAAGCTTGAATTTTTATCCCGAAATAAAAGGTATTCCATGAGAAGCTGTTTGAATTTGCTTTCCAAAGGAATCTGACTTATGGTCAAACAAATTTAATTTTTAAACTTCCAAATAATTACGCCTCCAGATTCTGATTAATATAATGTTATTTAATATTAAAAGTTATAGGTACTTTTATTAAACACGTTTATATAATTGAAAGTTTTAGCTCTTTTGAAATGTTACATCTTTTAAAAGTTTTAGCTTGAAACTTCATCTAGTTTTGTTAGACATGCTCCAAGAGTATCTAGTAAGTAAAAAAAAATACCGCATGTTTTTTTGAATTGTTTAGTCATACGTATTAGGTCACCTCATTAATTTATAATTCAATATTTTTTTTTTGTCTCAACAATAACATTTAACATATTAATGGTAATATTTTAATTTAAATTAGTTTATTACCCGCGTATTATGCGGATATTTAAATAATATAATAAATTAAAAGGTAAAGATATAAATATTATTTTTTTAAACAAATATATATATATATATATATATATATATATATATATATATATATATATATATATATATATATATATATATATATATATATATATATATATATATATATATATATATATATATGAATATTAATTATTTGCTTATATTTTTTAAACTTATATTATATTATATTATAATTAAGAAGTTAGTAGAGTATTAGATTTTGTTTGATTTGATTTGAATTTAAAAGTAGATTATATTAGATTTGGATAGAATTCAATTAAATTTCATTATTATTTTTAAAACTCAATAATGCCACGTATCGATTCATGGTGATGACACGTGACTTCACAAGAAAAGAGTAAAGCTACTCTTTTATTAGTATTTATAATAGATATATAGATTAGCTAGATTATTAATTGTACTATTTATATCAATTCATATTTTCATTCAGATTTTTTAGAATTGATAAAAAGAATTGATAATTTCTTATAATTGCCACTAATAAGTAATAATAATAGAAAATTCTAAGAATAAAAGTAGATTTTAAATTCTATAAATTAGTTTAAATTTTAAAATCAATACTTTTGTAGAATATTTATGAATGAAAACATATGAAATATATGAAGGAATAATTGTATCTAATTTGTCAACATTTTATACTTAATATGATTTAACTAAAAATGTTTTGTTATATTATTAAATAAATATTTGTTTTAAGATATAAATTATACAAAATTATTACAATTATTATATGCATGTTTCGGAATTTAAAGACAATATATATGTTTTAGTTATTAGCAATCTATTGGTTAATTGTTTTTAATATAATAAATTGAAGTGATTAATGTAAGGAAATAAATTAGGATTGAAAGATAAAAGGTTATTTATATATTTTTTTAATCATTGATTTTAATTAGGAAAGAAAGATAAAATGACATAGGTATAATTATTGATTTTAATTATGGGTATAAGAGACATTTCATAAATAATTATGAGTTGTCATTAATCTGAACCATTGATTTCTTTCCATCCAATGGTCCAGAAACTACAAGTGATTTTCTTATTATATATAGTATAGATATAATAAGATTACTTTTATTATTAACATGTTACAAAGGTTGAGAAAGTAATAAAAAATTAAATGGGCCCATCATTTTGAGATGATAAAGCGTTAAGTTTAAAGGAATCTATAAACTTTAACCCTCTGAGAATAAATCGTTGACATGGCTTGACGGTTTATAGGATAAATCGTTACCACATTTGCTCTAATTAAAGTGTACCAAAGTCACAACGTTTTTAGTTCAAATAATCAAATCTAACACTTATGTGAAAGCATATTTTACTTTTGAAGAATATATAAACTTATGGTCTTGTTGATAAAAATTAGTTATATTTCTTGTTAATTTGTGTGTTTGATAAAGTAGTTAGAACTAAAAAAAACACAAAATCACAATTAGTTTAATGTAACTCTTTTAGTTTTTAGTTTCGTAATTTTTTTAGTTCTTAGTTTTTGTAATTTTAGTTTCATTTGTTGTTATGTATTTTTTATTTTTAATTCAGTAATTTTTAATTTTTAGTTATGTAATAGTTTTAAATATTTATGAAATTAATTGTTTTAGTTTTAATTGTTTTGATAATTAAAATGAATTTATCTTAAAAACATTAAGAAAGATTGAAAGGTTTAAAAAGATAAGGAGCCGTTTGGTTTGCATATTTTTTTCCTTGGGATTTGCATTATGCAACATTTGTATTTGTCAGGATTTTGTCAAAGAATTTGCATTATCTTTTAAAAAAGTTTGTTAATTTGAAAAATGCAAGGTAACTGGGATTTAAAATCCTAGGGGGGAGGCTGGGTTTTGAAATAACAAAGAAGGAAGGGATTTTAGAAATCCTTACTGGAATCTGCGAACCAAACACAAGATTTTAAATGCAAATCCCAGAAAATCCCAGAAAATCCGCAAACCAAACGCACCCCTAAGTATTTTCAAATTTAAAAGATGGAGAGAGAAATCAGATGTGGCGCTGAGATATACAAAAAAGTGCGGAGTGAAACCTTCACCCTAAGGTGTAAAATAGGGAAATGCACGAAGTGTGTGGGTATAGGTATAGGCGTATAGGCTATGTTATGCAAGTGCAATAGGTAGTTGTACAGTATATATGTAAGGGGAGGTGAGGGACCAAAAAAGGGGTCAACATCAGTAGTACGATAATAGAAAAAGTATGAACCAATCAGCAATCGAAAACGCATCGGGAGCCTATGATTTTCATTACAAAAGCAGGTTGGTGTCCCAGTCTGTAATGTCTACTGGACCTGGACCCGGACCCACCCACCCACGTTCAGATATCCATCTATACCTTCTCCTTCTTAAACTACATTTACTGCCAATAATTTAAATATTAAATAAATACATTTCTTTCTCTCTCTCTCTCTCATGAGTCCCTCTCTCTCTTGTAAAAAATCACACATAAACACACACTATAACTATGTGAAACGTGCAAGTTCACATTAACTGCACTGTTGTGAACGTATGTTCACAGCTAAGCATGTTCACATGAATTTTTTCACGTTCACATATTTTTAAGAGGCTATGAAGTGTGAATGCGTGTAATTCTTTTACAAATATGCTTATATTATTTGTATCTAAATGAATATGAAATTTTTTTTTAAAAAAAAAACTTTTTTTCGGAGCATGTTCACATCTTAAACCCGTGTGTTCACAGGTACTCACGGTACTCTGCATTTTTTAGGTACTCACACGAACCATATATATATATATATATATAGATTTAGGTTCAAGTGATTACCACCCCTTATGCAGCGCGCCAAAAGGTATCACCCTTAAAAATAATTTTTTTGAAAATTTTTTTCATGAGCATGTTCTAATTAACGTTACACATATCATGTGTAAATTTCAAGCAAATCCGAACACTCTAAGTGCATGAAAACACGCATCACATAAATGCACGTTCACATGTCTTCAAAATTATGTAAGTGTGTGTTCACATCATTTTTTAGGAGCTAGTAGATGTGAATGTATGTGAAATTTACATATTATCTACATAATGTTAATTAAAACATGTTTGTGAAAAATATATATATATATATATATATATATATATATATATATATATATATATATATATTGAGGTTCTATGGGGCACCATATGCATCGGGAACCAATTGGGAACCAAAAATGCATTAAGGGCGTTTTAGGAATGCTAAACTTGTAATTTATATTTAATTATAATTAAAATATATTTTAGAAACATTTAAAATAGAAGGAATTAATTTAGGTAATTAAATCATTAAATTAACAAAATAACAAACATTTCATTTATCCCTCCCACATTCTCTCACCCACCCTTATCTCTCTCCCCCTCTCTCTAAATCCGGCGGCCGGCCACCACCCCATTGCCACCACTCTATCTAAAGTCGGCGATCACCACCCCATGCATAGCAGTCGGTTCACGGTACAGTTTAATGAAAATGATGATCACCCTTATCTCTCTCCTCCTTTCTCTAAAGCCGGCGGCCACCACCCCCTCTCTCGGTGGTCGCCACTCTATTGACATCCCTCTCTCTAAAGTCGGCGGCCACCGCCCCATGGATAGCAGTCGGTTCATGGTGCCATTTTAATAAAGATGATGATGATTTCGCAATGATAATGATGGAATGATATCGTTTAAAGGTATAGTTGTTTTTTTATGCATTTTCTTTATGGAAATTTTTAAAAGATTAATTGTGTTTATCCGATGTTTATGGAAGACGAATCTGATGCATCATGATTTTGATGAATCCGATGAAGATGCATTATCTTGGATGAATATGGCCGAGATGCATCACGAATAAAGATATATCGTGTTTTTTATGGCCGAGATGCAATACGATGAAGATGCATCGTATTTTTTATGAATCAAATGAAGATGCATCGTGATTTTTGATGAATCAAATAAAGATGCACGTGTTTTGAAGATAAATCCGATGAAAATGCATCACCATTTTGATGATGAATGATGATGGGACGAAAAAGATGTTGAATATGACCGAAAATGAGGATGAATAAAACACTCTTGTTAAATGTGTGTGTATTCATTCATATAGTCGTTTGATGGACATAGAAACTTTAAAATCATATAAATATTTATATATAGATGTATAATGTTAAAATTTAAATGAATATGAAAACAATTTTGTTTTGACCGGTACCCTACTAAAATAATGATACTCATTTAAACAATGGTTGTTTAGATCTCGATATTGATATTAACATTTTACGATTTTACGATCATAATCAACACAAACGATCCAATCCTTAGTAAGATGATCTCAATATTGATATTAAGATCTATGGGTATAATATCAATTAACATATGACTTTGGAGTTCAAAACTCTAAAACATAAAGGGTTTATCATGTACAAAACCAATATGTTTATAAGTTTTTGGCGTTTTCGTCTCTAAAAAAGTCCTTAAGTTATTTTTTTGACTTTCTTGTTTAGTAAAATTTGGCTATTAGAATCTGACTTTTCAGTTTTTATAAAACTCAGTTTACCAATTATAATTGATTTTAATAGTCAAATTTTACAAAACTAGAAGAAAAATTAACTTGCGTATTTTTCAGGAAAAAAATAACACTAGAGAACAAAAACACAAAAACTGTGAACATGTTGATTTTTTTCATAATAAACGCAAATATAAATCTTTGGTGATGTTATTCATTTATCAAATGGTTATGTTAAACTATCATTATAATGTTTAGATTTTAAATATTTTATCAATTTGAAATAAATTAATCTTTTATGTAAACTATAACACATATAAAAAAGACAATATCATTATAGTAGGATATTAGGATCCTGATCTTATAATTCGATCATGCGAAAACAAGATTGATCTTAAGCAAGATCTCAATCTTAACGACCTTAATTTGAACCCGTTTAATAGATATATATAGAACCGGTTCTTGAACATGCCTATTAGATTCCAATGTACACTTTGCAAATGATTATTCACATATATATATTTTTGTTTGCATACACATATATAAGTCAACATTATAAAACTTTTCACCAAAAGACTCATTTCTTTAGATTCAAAAAATAAATCTTGTAAATGGTAAAAAAAAATTATTTGAAATGATGTGAATGAACATTCACATGCTTATGTATAAACATTGACATAATTTTTAAGTACATAGAAAGTATGAACGTATGTTAAATTCACATATCAGATGTATAACGTTAACTTAAACATGATTATGAAAAAACATTTAAAAAAGTTTATAATGGTAGTACCTTCAAGTTCACTTGATTTCAATTCATACATTTCTTAACTTGTGTGTGTGTATAAAAGGTAGGTTGAATGGAGAGTATGTATGAATCGAATAACCTTGTAGAACCAATATGCATCGCTTAAAAAAATATAATGCATCACGTAGATGAATTTGTGCATCACATAAAAATTGTGCATCACGATCATTTGATGCATTATGCTGTCAATCCTAATCAAACCACAATACACCACGGTCATTGTCAACATATGATATCTAGAGTTTTAATGCTCTACTACAAATTGCTTACTGTTAAACCATCATCACATGTTAAACACTTAACTGTGTTTTATAGAGTAACTGATAAATTTTTATGTATCGGACTCTAAAACTAACCTAGTTAAGAATCAATTGCTAATTGTTGATTAAAATTCAATGTATGATTTCAATATTATAGATAGGAACAATCATGTAAAAAACCAACGTACTTTCAGTAAATACGAATAAGTCATTGCACCAAAAACGTTTCCATAAACGTCCCTCAACTTAAAATCGTTTTCGGTGAAAATCACTGCACATAAAATGTTTCCATAAAATTTCTTTAACTTAACGAAATTTTATGAAAAATATTTGAAAAATCTTTAAAAAAATTCCACAAAACAGCACAATTAGGAAAAATTTCAAGTTGAAGGACTTTTATGAAAATGTTTTTGGTATAGGAACTTAATAAAAAAATATAAAAAAAATGCATTGATTTTTTTGGATAATTTTCCCTTTGTAGATAAGTGATGTAAAAAACATGGTGTGTCAACAATGTCTGCCATACCTAGGGATGACAAAAAAAAAAAAAAACAAACCCGCCGAGGAAAACCGAAAAGCGATCTAATCGGGACGGGTGCTCCCGAACCCGATTAAGTTAAACGGGAGATGGGGCGGGTATGACATTGATAATACCCGTCACGTATATCCGATTACAAACCATCAGGGCTTGCCCTGGTGGCCACCACCAAAGGTGGGGAGGCTTGCCTCTAGGAGAGGTCACGGGTTCAATCCCTGACATTGGTGAATCTAATCTAACTTTGGGTGTAATACTAACAACTAACTAGCCTTTCAAAAAAAAAACGTATACCCGATTACATAACTCGTTTAAATCCCCGAATACCCAATTTACCATTCTATTTATATTGTATATATATTATATATAAAAGATGATATGTTTATCTATTTTATATATTATACATAAAAATTATTATGTATAATTTAATGAACTTATTTATCTACATATAATTTATTGAAATAATGTTTTTTTTCGCTATCATTTGATGGGGATACAAATTTAATTTAATATTAGTATTTTAATTTTAACTTATATGGACGTTTTAAGCAAAGATTATGAACCGTGTAGTTAAATTTCATATCATTAATTTATAAATGGGTTCCCCGATTTCCCGCAGGTTTCCCCGCGTACCCGATGGGGATTCCCGTTTAATACCCGCGGTTTTTTTAAACGGGGACGGGATTTCCATTCCCCGTCCCGAACCCGCCCCGTTGTCATTCCTAGACTCATACCTCCGATGACAAACGCTATCAAGATTACATTAAAATGTGTAGATAATATTTTAGGGAATGATATTATTATACCTTCATTCTATATTATTGATTTAATATATATCCTTTTATGATTTAACACCATTATTTTATTTTTTAATTTCTCTCTATATATATTGTTACGATTACCACTACCGTTATTTTATTTTTCCTCTTTCTATCTATCTCATATCTCACGAGGGAGGTATATATTTAGCAAACCCCTTGTTTTATGATCGGGTATAATATATTTATGATCGGGTATAATATATACTCATGTATTACATGAGTTTAATTTAAAAAAAAAAAATTAACATACACACACATATTATTTATATATATATATATATATATATATATATATATATATATATATATATATATATATATATAAACATGACATAATTATTAAAAAATGTGAGTTTATTATATTTTAGTTAATTATATATCAGATTAGTTAGATTATATTATAATAAATTGAATTGGATTTGATTTTAATTCAAATTTAACTTTAGTAATGACATGTGACTGATTGAAGTTTTGACACGTGATGAATTAAATGAGGGGTCGACACCGTGACAAATTATTTACTTATTTAATAATGTTTATAGATTATAGATATAGATTCTTGATGTGATTAAATTTAAGCAAAAATAATACATGATAATTAATCCAAAATTCTTTTTAAAAAGATTTTAAATAAAAAATAGTGATATGGTTGTATCGTAACCTATTATCGTTTAAACATATAGCCTAGCATTATGCATTGAGCATCCTCAGGAATTATCAAGGTGCATTTAGTTAGATTAATGAAATCCTAAGCAATAAAATGTAGATTTAAATTATTACAGTGTTTTTTGAAACTTTATGTATGCTACAAAGAGATTCAAGTAGAAATTATAAATCTCATCGGGCATTGCTATATATACAGTCTCATTTCCTTAATTTTTACTAATCACACACCACTTTACTCACATGATTTTTGTTAATGACGTGAGACCCGATGAATAAAAGTTAATCTTCTCTCACAATAAAATAGAATGTGTGTGATTAACAATTGAGAGGATGTGTATATAGAATTACCCATTTCACCATTATTCACATAGTCATTTGTAAATGAACAACTTTATCCGACCCTAAACGTCATGGAATTTAATTTCCCATCTTTATCGATTAGACATATAGCTACAAAGAGATTCAAGTAGGAAATTTAAATTTCAACAATTCACAATCAACATCTTTATCCGACCGAAACATCATGTTCTATAACACCCACAAAATGCTACACGGATTGGAATTTAATTTCCCATTCTTTTAAATTTCATTCTTTTAATATTTTATTTTCAATTGACATATAGTCATATACGAACATACGTATGTATGTATTGTAAGAAAATCATGGATGAAACTAGATTGAACAAAGTTGGAATCATTGATGATATCTGTGATTGTGTTTATACACTTTCCTGTAACAATTATTTGCCCTAATGGGTAACCAAATATTGTTAACGGATAAAAAAATGCATTCATTTTAAATGATGATCTCGTTTATACATATATTGTTGTTAACTAACAAAATTAAATGGATAAGATAAGTAGGGATGAGCATTGATACCAAAAATACCGGCTCGGACAAAAAAAACCCGAAAACAGGCCCGGAGCAAACGTTATTAATGAAATTGGTCCGGTTTCGGTTTACATTAAAATCACTATTTTCGGTTTTCCGGGTTCGGTCCACCAGTTTTCGGTTTTTAACCCGGCCCAAACCGGAATTTAAACTTTATGTTATCAATTTTAAAGTTTATGTTATATTCTTATTTTTTGTAGTCCACAAAGAAACAAAATTTTCTAAATATTATTTCTAAATCATATAAAAAGTATATGTAATAGCTATTGAGCTCTTTCGTAAATATATAATCATGTAAAAGTCTTTCTAACAATGTAAATATTTTTTTTATAATACTATAGAGATAAATATAGAGACCTTAATATAAGTAAAATATGTTTGATCTTTTATTTTGTTCAAAGAAAATTTGATAAATTTGATAATTTCACAAAGAGAAAGAGTTGAAGAAGAAAGATAAACAAAACAGTAAAACATTTATAAGACTTGTACTGGTTCGAGAACCGAAAAACCGAACCAGACAAAACCCGTATTGGGTCGATTTTCGGTTTTCTTATTTCCCTAAATTTGGTTTTCGGTTCTTTTCGGTCTGGGCCAGTTTGGTTCAAATGTTCATCCCTAAAGATAGGTTAATTTTCCATTCAACCAACTAAAGCGGTTGAAACCGCCATACCTTAACAATTGTGATATCTTAACAACACCAAGGTTGTTAAGACAACAGACTTCACATGGCTAAGACTGTTAAGATAAGCCACTCTACCTTAACGACACAAGAACTGTTAAGATAGCAACATCCAAACTTGTTAAAACAAGTTATTTCAAGTCTATTAAGATAAGCTCAAGCTTGTTAAAATAGGTCATAACCAAGGCCGACCCTACAGGGGGCCACACGGGCTACGGCCCAGGGCATCAAACATCGAGGGACATTAATTTTTCGGTCCAATAATTAATATATTAAGCTTTCTTTTGCTATTCAATATTCATATTTAAAAGCTGTAAACGAACCAAATGAACACGAACGACGATATGTTCAGTTCTTCATGTTCGTTCAAATAATTTTTGTTTAATTTTTTAACCACATATTATAAGAAGTGACCAACCCCCTTTAAAAATTGTATGTTGTATTTTAAAAAAAAAATTAAAGGACGTTATTCTTTTATCGTGCCCTGGGCATGTAAATGTTCAGGACCGGCTTGGCTATAACTAGGTTGTTAAGATAAACATAAGAAGGATGTTAAGATAGCAATTTCAAGGCTGTTAAGATAAACAATCATATCTTAACATCCTTTCTCTTAACACTCATACTTTGTCTTAACACCCTAAGCTTAACATCAAGCTTTCTCAATGAAATTAACACAACAAGAAATAAATTCTAACATCAAATCACTTTCGAAATTCGTATTTGTTTCCGGGCGCTGCCCCGAGCCCCGCAAGGGGCGGCTCCTCCTTAACCCGTCCGCTGACCGGTCAGCAGAACCACCGCCAGGGGCTCTGTCCCTAAATCGGGCCTTGACTTTAGCCAAATTTATAGGAGTATGCACTTCGCATCTCTTAAATTCGTTTTAGAGTCGACCAAAGTCAATTAAGTTGGTTAAACTACTGCACTAAAATAACATGTAACTAGAAGAAGAATTTGCATATGGACCACCTTATTCAGAAGGAAAGTAACACCATTCCTTTTGGGGCCTATCTATCAACCAGCATAATATTAAGTTATTAACAAACACATTTCACGTTTATTAATATCTATCTAAATGTGCAGTTCAAAAAGAATATTAATCTAAATGTTATTTTCTAATTTTATATCTTATCTTGCTTTATTATGATATCATCTATTCATTTTAATTTATTATTACTATCTCACATTTAACTATTTCAAATGAATCTAAAACAAGATTTTAACAAATTGATAAATAAAAATTTATGTGATTATATTATTAAGTTGGTGATTTAAGTTTTAAGTGTGTGCGTGTATAATATTTATTTTTTAATGTTTATAAGATTTAATAAGTATCGTGTTCTTTATTTTAAATTATTTTTAAGGATATGGTTTAATATATAGAACTGAGAATAAAATAACCTTTTATTTTAAGATGTTATTTCAAACATGCAAGTATGAAAAAAAAATACTTTTAATAGTTAAATAATTATTTTAAAATTATCTTTTTAATATCTTTTATAATGTTTAAAATAAAATATATTATAAATAAAAGATGAATAAAATGAAAATGATATAAATAAAAACCTTTGTGATTATAACAATAATATTTGGGTTTACCATTTATTTAAACATACTATTATAAATCAATGTTTCAAACCAAATCATAAAACTTTACTTAAAAAAATACATGTGTATTTATTATATTAGGGTCTTTGTCATATATGTTCAATTGCGAATTTGATCCTTCGAGCAAAACATATAGATGGTCTCTAAAAACGAGTTCTTGTAACATTTTGGTTCTCAAACTTTCGTTAACTCTAGGTGTATTTTCGTCTTTTATCCATACAAGACGAAATCCTGTTTATAAAATTACACCTAAAAATTATCAACGAGAGTTTAAATGATGTGTAATACTTGACAACCGGTTTCAAAAATTAAAACTTATTCCACGTAGGTTATTTACCGGTTCACGTAGGATTAATAACCGTTTTTAACCGGTTACCCATTGATAAAACGTTGATTTGCTGATTTTAGTTAGTTCGGGGTATTCTATGCAACGAAAAATGATTTGAGATTTTAATCACAAAAAAATGGCATTGAACCTCAGCTTGTTTTACTTCTTTTGGTTAAATACTAGAGGAAATCTTAGTCGAAAACTAATATGAAGTAAGTGGTTGTGTGATCCTCTTTTGGAACTTTCTTTCTAGTTCTATTATTTCCTTTGGTTAGCTTTCTTTCTAGTTTTGTTATTTCCTTTGGTGTATGTACTTTCTTCCCTCTAGTTTCTTGCTTGAGATTTTTTAGTTATATTTCATTTTGTTGTTAAAGAAAAATACTACCCAATCCAAAGTCCAAGAAGTGTGCTATACAATAATCATCAAATTATCAAAATATGTTGAGGGTATGGCCTAGACACTCAAACTAGATCCCACAATATCTTTTCCTTTAATTGTAGTTGCCGCTTATGAAAAATGTTAAGTATCAAAGGTCAGCTAACGCTTAGTGAGTAATATCATATCAATAAACATACATAAGATGTTATTTCACAATCCAAATTCAGGTTATCATGCCAAATAAATAATCGGCATGCATCATGCTCCCAGTACTGTCGAGAGTCAAGCGAGCACATACTCATAACACATATAATCTGATGTGTCCAACATGTCGGGATCCGGGACAACCGATGTTGCTAAATAAACACTCGACCGAAACATCACACGAAGTAATGTCGGCAGCCATATATGTATATAGTCGACATGAGCTCATGGAATAGGGTATCAATACATAGTTGATGACCAATCAAGCAACAAATAATAACGAAAAAAAGGTAACATGGTATCAAATAATAACATGCGAATGCAATGTAATGTAAAATTAATCTGACAAAATCACAGAGTAGAATCAATCAGTAATTGATCGACCTAGTAAATTCCCAAACCATCAGCAATCAATTTATTAACTCTCAGTAACAAAGTACACCGCCTAAATAAGCAATTAATCATTAAAATAACTAAAATTCATATTTGATCCTTACACGATAATATGTACTTCTACTCTTCCTTCGGACCTTATTATTGGATTTTACCACTAAACTTGACAGTTAAGTATAGTACGTTGCTTAAATTTGAAAATTTCATAATAATTATTGAAAATAACCAAAAATTAGAGGACCAAATTCTAAATCCGCTAAAGTAGAATTTTGATTTGAAGTCTAAGGTGCCGTTTGGATTGCATGAATTTAAAATAGGGGTGAGCGACGGGTACCATTTCCCGAACCCGAACCGGTACCGGTACCGACCGGTACCGAATTAATATATTCGGTTCGGTATTCGGTTTTTAAATTAGCTAAAATTCGGTATTCGGTACTCTCGGTTCGGTATTCGGTTTTTAAATTAGCTAAAATTCGGTATTCGGGACCGAACCGGCACCGTATAAAATTATACGGTTCGGTATTCGGTTCTTTCAAAACTAATAATTCGGTTTCGGTATTTTCGGGATCGGTACCGGTTCGGTTCGGTCCGGTACCGAGCTCACCCCTAATTTAAAATGATGGATTCCAAAATGATAGGATTTTGAAATAATTAGAGACATGGGTGGATTATGAAAAGAGGAGAAGTGGGGAATATGGAATGCCAAATGAAGCAAAATCCTTTCTATTTAGATTTTATCCAAACATGGCATGGAAGGATTTCAAAATCCAAATCCTAAATGAGTTGTTGAGATCCTCCAAACCAAACGCCACTTAAAATACGAGAAAACCCAACTATTGAAATGTTACATCGTTTTATGTCGTATAACTTTGTCATGAACTCATATAAACATAACTCTATCATTTCTCGTCATTTATATGTTGACTATAATATCGAAACATTCCTTGCTAGATGACCTGGTTCTAACGGGTCACTTTGTGGTGCGCTTTTGACTTTTCGGTACTTTTAACCATGATATTGGCACCTTCTTTTGCTATAATTGAAGGAGTGTATTAGGTTGTATTTTGCAAGAAAAGAAAAGATAAACTTTAGGTCATGAATTTTGAAATATACAATAACCATATGGTTGCTGTAATATTTTTTTCCTAATTTTAGCTTCTACAATTTAAGGCTTCTAACTAATAATTTGTTATTATTTTATTTCCTTTCGATTCTCTCTACCAAGTACCTTTTATCCAGAGGTTTTTGCATTGAAAATTCCGATTGGAAGATAGAAAACGGATGTGAGAAAGAGAGGGATAGAGAATAAATTACCGACTTAGGTCCTATATTTTACCTCTTAATAGAACCATTAAGAAGTCATTTTACCTTTAGATTGATTCTTAATGATTTCATTAACAAGTATACAAACAACCCCTTACCTAGTTATAATTCCGTTTGCACAATGAGTCATTTTGTGGCGTTATTTCGGTCTAGTTGTCAACACTTTCTTTTTCGTTGGAAATTGAAAAAGAGATGGGTGATGTTTGTTTGTTTTTTAATGGAACCATGAAGAGACCGTTTAATCTTGAATGAGCCTCTTAATGGTTTCATTAAAAAGTAAACAAACAACTTGATAGAGGTTGAAATCCGATGATCTTGGTATATAAACGGATTGAGATAAAGATGAAAGGAAACGAGAGAATGGAGAAGAGAGATTGTAAAGTTTGAATTTGGAAGGAAATAAAAGCTTTGATTATTATGTGCATGTGCATGTCTATGAACACAAGACTCCGAACTCTGGAGAAGGTTTGATCTGCAGAGTCAAACAATCATTTTCAATTCTTTTTATCAATCAGATGTTACACTCGAATGGAAAATCAAACATGAAGACAATCCAAAAAATAACGCAAAACACCTAAACATAGAACACGATAGATCGATAAAGCTATTACGTGAACTAAACGTACCGTTGGCTTCAGAAAAACCACACAAAATCACATATATTTAGACCTCTATATGAGAGACAAGAACAAAGCCTGGGAATAAGCTTGAGAAAAACATCGCGTTAATTTGTTGCTTCCCAGAATTACGTACACAGTTTACAAAAACGTCCAAATGTCTCTACAACAATTCATAAAATGGGAAATCAAACTGAAATCAACATTAATGGTTTGATCAATTAATTGAATTGGTTGGTTTCTAAGCAAATCAAACTATTGGAAATTTGGACTGCACGATGAAAATTAAAGAAAATGTATAGATATCAAAATCTAAAACAAAGATCGATGATCAAAACTGTAAAAAACCCATAATCATAATCTTGAATCTTGAAGACAAAACTGATTAATTTCCCACATAACTCACGAGAAGTGACAACCAGAACCTAAGAAAACTAACCAACCACAAAGTACTGAAGTGATTTCCAAAAATAGAAAGTTAAAAACAACCATGCATAACTAGAACTTTAGTATCATTCTTTACTATTAATCGAAAGTCAAAGTCAAACATTACAAGTCAAACAAAATTCATTGATAAGTACATATTTCACAACCAAAATACACCACAAAGAGAAATCACTTCAATCCCTCCTCCCCACTAAAGCCAAACTACCCAATAAACAATCCCTTCCCCATATCTAACTTGTACGGTTGTACCCCTTGCACATAAAGGTGTACACCACTCAGTATTTGGTTCTTTTACCACTGAATTAAAAAAAAAATACACAGCAGCTATATAAACAGGCAAAATAAAGAACAAAAATACAGACTTTTTATCCAACCCATCAAACCATTTCCTCCAAATCTGTTCCCAAATTCAAGTCTTTATGCTTAAAATGGTGCGTGAAAAGCGCTATAAGCAATGGATTTCTTCTTAAACAAGCAACGAAATCATCCTTGCTGATCTTACCATCACCATCAGTGTCGAACAAATCGAATAGTGTGCTTATCTGCAATTACATATTTGAAAATTCATGTTTGAAACAAAAAAATAATAAGAAAGTTATTTTAAGGCATTGAATTGATAAAGAATGTATCAGTAACAACCTCGGTTGTTGTCATGGTGGGAATGGCTGGACTCACTGAATCTCCAAACTGTTTAAGAAAACAAATTAGAGTAAGTAGTTGAGAATTTAATGAACCAACCACAATTTAATAAAATAAAAAACTTTAATTACTTCGCGCAAGCAGATGTAATGATCTTTATCTTTGTCACTTTCAGTAAAGGCCACTTCACATGCTCGTCGGAATAATGGCAGCTTCAGAATGTGAGCCGACCCAACCAAGAACTGCATAATCCATACAAAAAACAAACATTGAACTAATCTGCTGGTAATGCAAATTGACATTGAACTTTAGTTTTGATAATCCAATGTTTGGGTTGGATTTCATTTGGTTTGTTAGCATTTACTTGTGTATGTATGTGTAAAACAACAACTTACAAACATACAATAATTTAGGATCATACACTAAAACATTAATATAATACACAAAAGAAACTCCTAAAGTTTATACAAATGCTAAAAAGAAATAACCATAACCACTTCCTAACCCTCCACAGTCCACTTCCACCACATATTAGAGATTTAAAGATTGGTCAATATTTTGGGACCTTTATTAATGTAAGGGGCCACATTGTTTAATAAGAATGAGCATAGGTTTTCCTCAAGATGCATTTTGACTGATTGGGGTGACCACACACCCTCCCAAGCCCCCTTCATCTCCTTGCCCTTTACTCGTGGTAAAGAAAGAAATAGGCCCCACACAAATATCGTATAAGCTTCGGTTTATGGGTCCCAATTCTATGACACGAGTACAAAAGAAGTCGGACCCCCCAAAAATGATCCTCCCACATACTGCATATGCCAAACAAAAACAACCCTACAAGACTTTATAAAGACCAATGGGGCCTGGAAATGCCATGTTTTCATTTTATGTGTTAGCCAGATATGCCATGCAACAACATATAGCAACATGGGACCCTTGTAGGATTCCCTATAAGATTCATTTCAATTTGTGGCTCATGTTTTTGTGATTTATTATGAATGAAAATAAAACCCACAAAATGAAGAACAATAAATGGTGATTGCATCAAATTTACCTCTTTGAAAGTTATAATTCCATTCTTCTCGGCATCAATAAATCCAAAAATCTGTAGCAAAGAAGAGGAAACTTGAAGACACCCATGGCAGGAAAAGCAATGATGTTTTTGAAGGTAATACTCTGTCTATTTTCTATTAGTTATCCTACTTCAAATTCAAATGTCAAATATACTATCGATCTTTAAATTTTGATACAAGTTTCTTCGACTTTTGAGCAGAAAAGTAATAAGTATTCCACCAAAAGGCACAATAATGTTACAGTTACAAAAAAAAATCGTTATAGATTTCAGGAGGAACAAATTCTAGTTTTGTTAAATATAAGTTTGACATCGATAAGTCATAGGATAGCAACTAGTATAGAACAAAGAGAGTAATAGTTATAAAGAAAATGAAAGTAGTTTTCTTACTACCATCGCAGAAAGGCTACTAGGCTTCAATTTTAAAACCCCAAGAAAATCTTCGATTTTAACACATCCGCTGCAAATAAAATGCAAGTAGTTGATATAAATATTGCATGTGTTTCATAAAATTTGCAAAAAGAAAAATGGAATGCGCAAATAAGCAATTCTAAACTGAAAACTTCCAATATGTGGCCAGTTGTAATTGTCACGAGATGTCTCAAAATGAAACGATTTCATTTCCAGAGCTCATTTGAACGTGAGTTTTGTGTATGAATAGATACAAGAACGACATCAATGCAAAATATTGTCATAAAAGCTTTTTTTATAGAGGATATAAAATTTGAAAAGAATACTCGTAGCAATATACCTACGATCCGGATTCATGGCAAGAAATCTATCCAAGAAGTCTACAGCTTCAGGCGAGCTTAAATGGCATAACTGGAAAATGGGAACACAAAATTCATCTCAATTAAAATATTTCGTAAAACCCAAAATAGGTAATTGGATATATGTTTTGAAATTGGGTATGGGATATTATATAATCAAAGATCAGATAATCAATTGGGATGAAACATAATCAATGGTAACAAAAACGTGTTGCAAGATATTGTGTTTACGATGTATGAAATGTTTAATAATTTTTTATTATTTGAGGAACTGATGATAGATAAAATGACCACGCATTATCATGTATATAGTTGAAATTTCTAATGTTATAATATGACAATACTTTCTATCTCATTTATCAATCATTTTCTTTAAAAAATGTGTCATCTAAAAATTTCAGTGTTTATCATTTTTCATAATACAATCATTAATAATGAAAAAGAGGTGTGGAAAGTCTGATATAGTTTTCAAAGAAAAAGAGGTTAAATAAATAATTTAGCTTCCCCTTAAATATTTGTTTTCAAAACTGATTATATGAGACTGCACAATCGGGAAATCATAATTATAATCACTCGATTCAAACATTATAAACTAATTTTGAGACTTCAAACTGCAATTATTAGTTAATCACCGTATCATAACACACATCCAATTGCCCCAAAAATCATAAATACTAGAAAAACAATACTAACAAATTTATGTTATATTCTAAAAGATCATTAACAGGAAGTATTGGCATGTCTACTGATCTCGCTCCATGAAAATTGCATCAATTACCAAGTTGAGATGTCCTGTAAAAATGTTACCTTTTTCTATTTTGACAAATTTTCTGGCTAGTTACCTTGTTTGCTGAGTGAAGATTACAAGAATGGTCGAAAGGTATTCAAGAATCAAGACGACCGACTAACAGTCGAGCATGTCCATTAAACTATGTCAGTGGTCATAGGTTGCAATTTTCATTGGATGGAGAGTGTGGTACTAGGTAGGTTCCTTTTTATTAAGAAATAATAACTGCACTACAAACTCACTTTTTGAACTTTTGCCATCTCAACCATAAATGGTGACAAATTTTCCTGCAAAGAAACAAAATAAGGTTAGCATTTTGAGAGGTGTGCACAGCTCGATCAGGGTGGACGAAACTGAATAACCAAACCCAACTGCATCAAACCAAAAGTTGAAAAAGTATGAACCAGGACCAGGACCGCTTTTTTCCACAAATTGGTTTTCGGTCCGAAGCAGTTGAACTTTCTTTATTTTTAAACTTGGTACCACATTCTAGGTCCGATACTCTGATGCAGTCAGGTTAATATGTTCCAAATAAAAAAAGACCAAGTACGTGTATTGGGTTCATGGTCTGGTATGGGACCAAACCGGTTCTAAACAGATACAAACAGCATGCAACTTGAATTTCACCATACTGTCTTCTGTAAGACCCTGTTTAGATTAGATATATACCTGCCCAGCCTCGGCTGCCTTTGAAAGTAGTGCATAATCTGCAAAAGAGTGGAATGTTTGTACAACATTGAGAGCAGAGGCCATGGCTCTTCCAGTCTGCACAAACATGAATTGTTGTTAAAGACAGATACACTCGGTTTTGACCGTTAAAAAAACAACATATCTTATTACTGAGATAAACTTACCCTCTCAGCAAAACGAGTTGCACTTTCCTTGTGATGTTGTGAGGGCGAAACAACAGGAAGATATTCAACCTGATTTATTTGAAACAAGAAATATCAATTCTTTCAAGTGTTCGGCAATCTCCGATAGTGATTATCTTAAAATCTAAAAAGCATACCTCCAAGAAATTGTGGAACTGCATGAACATTCTAAACATCAGTGTCGCCAGAGCAATATGACCCCTATAGACATGTGAAGCACCGCTTAACGATCATATGAATGATAAATAATCCCGGCAGAATTTCTATGGGCAAGACGAACTTACCATGATTGATCAAAATGTACATGAGGATAGCGGATGACAACTGGTTGTATAGGATAACCAGGGATAAATGCACCAAGTTGGAAAGATATAAGCTGCCTTCCGTTGGTTGTGGTTCCCTCGGGAAACAAAAGTACTCGAGGAAATCTGTTGCCTGAGGCCTTTCTCTGTATTTGATATCCTTGAAAGCACACATCTGTATCAAATTGCTTTCATATTGATAGAATACAAGAGGTCTCATTTTGAACGTAATTTGACCAGCAAAACATGTCTATTGACCATCATTCAACTATTTTGTCTTTAATTGTTTTGGTCCAGATAGAAACTTTAAGGTCACTGAAATGTTTTTTTTTTATGAAAACCAATATGCTCACTCCACCCAATGAAAATGGCAACGCTTGCCTTTGACACATTATTTATGGAAATATCCTTCAACAAAGAGGAAGTTAGAAAAATCATGTGAACCCAAACCAATACTAGCGGGTATACGTAACAAAAATGGATAGATCAGGCAACAAGTCATAATGGGCCGGGCTAGGTTGATCGCACACACTTCTAGCAATTTAAAATATTATACAACACTTGAGTATGCTATGTGTGAGTACTAGGGGTGTAAACGAGCCGAGTCCGAGCCCGTTAAAGCTCGAGTTGGGCCTCGTTTAGCAGCCCCGACTCGTTTATTATATATATATATATTTTATATTTACTTAATCTATATATTATATATTTATTAATTAATAACTATATTTATATATGGGCTCTTTTAGGCTCGCGAGCTCGATATGTGAAGCTCGGGCTCGAGCTCGTTTATTAAATGAGCTCATATTTAGGCTCGGGCTCGTTTAACTCGAGCTTTTTTCGAGCTTTAGCGAGTCGAGCTCGAATATCGAAGGGTAGCACATAATCATCAGAGGCACTCCCACCGAATGGAACTTTTATATGTAAATTTCATAATTATACATACAACATGTTCATAGGCTGAGTATGACCGAGTAATTTAGGCCGCCTAGGCCGAGTTTGACCGGTTCTGAGTAATTAGCCCGATTACCTACAACTCGCCTCTGTAAAGGATCAATTACATATTACTTGCCGAGTATCGACCACCTAGGCCGATTTTTGCAACACTGTGTATGATATGTTTCCATTATAGCCTAACTTTTACCCATAATTGAGTCATTTTCACATTAGTAGGCTGAAAGTATAACCAATATCGAGTCGTTTTCACAAAAATAGGTTGAAATTGTATAACCAAAATGAGACGTTTTCACATAAAGATATTGACATTGCCCCTCTACTATCGATTTGTTTGTATAGATGATAATGTGTAGCTTGGTAATTGTAACTTAGAAACTTCTCTATAAGAGAAATGTTTCATTCTTTATGGAACATCTCATAACTGCAATTTTAATGGAAGAAATATTTAGTAATCAGCATATTCTTTCATTCTAATCACTGCTCATAAGCACACTTGATCATAGAGAGGCCTAAAAAGTCATTTTCTTTATATCTCCAAACAAAACAGAGTTTATAACTGCATCAGCTTATGTTGTTACATTACTATTTACCAACAAAATAATTTACTCAGACGATCATGTGGCAAAGCAGGTTCATCATAGTCACTTAAAGGTGAAAGCTTGAAGCTAGTACAACAAATGTAAACAAAATCATCGAATAATAAAATAGGGAGCACAATTTACAAGAAACGAAGGCTTGTTACCTTTATTTCATTTACAGCCTGCTTCCGTGATTGGTACGAGAACCGATTCACATATATCACCTGAAAATATAATATAATAAGAAAAAGCAAAACTAAATAGAACAATTAACAAAATATTGTAAAAGCGTATAACTGCAGACAAATAATACTTTTTTATAACTTGAATTTACCTGCATAGCTCTAATTATGGTTCCAACAAAGGGCATGGAATCATGGGACTCAGATGCAACGATTGTTGGAGACGATTCATAGAAAAAGAAGATCGGATCAATGTATGATACATGATTAGATACAAGAATAGGAGCGGTCTCCCTTGGAGCAGGCTTCCCCTTTCTTTTTATCCAATGGTAGCTGCAACATCGAAAGAGAAAAGGTAATGATAAATATCAACCAAAATAAAGTCATTTTACATGAATCGACGACACATGTGCAAAAAATTATGAATTCCTTCCAACTCGGAAGTCTATGGTGTTGTCTGATCTCCATGCTTTAGAGAATTAGGCCAAATTCCATAAGAAACATCTTGATAACATAAATTCACCATTTTAACCCACTCAACTATTTTAAGAGAGTGTTTGGCTGTGCATTTTGGAATTAATATTGTGACTTGAGCATCTTCGAGTATGATTTTCTCACAAGCCAAACCTGCATCTATAAGAAACTTCAAAATCCTAATACCCTAAAGGTCTAAACAGCTTGGATATGAATGATAGTTGATGGTTGAATTCGTTGCAACTTGTCCATTGAGATCCAGTGTCTTCTTAGTGGCTCTGTAAACTCCTAGTACGATGAAATTTTCATACCAGAAATGGCTACTGGGATTTTCAATCCGGAAATGAACTATAATAACAATTTTTTTCAAGGGATGCACAATAGCATTATTTATACCTACAAATGCATTTAAGGCATGCATGTCCAAGTAGGTGAGCCATGCATATTCATCTAAGATCCTGTGAATACAAATAACATCAAACTATATATTTCAACCTTGCCGTTAGTGTCCAAGGAAATTACAAATAATAAATGAAGTACCAGCTTAACCCCATAGCAGTGACTTAATGGTTGAGTCTAAAGAACCTTCAAGAAGG
Organism: Centrapalus pauciflorus; assembly: GCA_020465985.1. Lineage (NCBI taxonomy): Eukaryota > Viridiplantae > Streptophyta > Magnoliopsida > Asterales > Asteraceae > Centrapalus > Centrapalus pauciflorus. Next base: position 438,321 of record JAANYP010005274.1, read on the forward strand.
TCATGAGTTAGACTCCTAAAGGTTTCAAATTCTTGGAGTTAACTTGCCTTTCAAGAAAAATAAACTACCAGATTGATCCATCGATCTTTTTGGCATTCAGATTTCAGAGCCCCAAAAAAATTGAGTAAACCAAAGGGCAGCAACCTATAATTGTTGGGATCAAACTCATGACTCTAGGTAATCTGACACAAAAGTCAACTGTTTGAGCCATCCCAAATTCCCTATTTGGCAACAAATTTCACATTCGCTATCTAATTTAGGTTCCAATTATCCATTCTATTCACTTTTCTATTAAAAGCTGTCAATAAGGTAATGAGAAATGGCATAAGAGCAATCAAATTATCATGTCCATGCAAAAAAGCTTTACATTTTTTATTCGATTATTCCTTGTAAAAAGATATTGCAAAACTAACATACCAAATTACCAAAATTACGAAAAACCTATATTTAAATTCCCATAAATGCAACCGTGTTCCCAAGAGTGACCCAAAAGATCAACCAACAAAGCAAATACTAATAATTGCATATTCTATTAGGTTCTAATTAAAACAATCGTGATTTAATCTTACCCAAAAGAAAACAAAATGCCTCTTGAACAAAATCGGGTGATCCACATAACCCTACACCTCCATCTTGGCATTGGATTCTGCTTGTCTTTCCAACCATGTAAAGCAATTTTCGTCGCAATATACCCTATTAACAAACACAATCCAAACAAAACAAGCCGAACCAGAGCTATGGGCACGACAATGAACATCTTGATCCATTCATAAAACCCATCAATCTTCGGCGTTTGGTTCCTAAACGGATCCACCGTGGTTGACGCAAGAGGTTCAAATCCATCAGACCCAAGAACCTCATAAGGGTTACCATCCGTTCTTGTGAGCCCATCATTAACTTCCAATTGGGTTTTGGAAGAAACCGAATCTTGATTTGCGGGTATTCTTGATTGGGAATAGCCCAGATGATCATTGATGGTTAAGATGAGTTCAGAAGGATGGGTATCGTCGGAGATGGTGTGAGAGAGGTGGGTTTCGTCGGAGGAAGCGATTAGCGGGCGTTTGAGATCGGTGGCCTCTGCCATTTTTGGAAGGGCATGAAAAAGGTCGGATTTTTGCGGTCAAGAAGTTGAAAAGATGGGAGAAAAAATAAGGAGAAAAAAAAAAGAGGGAATTCAGAATTCAGACACCATTGAGTAATTTTTTTGGGGGGTATTTTAAAATGTATTTATGGCTGTGATTTGTTTGGATGTTTTTATAAATTTTCCATTGATCGCATCTGTATTCCATTTCCATGGGTGGAATCTTTCTTGCATCATTGGATGTCATTGTCTATTTGGTGTTATTTACAAAAGTACCCCTGAAGTTTTGACTTTGGAGTTGAATGTACCCTCGAGGCTTGAGTGATTGTTGCTCTAGATCTAGAACAAAACTTTTTAATATTTAAAGGTCACTAGAAGTCATGACATAAGTTATAGCTTTTTAAACATATTTGTAATATTTTTGTTATGATGTATGATCAGAATATTTATTTAGCTAATATTAAGGAAAATATATACGAAAAATCATTATATATATATATATATATATATATATATATATATATATATATATATATATATATATATATATATATATGTTGTTTGCATGTATCAAACACTTTTGTGATATCGTTTTTGTATTAACTTCATGATAAATATACAATAATGATATCAAACAAGATCGAAGGTCGTTGGTATTTCAATGTTGCGTGGATGAATATCATATTGTTCATTTGTTTGTACTATGTTATCTTTATCAATCAAATGTGTTTTTATATATTTAATGGATGGTTACATGATTATTTAAACTATTTTTTTAAATTAAAAATTGGAAATTTCACATGCAAAAAGGGAGTAGCTTAATTAGACATGGTTTTCACGAGTATTTATGGGTATATATACAAAGGCCATTGTGGAATAGAAAATTGTCATCCAAACATTAATTTTTAAACTAAACAAATAAAATATATTTACTTTTAATAAAAAGTAACACCAAATAAGTATGTACTTTTAAATTTGTACACAACTAATTAACTGTAACAATTTTATAAGTTTGACTACCAAATATGTTTAAAAGAAGAAGTACACTACACAATGTACATAAAAATAAAGTTTGACCAAACATGATAACTTGTTGTATTGATCATCAGGTCACCTAATTAACTATTTGAAACATTTTTTAAAGTACACCATATAAATATGCATAAAAAAATACACTACATGATCATGCACAGATTCAAATGCATAGTTATTTTGTGTCATTTATCTTTACTTTTATTATGTATGTTTGTGTAATTGTTAAAAGCTTAATTAAGAACTTGAGATGAAATACAAATTATAAGTTTGAATATTATATTTGTATTGTGTTTTGTGGATTATCATTGATGTGTCGATAAATGATAAATGTATGGCTTACCAACACATTTGATTTGAAAACAAAATTCTCGTGATATTAAATATGATGTAAATATGTGATTGTGATAATTAAAAGAATAATTATATAAAACATAAATAAATAAATAAAAAGTTGTGATATTTTAACGTTTTCAGAGTGAGTATTTCCATGTTCGATAATTTATTCCTACTTTCGTTTTTATGCCAAACTTGCATATATACAAATAGTCAAATAGAAAGAGGGGGAAGGGGAGGGAGGGGAGCAAAATGAATTGGGAAAAATATGTAGGGTATGAATTATTAAAAAGGACAAGTTCAAGGGGTTTAATGCAAACTATCATTTTCGTTTACCGTCAAAGTCTCAAAGACTCAAAGGAGAGCAATAATATCGTTTTCAACTTTTCAGGCATAAGTGCATAACTGTTTCAATTTTTTTTTTTTTATAAATTCATACAAATATATAATTAATATTTATCAAATAGTGTGTTACAAAGTTGATTTTCCGTATAGGACTAAACTTATGTTTAATGTGACGTTTGGTTTGCGAAATCTGTCAAAATCCGACGTATAATAAAATGATAATTCATTTCTATATCATGTTTGGCTATCAAATGAGACGGAAAAAAAATAGCAGAGGTGAAATTCTATCATTGAAGGGAATGCTCATTTAGATGGAAGGCTGAAAGGTCGTCATTCTAGCTATGGGTGAGTATTAGTCGGTTCTTAGCCGAAACTAAGCCCAAACCGAACATTTTGGTATTTTATAATACAAAGTGTTCGGTTTTTCGGTTTTCCGGTTTGAACCTACAATTTATTAGTTTTTGGTTTTTACAGGTTTTGATCGACTTTTGGAATTAAACCTGAAAAAAAAACTTTGGCTTTCTTTTTTATAAATGATTTACATTTTATTTTTTTTATTAAATTGGGCTTTGATTTATAAACTTGGATGTTAGTTTAGTTTAATTTAGGGAAATTTGCGCAAAAATCCAAGATTTTAAATTTAAATTTGATTTGATTTAGATTATATCGGATATTTTTAAATTAGTAAAATAACACGTGTTAATTGTTGATAATGATACATGAAATCACAAAAAAGAGGTATATCTAATTATTTATTTAAATTTACATATTATGGATACTTTGCAAACTAGGCATGTAGTTTTTCGTTCCTTTAAACTTTCTATTTCCTTTGACAACCAAAGATTACAATGTTTCCTGTTTCATTTTACCACAACTATTTAAAATGATTTTTTTTTTATTTCCCAAGATTTGTGAATTTCTGTCATAGGGTCTTATTATTAAATTTGGTGGGTTGATTGGACTCTTTTAAATTTACAAAACATGTCGAAATGGAAAAGACGTTGCAGATTAAAAGGAGTGTCAATAAAGAAGAGCATGTTGAAGTTGGTAGCGTGACGAACAAATGAATGTCTCCAAATTGAGCCAAATTGTGTCAATTTTGGCATAGTTTCAGATTTTAGAGTTATCCGATATTTGAATATTCAAAGAATAATTTTTATCTTTTTAACTTTGTTTCATGGTTTATTCACTTTGATTTTTAATTGTAAAATTGGTTTTGAATAACTTATTACTTAGTTAAATATACATTACTCTCTTTTGGTGTACATTTTTGTCATTTTAAGTGAAAAAGGATCGGGGGCGGACCCAATATGTTGTCAGAGGTGACACGTGTTACCGGTTCTCTCCTCAATCATCTCGTTACATAAATGAACTGCTTTTAAATTAATTTTGATTGTGCAATCGATGATTTGTAAGCGTGCAACTTTTATTATACATTTTTAATTGTACAACTTAATTGTAAAATTTTACAACTTCAAATCAAAACAAATAAATTAAAGTTGATTACCTAAATAAGTAAAATAAAAATAAAAATAAACACACTTTTAAAACCCAATTATTTACAAAACTCAAAAACCCACTATTTATTAAAACACAAAATATTTAAGAGATCCAATCTTTATTCTTATACCCAGTAACCCAAATACCCAAATCCAATCCTGGTTACTAACTCACTCATCCCATACATGTGGTGTAACTTCTTATTTGTTAACTTAAGTAACTTGTTTAATTAATTGCAATCTTATGTACAATCTTTTTGTTTATTTGATATCCACTTTGGTTTTTGCTATTTTAAATTCTCGTTTGTTGGTCCGACTGAACCAATCTAGTACTTAAATTATCAAATCAGTAGGATAACTTAGATTGTGTAAACAGTAACCCCACATTCTGGGTCTGCCACTAGCAAAAGATGTATTTTTGGTTGTGACGTATTTTTTTAAAGACTAAAGTATCATATCACATATGAAAACATAAAACAAATCACACTAATGTTTATGTTTGCAAGATGTAGAACGAATATCAACAAAAACATTTAAACCAATTTAAATGTGAAAGTTAAAAACCCAAAGATAGACTTCGAACAAAACAAAATCTATAATAGTAGCAATTGCTAAAGCTAACATGTGCAGCAATCGTAGGAAGTGTAAAAGAACCAAAAGTCAAACTGAAACTGGGGAAAAAACCAAACCAAAGTGTTTGGGCTTTGAATTTTCAAAAACCGAAAATTTCGGTTTGGGTGTAAAAATAAAAAACCGAAAAAACCAAACCGAATTGAGATTTTATAATTTTAAAGTAAATATTCTTCATTCCTTACACTTTTTCGTTTAAAATTTTATTATAGATTTTAACTTTTTAATGTTTAAATTTCATATGAGGATAAAAACTCACTTTGAATATTATGATTATTATTATTATTGCATTTGTATGTTATAATGATTTTTGAATGTTACAATGATTTAACGCCTGAATCTTGTTTGTGATATAATACATAAAGTATCGTATATTTTGATTTTATATATCCATATGTATGTTTATTCATATGTGTTTTATGGGTAATATAATACTTAGTGAATACTTTTTATGGGTAATAAACTTCCATACATATAAATAACACATGATAAAAAATTCAAAACAGAAAAACTTAAATTGGGTTAGTTACATGATGAATATTTGTCAGTTTGGTTTTTTAAAAATTTTCGTGTTTTTCAGTCTTAATCCAAACTGGAAACCTTAATGAAAACAAAAATTTGACACTTTTGGTTTAGTTTCAAACTTAAACGTGGTCTTTTTTAAGATTCTAATGAATTAATGGGAATAAATGGCTTGAATGTTATCAAAAGAAACTTATAAAACACCATAGAAGTACAAAAAAAAAACTCATTTCATTCATAAAGTTGATCAAATATTTATATAAGATTAGGCATAAGTTGATGTAGTTCTACAAAAAGCATACATAATAACATAAAGTACTAATTACACTTATCTAAAAGTATAAGCATTTGTATGAATGGACAACGATATTTGAGATCCGTATATAATGGGTGTAAAATACTAAATATGTGTCAAATATATAAAATTTTGACACTGTTTTGTCTTTTAAGATCATGTTGTGTAATATGATACACATGTACATCATGTATCTAATCTTTTGTAGACGTCATGCTCGGGCATGTTTGTTTACTATAGACCAACGTGATTTGAGTACACCGAAAGCTAGCTCGACGTCTTTTTTTTTTTCTTCTTGTGATTCAAATTTTATTCGTTTAACGTCGGTTAGATACGAAATTGTTTTTACAAAAGTAGGTCACCAGGAGTATATCCCATCGAAAGATAATACACATGCTTGTATTGTACTTTATTAATGTGAAACATCTGTGATTCAACTCCATAATACACGTCGTTAAATAATGAAGATTAATTAAGCACATTGATATTTTCGTTGGAACCAGTGATACCAAATAATGCATACCAAATCCATAAATCTTGCGATACAACGACTTCTAGCATAATTATCGGATACTCATGATCGCCTCACATGTGTTGACCTTGTCATACTGTAGGTATGGATGTTCATTTCCGAATTATCTGATTTTCGGATAATCCGAAAATAGGCTACATGAATTTTACCATCCGAATTCGTATCTGATTTTCGGATAATCCAAAAATTGGATTTTGGATTATCCAATAATTAGATTTTGGATTATCCAAAATTTAAAATTTTAATTAAATTTTAAATTATATAATGAATTCAAATATATAAAATACAAGTGATTGAGTCATTGAAGAAGATCGATATTTTGTGAACGACACTGAAGTTACTTAGTTGGACAATGTTTAAATTGAACAAACGAGTAATACGATGTTTAAGCAATTAAGCTTGTTATATCCAGTTTTTATTGCATTATGCATTAATGAAATATTTAGAATGTTTGAATTGGTATTAATATATTAATTGTTTAATTTAATTAATTAAATATATAATTGTAAAAATAAAAAAGTACAAATTTAAGGTTTTAAGAGGAAAAAGAAAATGGGAAAACCCACAAAAGCCGAAAAAAAGAACCCGTGAAATCGAACCGTAAAAAACCATACCAAACATAAAAATCGTTTTGAGGACGTTTGGCACGTGAAATGGAAAAGAACGATAATGAAAAAATTTACAATGTGTTTTTAGTCATGATGTCTATTTTCTTTCCTAATCGATAGTGTATTTTCAATTCTCTACCAAGACGTGAAGAATCAACTAAAGCCTACAAATTGGAAAAGAGAATGAAATCAAATTTTTTAAATGTAATTTTATTATCATGATCAGAAAAACAATATAAACTTTTTTTTTATTTTGATTCTATTGAACCAAACGCATCCTCAAGTATCGTTGGATTGAATGAATTTAAAATAATTGATTGTAAAATGATAATAGTTTGAAATATGTAGGAGGATAAATGAATTATGAAAGATGAAGAAGTGAATGATATCAAATCCTAAATGAACCATTTAAATTTACAAATCAAATATTTTGGTTTTAGTTTTATATAACATTAGTAGAATATATATATATATATATATATATATATATATATATATATATATATATATATATATATATATATAGAGAGAGAGAGAGAGAGAGAGGTTCAATGGAAAACCAACATGCATCGGAAAACCTCTATGCACCACCACAAATGCAATCACAATTCCCGCTCTCGCGTCAAATGATGCATCAAACTTGCTGACTTCCTGCGTGATGCATCCCTGATTCAATGACTATAAAGTGGTTCCGGTTTTCCGATGCATATGAGATTTTTTCATTGAACACCCTAATATATATTATATATATATATACATATATATATTCCCCCCCCCTATTATATTTTATAATATATATATTATAATATGTTGTATGCTCTGCTATGTAATGTTGTTGTATGTAATGTATGTATCTATATATCATTATATATTAATTACTATTATAGTAATTACTAATATATATATATTATGTGTGTGTGTGTGTGTATGTGTGTGTGGTATGTGTGTGTGTATATATATATATATGTATATATTAGGGGTGTTATCGGGACCAAACCCGGACCGAACCCGAACTTGGCTAAAATCTAAACTCGAGGACCAGACCATTACTTTACAATCGGTCCTATTCGGGTTCGGTACCGGTTCGGTTCGGGTATTTGGTGTATAAAAACTCAAAAACTAACATTACTTTGAAGGTTAGGGGTGTTATCGGACCGAACCGAACCTGAATTTGGCTAAAATCTAAACCCGAGGACCGGAACATTACTTTACAATCGGTCCTATTTGGGACCGGTACCGGTTCGGTTCGGGTATTTGGTCCGCATATAACATCCCTAGTATGTGTGTGTATATATATATATATATATATATATATATATATATATATATATATATATAGAGAGAGAGAGAGAGAGAGAGAGAGAGAGAGAGAGATTTGGGTTCAAATGAGTACCATTTAGTTTTGCGGAGTACCGGAGGTACCTCGTTTAAAACCATTTTTTTGAATTTTTTTTCATAATCATGTTTAAATTAATAATATAATACTAATTGCAAAAAATCACACATAAACACACACTAAAACTATGTGAAACGTCTACTGTTATGAACGTGTGTTCAAACTAAGCATGTTCACATAAACTTTTCACGTTCACATGACTTTTAAAATGCTAGAAAGTATGAATGTATGTAATTCTTTACGAATAGCCTTATATTATTTGTACTTAATTAAATATGAAAACAATTAATTTTTTTTCGGAGCATGTTCACATCCGAAACACGTGTGTTCACAGTAACTCACAGTACTCTGCATTTTATAGTTACTCACACGAACCATATTCTATATATATACATATATATGAAGTTACTTGTATGCGCCAGGGAACCTTAAGGAAGTTTTATGTATCAAATAATCTAGTAAGGACGTATTAAGAGCATTCGTGGAATATTCATTTAATATGAAAATTAATTAATTAAATTAGATTTATATTAAATTAGGCTACTATTCTCAACATTAAACTACATTTTTTTTCTCTCCCCTTTCTCTCCCTCACCCCTCTTTTTCTTCCTCCACCACCGACCTCTCTCACTCTCCCTTTCCCTTGGGTTCATGGTAACGGCCTCTCTCTTTCTCGGCTTGTAAGACCACACCACCACCATGCATGCATCAACAATCACCATCGTCGACAACCACCATGCCTCTATCCTTCTCCCTCGGCAACCACCACCGTCACATGTCGCCGCCATGATGATGAACGATGATCAGATGATAATGAATGATGAACGTACATGATGAACGACGAACGATGATGACGAACGATGACCTTCGTTATGCATTGATGAACGATGAAAGAAGAATATGAACGAGTGAACGACGAACACGATGCATAGATAAATAATGAACAAGATGAACACGATGCATAGATGAATTTGTGTATTTTTTTAATGCATCTTTTTTGAACACGATGCATAGATGAACATGATTAACGATGAAATGCATCGTTCGCCATCATCTTTTTTGAATTTGTGTAATTTTTGTTAAATTCAGAAGTATACCAATTGAATTTATTTAGCATTTATTATTTGATTATTTGTTGAAATATTAAATTTAACGAGGTATGCACATTTCTCACCTTCTGTATTTGTTTCTGCAATTCCCAAGATGTATAAAATTGTCCAACTATTTATCGTTTTGTTATTAATCTAATACATACAAGTTTTTTGATCTAAAGATGATACAAGACTCGGCTGCCTTTGCATAGTAAAAGTTGTAAAATTAAGAGTTATATTCCGTGGTTGATGCTTGAAAAACGGTTGTGATCTTCCCTCCAAAATTCTCGAAGCATTTTGGGCGTTATACAGCCGATTCCCTGAGAGCATAGCTACATGTCTCCACGTATGCCCATTACAAACTCGAAATTGTTAACAAAAATGGTGAAGATTTTGCGTTATAATCGCAATTACTTTCACCTGGGTCCTTCTCTTTTCCTCTCATTTTTCTCAACCCATGATGCCTTTTCTTCTATCGTTCCGTCAACATCTTCGAAATCAAAGGTATCTTCGTTCTTCCTATTCGCCTTTTCAGTTTCTTAATTTACATAGTCTGTCGTATTATTCATGTAGCTTAGGTTTTGTTTATTAGATCATATCATAATGTAGAAATCCCAATTTGTAACCCTAGGCTTTTTTCTTCAATTTTTGAAGAACCCTATTGCATGTGTGTGTACATGTGTGAGGTACGTATATATATGAGTGTTTGTTGAATGGCTAATAATAACAATCAGCCATCTCCATATAACCCTAATTCTGTCCCGTTTCCCTCGACTTCCCATCATCCTCAATATCCACCTCATAATTCAGCTCCATATCCTCCCTACCCGTACCCATATCCACCTCAATATCCACTGCAATACCCGCCTCAACCCTTTCCATACCAGTACCCCGGATACGTATATCCTTTCCCTGGACTGTCACCACCACAGCCCGTGGAAGCTCAACCAAATACTCTTCGTGGCAACCAAGAAAGTGGCAGTAGTTGGGCTATGGCAGCCACTAGCAACCCTCATGAAGAGGATGGTGCATTGAGTAACTCTATCTCAAATAACCTTTCTAATGAGCAGCCCGTAGATCAGACATTACTTAAACTATCACTTATTGAGAATGAGACTCCCGACGCATCTCCGAATTATCAGAATTTTATTGAGAATAACGAGTCTGGGAATCCACCGTGTATTGGGCATCATCATAGTGCTTCGTATCCAAGTGCTTTTGCAGGATTCCCTTCTCCTACGGGGTCTCTTGATTCGTCTCAACATCTTGCTATACAACAAACAGCTTCATTAGATTTAGCTAATAATCAAAATTATCAAATTGTGCCATATGGGGCTCCTAAAAAAGCATTGAAAGTTCTGCTTTTACATGGAAATCTTGATATTTGGGTTCACGAGGCGAAGAACCTTCCGAACATGGATGTGTTTCATAAAACCATGGGGGATGTTTTTAGCAAATTACCTGGAAAGCAAACTAGTGACCCATATGTTGCTATTGCTATAACAAGTGCTGTTATTGGGAGAACTTACGTGCTTACCAACAGTGAGAATCCTGTTTGGAGTCAACATTTTAATGTGCCCGTTGCACATTATACTGCCGAAATTCATTTCCTTGTGAAAGATCGTGATGTTGTGGGATCTCAACTTATAGGAGCTGTGGCAATCCCAGTTGAACATATATACAGTGGATCCAAAATTGAAGGATTCTTTCCATTAATTAATGCAAATGGAAGGCCTTGTAAGAACGGAGCCAGTTTGGCACTCTCAATGCAATACATTCCAATGGCAAGATTGAGTTTTCATAACAATGGAGTTGGAGCTGGTCCTCAGTATGTTGGAGTTCCTGGCACTTATTTTCCGCTAAGGAAAGGTGGGAGAGTTACTTTATATCAAGATGCACATGTGCCCCATAAAAGCCTCCCTGATTTCAAGCTCAGTGAAGGCATGCACTATGCTCACGGGACTTGTTGGATCGACATATATGATGCAATTACTAATGCCAAGTGTCTTGTTTACCTCACGGGATGGTCGGTGTGGCACAAAGTGAACTTGGTCCGCGAGGTCCCGGATTCGCCTCTTTATCCGCTAGGAGATCTTCTAAAAAGCAAAGCACAAGAAGGTGTTAGAGTTCTGCTTCTTGTCTGGGATGACCCTACTTCAAGAAGCATAATGGGCTACAAAACTGTAAGTTCTACATAGTTGTTTCTTGAAAGTGCTAGTAACCACCAAAGATGTCAATTCATGTTTGAAGTCAGATCCAAATTTTCAACGAGGGTATATCCACTAACTTTACAAAACCTTTTTATGGGATCCACTACAATAACAATTTTGTTTAAAACTTTTACACTACAAAACACTACAGCTTTTTAGGAAATGAACTTGGATAGCCCGACTTCTATGTAAGTCTATATGAATGAGGTGTGTGTGTGTTTATATATGTGTGTGTAGACAGAGGATCAATAGGGCATCATTTATAATTAAGCACCATGAGCACCTAGAAGAAAGTGACACATTAGCATCACCATAAAAGCTTGAGAATGTAATCAATCCAATGAATTTTCTATATATTAGAGTCCGTGAATGCAATGAACCAATTGAAAGCTTATTTCCATTTATTTAAAGCTTGTATATATAAAAACTTGTATATATAAAAGCTTATTTATATTCATGCTCACGGTGCTTAGTTTATAAATGGTGTTGAAAGGATTCCCTATACATATACATACATATATATATATATATATCTGTGTGTGTGTGTGTGTGTCCAAGAAATTTTGAAAAAAGCATTACCTTGATCCACATAATTTGCACAAATAATGTAGAATGCTGGCAATATTATTTTACTTAAACGTAAATTCTAGTTGTAAATGGGGTCATGGTCAATTTAAAGCAACTTTATATGGTTATACCTCCTTCCTCTTCTAATGAACATTGCAACAAACTCTATCTTAGGATGGACTGATGGCTACCCATGATGAAGAAACTCGACGGTTTTTCAAACACTCTTCAGTGCAAGTGCTGCTTTGTCCTCGTATGGCTGGAAAAAAACATAGCTGGGTCAAGAAGAAGGTACCTTAAAAATCAACAAACTACAAGGTTCTGAACATGATAAATTTTTTTGTTGAAAAGATAAACTTTTAGCATTCTGCATTTTTCCTATCAATGTCCATGGTATTTGGATCTAACTTTCTTTCAAAATGGAATTTCGATCCATCTTGGAACTTGTTAAGGGATGTAAATGATTCTTCATTTTACGTTGTTAACTTTTTTTCTTCAAAAACATTTTTATGTGTTCTTAATGTTTCTTAGGAAGTTGGAACAATCTATACGCACCACCAGAAAACTGTGATTGTAGATGCGGATGCTGGAAATGATAAAAGAAAGATCATAGCTTTTGTTGGGGGACTTGACCTTTGCAATGGGCGATATGATAATCCACAACATCCCATATTCAGGACTTTACAAACTTTGCATGCAGAGGACTATCATAATCCAACTTTTACGGTGACGTCTCAGATCTTAGTTGTTCGATCTTTTATGCTAAATCATTTTTAGTTTGATTGTTTGAAAAAATTCTAGTGGTGATAATAATATAATTCTAGCATTGATTATGAAAATATATCGACTTCTACATGTAAGGGAAAGAGATTTCTTGTTATGTGTTACGTACACCATAAAAAATAAATATTAGACCTAAAAAAACGATTTCCAGTTTTGTTGAAACTGAACTTACAAATGAAATCTGAAAGGAGAAAATTGCATGTATTTTGGTGAATATACAATAAAATCATCATTTTAGAATTTAGAGCAAATGTTATAAGTTTACAATCAAATAGGAGACTCGATCACCAAAAATCAATGTCTGTTTTAGGCAACTGGATCCCGTATTTGATTATAAACTTGTACATAGGGGCATTGCACATTGATTGTAAAAGTGTGTACCCTAAAATAATATATGAATAAAATATTTTGCATGCAATTTGCCCATCTAAAAGTGAGAAAGTCATACAAATTGAATCTGTTACAATTACAAAGTGGATATAAAAAATGAAAAGATTACCAATTAAAAATCGTGCAAATACGATAATTACAATTGCATAAAGAAAGTTGAGAAATTATTCAAAATTTCAGGTAATTTTGTCTAACAGGGGAATGTTTCTGGTTGTCCAAGAGAACCATGGCATGATTTGCATAGTAAAATTGATGGCCCAGCAGCTTATGACATCATGACCAACTTTGAGGAGCGTTGGATAAAGGCAGCAAAGCCTCGGGGGATAAAAAAACTGAAGGCTTCATTTGATGCTTTGCTAAAGCTGGAAAAGTTTCCGGAAATTTTGGGTCCGAATGATGCACCTTGGCTTAGTGATCAGGACCCTGAAGGGTGGCATGTACAGGTAAATTCCCGTTATCAATCTTTTTCTTGTTTATATTTTGAGTGCTTGGCATTTCAATCAGTTGTATTCGTGTTGGTTGCTAACAAATCATCTTTTTAGCAAAAATGCAAATAAAGGACACTTCGCTTTGCATGAATGATAATTTGGACAAAAAGCCAAGTACAGTGGTCTTTCTTGCATTATTTTCACCATTCACTTTCTTACGAACTATAACTTTTTTTTTCTCCTACAAATGGTTGGTTTGTAATGAAAAGCCAAGTTTGATGGTTCAAAGGGTCATTCAATCATTAAATTCATTTGATAGATTTCTGATTTATCTTTTGCAGATTTTTCGTTCAATTGATTCGAACTCTGTTAAAGGCTTTCCAAAGGATCCACAGGAAGCTACAGCCAAGGTGATTAGATATAAGGATTTTTTATTATGATTCTAGGGTCTGATTCGATTTGCAAAAGGAAAAAAAGAATGAACAAATAATGAATTACCATGAGCAGTCATTTTTTTATGATAAACATCCTATGTATGTGCTATATGACACATCTTTTACATCGTCAAACTACTTGATGCAACATTTGAATGATCTTTTATGAATATTTAGTCCCCTTTTGGTAGAAATGAATTGGGCAGTGCGTGCTGCCCAAAGTTAATCTGTTGTAAAAAGAGCAATTTCTGGCTTTACAATTTCGATTGCTCTTGAAGAGTAGATTAGAGGCTGCAAGGTCACATTTACTTCTGTTTTCGATTTTTATTTCATGGGTGGATATACTATTGATAAACTTTTTTTTAACAGAATTTGGTTTGTGGGAAGAATGTGCTCATTGATATGAGCATACATTCTGCATACGTAAAGGCTATCCGTTCTGCTCAACATTTCATCTATATTGAAAATCAATACTTTATTGGATCATCGTATAATTGGAAGTCTTACAAAGACTTGGGTAAGGAATGTGTATTTTGATTTTGGACACACACACACACATGGTCGGGTTTAGGTAAAAGCCTGGAAAAAACTGTAAGAACGGGAGAACCACTACATCAGAAGACAAGTTTTTACATCATAGTTATAATTTCTGTACACATGGGTTCTGCATCATAGTTGCAATTTTTGCATACGTGATGCAGTTTCTATGATGGTGATGCAAAATTTGACCGTGAACCCCAGGAGAGGGAGAGAGAGCGAGTGAGGGGAAGGGGGGCATGTGTTTTACTCGATATTAGTGTTAAACAAATAATTTCCGTATGGGATGAACTTTTAATATTTGATTATCTCATACCTTTTTCAGGTGCCAACAATTTGATTCCAATGGAGATTGCATTAAAAATTGCTAGTAAAATCAGAGCACATGAAAGGTTTGCTGTATACATCATCATCCCCATGTGGCCAGAGGGTGTCCCGACGGGTTCTGCAACTCAAAGGATTTTATTTTGGCAGGTATATTGTTACATTGCTTTGACTTAATTCATGAAAAGTCAAGATGAAGTAATGATAACTGAGAACTCTTTCACCGCATATTTTATAATTTTCATGTGGTAATGTATCAGCTCTGATGTTGAGTTTGAAAGCCGTTTGACTTTAAAAGTCAATGTGTAGGGAGTAATTCGTACTGCTGTGGCTTCTAACTTTGCAGAACAAAACAATGCAAATGATGTATCAAACGATCTACAAGGCTTTGGTGGAAGTTGGTCTTGAGGAGGCATTTCAACCTCAAGATTATTTAAATTTCTTTTGTTTGGGGAACCGCGAGGCTGCCAACCCGAATGAAACACCTGGCCATTCTCTTGATGGAAGTACTCCTCAGGTTAGCCTTCCATTTGTCTGTGTACCTATATGATTTACCAAAAATAACGTCAAGTCATTTTTTGATGTCTTACTAGGGACTTGCCCGTAAGAGTCGACGTTTCATGATCTATGTTCATTCAAAAGGCATGATTGTGGATGATGAGTATGTACTTATAGGCTCCGCAAACATAAATCAACGCTCTATGGAGGGAACTCGAGACACGGAAATTGCAATGGGAGCCTACCAACCTCATCATACTTGGGCAAAAAATGTCACGGATCCACGAGGACAGGTGGTAATCTTTTATAATGTTATAGTAAAATAAGTTCCAATATGCTAATAGAATTATTATTATTATTATTATTATTATTATTATTATTATTATTAACCCATACTACTACTACTACATAAGGTGATATTGAAATGTTTTTGGTTTGATGGTTTTCAAGATTCATGGATATAGAATGTCTCTTTGGGCTGAGCATCTTGGAACTGTTCATGAGTGTTTTACGAAGCCAGAGTCTATAGAATGTGTAAGACAGGTTAGATCGATGGCTGAAGCGAACTGGAAACAGTTTGCAGCAGATGAAATAACTGAAATGAATGGGCATCTTTTGAAATATCCTGTTGAAGTAGTTCGAAGTGGCAAGGTAAAATCTCTTCCTGGATTTGAAAACTTCCCAGATGTCGGAGGTCAAATCATCGGGTCATTCATGGGCATTCAAGAAAATTTGACTATTTGATTCCCAAGCTTTGATTTTGTAGAGGTTAGGGTTCTTGAATATGTTGTTAATGATACACTATCTTAGCGTGTATAGGTTTCTTGTTGCAGAATATTGTTGCAAAATAATTGTATAAATATTTTTCTTTCCAACACTATGTAAAACCAAAGATTAAGGGGGTGTTCTTTTAAATGCTTATTAGCCCAAATTCACTTATTCAAGTCAGTGAAATGTGTTATAAGTGCGTTCTTTTAATATATGTGATAAGTAGTAATATTTATTTATTACCAACTGATTCGGTAAGTAGCATGCATCCCACTTATTTACAATCAATTACCCCTAGAAAAAATAGGGCTCTGATTAAACTCTCTCGCTACCCTAACCCTCACCTCTGGCTTGTCTCTCCGACCAGACCACCGTTGCTCTGATGCAACTGTTGCACAGCCACTGGTCTCGTCTGGCTTGCTGCTGGTTTGTCTCAATCTAAGCCCCTCAATCGATTCTTCTGTTCAATTTCACGGCCCATCGTTTGACTTGCTGCCCTCTCTCCATGTGGTTGAATCTTGCATCTAGTTTAGTGATTATGAATTTATCACAAAGATTCATTTATTAATCATGATTTCATGTGGGTTTGCTTAAAATTAAAATCTTGCATCTAGTTCTCATTACGTGTTTATCTAGGGTTTGAATTTACAGTTTATAAGTTGTGAAGTGTGATGAAGGTCTTTTATATATATACATACCTATTGTCATTTGTCAAGCTAAAGTTAGCTAGGCATTGAACATTTTGTCTTCTTAAAGTTAAGGCATTTCACAAGTTTGAAATACAAATGGATCAATTTGTATGTTTCGCTTTCAACCACAGCACTTGGATTTTTGTGTTTGTGCATGTGATTCCTATAATATATTTATGACTTTGACCATGTTAAAAATTGGTACGTTTTCTGTTTGTAATGTTTATTTTGGTATATGCGCGTATAAAAGTGTAGTATAGTTTTGGTGATGTTTTTATAACCATAATTTTTTCATCTTTATATTATTTATTAACATGGATTGGTTTTATAAAATAAATTTTTTTTTATACAGAATCAGTGTGCAAAATAGCAACATACTATGCATAAAGTTTTTATTAAAGTAACCTACCAAAAAATTTCGTCCAAAATAGCATTCTACCATCTGAGTTTTTTTTATTAAAACATTGAACTCAAAAGAATCATTCCATAATAGCAACCGTTGATGATTCGGTGTGGTTGGGTGCTGACTTGGCATCCACGTAAGCTCCCATGTCAGCACCGAGTTTGCGCAAAATAACAACGTACTGCGTAAAATAATAACGTACTCCTAAAATAGCAACATATCACAAAATAGCAACGTATTAATTTTATATATTTTTAATCCTAAATATTATTATTATTATTATTAAAAAACCGAAAATGTTTGTCATTTTTTTTCGATAGGAAAAATTAAAATTTTGATTGGTTCATCATTTTTCTCCGTACAAAATAATTATAACACGAAATTTCCTTCGTTTTTTACATTTGAAAAAAAATTGAAAATCAAAATAATGCATCATTATTTTCGTTTGGAAAAATTGAAAATTTAAATAGTACTTTTTTTTTGTTTGAACATATTAAAAATCATGATGGTTTGTTGATTTTTCCAGTTTAAAAAAGTTTAAAATTCTAATGGATAGTTGTTCTTTCCATTTCAAAAAAAATGAAAAATTGCAATTACAAAATATTTCAGTTTTCTATATATTCGAATGGGAAAAAAAATTATTTTATACTTTGAACGAAGAAAAATGATGAACACATTGAATTTTTTAATTTTTTACCGATTGAAAAAAAAATTTATGAACATTTTTTGGTTAATTTAATTAAATTTAGGTTTAAGATTATAAAACTATTTAGGATTAAAAATATTTTCGGTTTTTGATTAAAAATATTTAAAATTAATACATTGCTATATTAGGTGTACATTGTTATTTTACGCGGTACGTTGCTATTTCATGCGTACGTTGCTATTTTGCGCAAACCCGGTGTTGACATGGCAGCTTACGTGGTTGGCTAGTCAGCACCCAACCACACCTAGTCATCAACGGTTGCTATTATGAAATAATTTTTTAGAGTTCAATGCTTTAATAAAAAAAGTTCAGATGGTAGAATGTTATTTTGGACGAAATATTAGGTAAGTTACTGTAATAAAAACTTTATGTACAGTAGGTTGCTATTTTGTGCAGTTTGCCCTTTATATATTTAGTCTTTAGTAATCAACACCGTCACTTATCAATCTGAATTGCAACCGGTAATCAATCACGTAAAAGAAGTATTTGAACATGCAAATTTCTTTTAACTTAATGTAATTATAAGTGTATAAATACAAGAAAATCTTCACGGGTTTATTAAATATATAAAAATAGTACTAAGATTTGAAAATACTCCACATTCATGGGTGTTAACACGGCGTAACGACGAGGATGAAATTGTTTATGTTTACACGTCTTTTTAACCAATAATAATTATACATAAATAAATGCTGACATAGAAAATAAAATAAAAACTATGGAATTCTATTCACTTTCCTTGTATTAAGTAATCTATCTATACTATTAAATGAGTAACTATATTCAATTCTGGTGAAGGCACGTGTCATTAACAAAAATCATACGAGTAAGAAGGTGTGTGATTAGTAAAAATTAAAGAAAGAAGAGCGTACGTATAGCAACGCCGGATGGATTTATGAAAAAAAGCAGGGTTAAATAGAGATAGTTGTAGAGGTCTAAGAATAGTAAATAATACAGCTATCTGTCTTAAACTGATGGGGCAAAAGTAGTGGTACACCAGGCCCAGCTGGAATCAAAGTTTGGGCCGTTGGACAACAACCAAATGCTTTTAGCCGTTCTGCAAACCAAAGTAAATATGTTTTCAACCTCGTATGGACACCTATCCATTCTTTTACCTACCTTTTTTATTGCCTATGTACACTACTTAATGCATACTGTACTACTAACTACTTTATTTATTTATTTATTTATTTTTTTAAATTTAAATTGCACTTTGGTAATTTATCCCACATAAGTACATAACATAAATAGCAAATTATATAGTTACCATACAAATTTAAATTATATGTATGCAACTATGCATTGATGGCATCCATCATCTCATGTGACAATAAGTTGTCTGCTTTTAATTATTTCAATTTGCACATAATACACTTTAAAGTTGTATTATTTTTATTATGGCCCATTTGCTTTAATAATTCTTTTAACTTAACTCTTTATTTAATACCTATCTTACATTCTTAAAATGATGATTTTAGTTGCACAAACATATATATCTTTCTAACGCAAACATGAAACTACATAAAAAATGATGCATCACATTAACAAAATAACTTAGTATACTTAGAGGTGTTTCGAATTACATGTTAATTAAGATTATTAAGTTGCGTTTTGTTTGAAACACATGGGAAATATACGTTGTTTTCTTTGTGTGGAAGAACTTGAATACGTCAAACATGTTTTCTTCGAATCTAACTAAGTGATTCTTGTATGGCACAAGCTTTGGAGTTGGTGAAACGTGCCTGTGCCGAGTTTGCATTCTATCGTGGAGGTGTTGCTTGGCAAAGTGATAAGTTCGAGTAAAAATAAGAAAGAAATGATCTTTCAATGTGTTTTCTTTGTGGTTTTTTGGGTGGTTTGGAGCCGGCAAAACGAAGTGCAAACACTACAATAAAAGTGTCATTTAATGACACACGCTTTTAGTGACATAAAAAAATGTCACTATATGACTATTTTACTTTTAGTGACACTTATGAAAAAGAGTATGTATAAAACAATCTTTTACCCACACTTTTTCTAAAGTAGTGACACAAAAGTTTTGTCACAAAATACTTGAGGCCTATACACACATACATTTTTAGTCAATATATATACCTACTATTTTTCATAAGTGTCACTAAAAATAAGATATAGTGACATTTTTTATGTCACTAACTTACATTTTTCTTGTAGTGAAATGACATATATATTAATTATAAATATTAATTATAAAAATAAATATAAAAACAAATGCTAACGGATCAGAACCAGAATTAATTAATCGGATTTTGCAATGTGAAAATTACAAAAAATGTCTTATTAAATCGGATCGGAACAAGAATTAATTAATTAATTATTCATAACCATAATTTGAGAAATTGACATTGATTAGGTTTAATCGTCAATTTAATTTGTTGGTTTACGATCAAATCATATAAATTTATAACGGTGATGTCTCTAATACATTGATTAGGGTTTGTCAACGTTATAATATCATTGTTCAATGTTATACATGATCATATTTAATAAAAAAAATCTAAATATTAAATAGTTATATTTTAATTATAAAACAATTTCATCAGAATTTTGTATTGTGAATTTGAATAATAAAGTTTTTTTTTCATACAATTAAACATAACATAATAGTTTCAAAAAACAACTTCAAACATAAGTATATATAAAATCATAATTTTAATTATGTAAAAAATGTTGTAATAATATTAATGTTCAATGTTATATATGATCATATTTAATAAAAGATCTAAATATTAAATAGTTACATTTAGTGTGCAAGAAAATGTTGTAATAATAAATGTTAAAAAAGGACCAAACAAAAATTTATTAAAATAAAAGGGCTAAATAAAAGATAATATTAAGATAAAGGTGTATTATGAAAAATTTAAATTAAAATTTAAAAAAAAAGCAACAAAAAAGTGGGAGATGGCCATTAGGGTAGTAGATATGATAAATGTATGTATATATAAATTAACACCTTTCAATTTAAAATAATATAAACCAACATTTAAAAGCTAAAACGTAAAATATCATCGATAAGATCAATGTTTAATTTAAATGTTCATTACGGTTAAATGTTAAATTTAATACACAACTACAATATACATATGTTCAAATGTGCATTTTATTGACTAGTTCACGTCATTTGCATGTTCATTAAGATAAAATGTTTAATTTCATGCAAAATAACAATATGCACATGTTCAAATGTGTAATATGCATGAACATGTGTATATCACACATTTTTTCTTGAAATTAAACATTTTGTCTTGTTGAACATGTAAATGATATGAATTAGTGCAATTTTGAATATATGTATAACATTTTATCATAATGAACATGCGCATTTGATATGGGTTTCCAGTACTAGTCTAATATAGTTTTCCATGGATCTCGACCCTATATATGTGTGTGTGTGTGTGTGTGTGTGTGTATATATATATCAGTCATTCTTTAATAGAAATTGAAACATTTAATTAATGTTTAAAGTATAGTTTAATAAAAATAACAATATACTAAAGAATTTAACTATAACAACTATAATTAATTGAATATAGCACGATACAGTTTAAAATGGAGCAGCTATTTGTAGAAACCAAAATTGAACCGTTATAATCGGTCAAGAAAAATTTAGAAGCGAACGTTGGTTTTAGCATGGTTCAGTTATTGTGAATATGTTTTGTCGGTTAATTCAATTTCGGTTTGGTTTTAGTTATTATGCTCAACTTAAGTAACTAAGAATGGGTTGATGAATGTGTAGTACATGTTTGTTCGTTTGTTTTGTTTGGTGTTGTTTTAGATTTCAATTCCTCTGGGTTGGCTTTGTCTTGAAGCTTTTTGTATCATTTTGGGGTTGAATAAATTTGATAACACATGACAAAATCAAAGGAAAATATGGATTTCAAGAAAATATGTATTCTATATGTGTGATTTATTGATTGAATTAAGTGTATATTAAGATATATAATTTAGGTATATGTTTCAATTACCCCGGTAAGCTCAATTTAAGGATATTAAAAATAAGGGTTTATTATGAAAAAAATCAACATGTTTTCATGTTTTTTACGTTTTCGTCCCTCCATGTTATTTTTTCCATAAAAAACCTCAAGTTATTCTTTTCTTATTGGTTTAGTGAAATTCGGATATTGAAACCCGGTTTTTCAAGTTTTTAAAACTCGGTTCACAAATTATAACCGGGGTCTAATGTCCAAAATTTCACTAAACCAATAAGAAAAGAATAACTTGAGGTTTTTTATGGAAAAAAATAACATGGAGGGACGAAAACGCAAAAAACGTGAAAACATGTCGGTTTTTTCATAATAAACTCTAAAAATAATAGTAACTAAGTAGTACAATTTATAAAAACATTTAATATATGCATACCTTACAACTACTTATGGTCTCAATTATCTACGATAATTTACTCCATAATAGTTAAAAGTTGGAGAGTCTATTTTTAAAATTTGTATATTATATAAATAGAGCTTTCTGTTTAGTCAAAATTATGCACCTCAAGAGCATAAATAAAGCTTAGTTATTACCTATGTACAACATTTAATGCATATTGTAGAGGTACTTATGCTTTCAATTATTCATGATAGTTTTAATGAATAATATATCTAGAAGCTAAAAATTGTTTAATTTATTCTTTATTAAATTGAGCTTACCGGTTTAATAAAAAATTTAATAACGTAAATAAAACCGAGTTAATTGCCATACTATAGTGTTTTTAAATTTTATTTCCCAAAAAATAGTATTTTCAATTTTAATTGCTAAAAGATGGCAGTTTTAAATTTAATTACTAAAATATGGTGGTTTATCATTTTCTACTTCATATTTTACCCAAAAAATAATCCTCTTCTTTTTACTTAATTTTTTTTAACTTTAATAAAAAACAGCCCACTTCAATAACTTAATTTTTTTTTTAACTTTATAAAAAAAACCAACATTTATCATAAAGTTTATTAACGATATCAATAAATATTTATACTTTATAAATTATTGATTTTATAAAATGAAACGATATAAAATACCATTTTTATATTGTTACGAAGCTTTATAGCTCAAACTCAAATATTATATATAATTGTAAAAACAATAAAACAATCAATACAATAAGTTCAAAAAGTAAAAATTCATTTTCAAATTTTCAACATAGTCATGAACATTTAAAATAAATAATATCCACATAAGTTTTTAACAAAATACCAATCACAACTTAAAAAGTATTCGATCAATCAACTTAAAGAAAAAAACCAAAATATTAAATAAAACACAAGTCTTCTCCCAGTCAAAATGAACTATTCGTCTTCATAGTGAGTTACATGCAACCTACAAAGAAAATGACAATGTAAAAAATAGTTGGTATTACTTACAATTTTAAATATTTAGGTGTTGCATGATTGTGCATGAAAGAACTTAGAACCAAAAGTAAGGATCATGGGTAAATCTCTTTTCAATCTCTCTGCTGCCCCACACAAACACACACTGACTACACACACTGCTCGGGGTACACACATTGCTTACTCTCACACACACACACACACTGCTGGGCAGCGAACTCATACCATATACAAACTTGAATACACAAACAGATGGGCAGCGAAATCATACCAGACGTACGGGCAGCGATTCCGACGCCGGCAAAGGGTCGCTCAGGTGCACCGATGGAGGGTCTCTCAGATGCGTCGTCAGACAGTCTCTCAGGTGCGACGGAGGCGAGTTTCTCAAGTGACGAAGGCAAGTTTCTCGGCTACGGAGTCACGGAGGTCGGAAGGGTGGAGGAAGCGATTTTTTTTTACTGTGGAGGCGTGCAATGGAGGGTCGAAGGAATTCCAACAGTTACATCTTTTCTTTTTTTTTTTTTTAAATGAAAAATAAAAAATGCAATCTTTTGGGAATTAAAATTAAAACTACCATGATTTGGTAAATAAAATTCAAAAGCACCATGTTTTGGCAAAAAAACTCCAATATTCATACCCATTTAACCCATTTTAATCCCGTGATCCAAAAAATATAATCCATCCGCTAAAATTATAACCCGATGACACGCAAGCCCAATCCCGGCACGTATCAATCCACGAAACGGGATATAATTGGACCAACCCAATATAAATAGAATAATTATCCACTAAAATAATTCCACGTACCAGGTTCAAAAGACAGATGTTACAAAAGTGTTCCCAGATTTTCCGATGCATATAGGTTCTATTGAACCCACCCATATATATATATTTCATCTAATCATTATGGATGTTGTAATTCACTTTTCCTAATTTTAGCTTCCGCTTAATTCTCTCTCATTAGTAGAGAAATAAATGAATTGAATTTTAAACTATATATTGATGCAACTTGAAATTTCATAAAAAATTTATTTACATAACTAAGTTTTCTAACTAATAATTCGTCTTTATTTCATTTCTCTCGATTCTTTCTACCAACCACCAAACACAACCTAAGGGAAAATATAAAAGATAGAACTTATGTTGTTTGATTTGTTCACTTAAAAGTAATATGATCCATATCTATAAATTTTGAGGGTCCATTAAAACCAAAGTACTACTTTCATAAATTACAACCGAAAATAAAACATTTTAATTTTGTTAACGTAAATTATGAAAAAAATCAATATGTTTTCATAATTTGTATCGTGTTTGTCTCTCCGTTTTATTTTTCTAAAAAAACACCCTCAAATTAATTTTTTTCAGCTTTTGTGAATTTAACTATTAAAACTCGGTTATAATTGGTAAACCAGATTTTCTAAAAAAATAAAAAATCAAGTTCTAATATTCAAATTTCATTAAATCAAAAATAATATATATATAGATACGTGTGTGTGTGTGTGTATATATATATATATATATATATATATATATATATATATATATATATATATATATATATATATATATATATATATATATATAGGGTCAGGTTCTATGGGGCACCTGTATGCATTGTGTACTTTGGGAACCTGTATGCACCGTTAGATCTTGAATTTTAATGGTTCAGATTGCAGTGGCAAAAGGGTAATTAACTTGAAAATGGGTGCACGGGTGCATAACTTCTCGCGCGCGGAAGGGCAAAATCGGAAGATGCTTGAATTCAGAAAATATTCTATCCGAATCTAAACAAACATGATGCATCTTCATCCAATTTATTGGATTCGTCTTCAAACACGATGTATCTTCATCCAATTCAATTTCAAAAATGATGCATTTCGACCATATTCATCCTCGTCTTTGTTCCATCATTATGCATCACCAAAATCGTGATGCATTTCGGTCATATTCATCCTCGTCTTTGTTCCGTCATTATGCATCACCAAAATCGTGATGCATTTCGACAATTAAACGTGTTAATTTCGTGATGCATCTCTGAAATTTAAACGTGTTCATCAACGTCTTCAATGTGTTCATCATTGTCGTGATGCATTGCTGTTGTGCATCATGTTATTTTATTTAATTTCCTAAATAAATGATAAATATTAAATTAAATCTTATAATTTAACAATATATTATTAAACATTCCCAAGAAGCCCTTAATGCACCCTTTGTAAACAAGCAATGCATTTTTGGTTCCCATTTGGTTCCCGATGCATATGGTGCCCCATAGAACCTCAATCTATATATATATATATATATATATATATATATATATATATATATATATATATATATATATATATATATATATATATATAGGGTCGGGATCAATGGGGTACCATGTTAGACTGGGGAACCGGAGTCCATCCATGTTTGGTTATAAGTTTAAAAGGGTAATATGGTCAATTAGGTTTATCTTAAATAATAGATGGCAACTAATAAATTAATAGATACCATAATTATAGGGATTTACCTCCATAAATATAATTATAATAAATTTCAAAATGAGTTTTAATGAACATGTTCAATTAGAATTCGGCAATGAGTTTTAGTGAACATGTTCAATCGGATTCGACAATCGGTTTTAGTGAACATGTTCAATTGGATTCAACAACGGGTTTTAGTGAACATGTTCAACCGGGGGTATCAAATAAAGGTCTTTA
This sequence comes from Centrapalus pauciflorus, assembly GCA_020465985.1. Taxonomy (NCBI): domain Eukaryota; kingdom Viridiplantae; phylum Streptophyta; class Magnoliopsida; order Asterales; family Asteraceae; genus Centrapalus; species Centrapalus pauciflorus. The sequence goes on from JAANYP010005274.1 coordinate 464,466, forward strand.
TTATTTTATTCAAACCGTTCGTGAATGTTCAATTTCATTTACACGTTATTGAACATGTGCAATCGGGGTTTATTGTGTTTTTAATCGTTGTTAACCGTTTTGGTGACAAACCAATATTGAAGGTATTGAACATGTTCAATCATGGTTTATGGAATATCATCATTGCACATGTTCAGTATGGGTGTAAGGAATATTATTAACTGAAATGGAGATTTTCATGGGATACACAGAATCTTTGATTCTAATTTAAACTTTTTAATACCATTTTTACCCCAACATTAATTAATGTGAGAAATAATTTTAAGCAAAATTTATATTATATTTTAATGATTTTAGTTACAAATGATTGGCTATAAATGGTTCCCCGGTACCCCAGTCTAACATGGTACCCCATTGATCTTGATATATATATATATATATATATATATATATATATATATATATATATATATATATATATATATATATATATATATATATATATATATATATATATATATATATGGGGAAAGTGAGTGTGTGGCTGTCGTGTACCCAATTTTGGGTATAGAACCCCAAAAACGACGTCGTTTGGTAATTAACAAAAAACGCTGCAAACCTTTTTTCTCCCTCCCTGCCTCTCTCGTCCTTGGTTCTCTTCTTCGATCGAACCACACCTGCTTCTATCCTTCAAGCGATAACGAACCAGAGAGAAAAATCATTTAGGGTTCTTTGCTTTTCCTCTTTTTCCTCTTCGAACCACGGTTTCTTTGGTTTTCCTTTTCGAATTTAAGGTTCTTTGCTTATAATGTGATCGAAATGAAGTAGCAAGTGAAATCCCTCTTTCTTCAATTGCCTGCTAATCGAACATCTGAATCATAAGGTATATTCAAGTTTTGACTTCTTCAAGTATTGCGTTTGATTATCTTGTGGACATGGCTTTCCTTTTCTTTGATCTGATCTGTTTGATTATATTGTGGTCATGGTTGCATATTTTTTATTATCTTGTGGTCATGGTTTGAGTTGATGGTTTTGATTTTATTTTTTCAAGCAGAACATGGAAATTTGGCATGGGTTCTGCCTCTGTATTGATTGATTCTCCCTACGCCAATACTCCAATATAGGAAAAAGAAGAGCTATGGATCCATGATTGATTCTCCCCTGCTTTTCCTTGACCAAGCAAACCAAAAGAGGTACCATCATATGAAATTCCAATTGTGTCAAAAAAACTCCTTCTGATATTTCACAGGTTCTGTCTCTATACCAAGCAAAGTCATTTGCTTCGAAAGACCGAATGTGCCTGCAAGATGGACCACACAGTATGAAAGATATGAACAAAAAACAGTACGAGGTGTTGTTTTTCCTATAGTAAGACGATTTGGCGTAGGGAGAATCAATCTGGCCCATAGCTCAAATGGTTAGAGCGTCAATATTTTTCCAATCAATCTGGATCCATAGCTCAAATGGTTCTGCTTCTGTATTTATTCTTTCAATTTGTTAATTAGATGTTAGTCTCATATATAGATCCATAGCTCAAATGGTTAGAGCGCCAATATGGGTAGACGGTGGTTCGATTCCACCTGGATCTTCGACATGTTTTATGTTGTTACGACTATAAGTTGTGAATGTGTGCATTGTTTAAAGAAACCAGTAGCTGAATTAAGTTGTGAAGTTGTGAATGTGTGCAGTGAATGTGAATGTGAATGTGTGCAGTGTTTTATTCAGAGATACTCTTTGGTGTATTTACTTGGAGATGTCATTATGTATGGCCGGTTAGAGACATCAATGTCATTATGTATGGCCAGTTAGAGATCACCACTGTATTCTCTCTTATGCTTCTTAAATTTGGAACAATAGTGATTAATGTTCTGTGCATAAGTTCATTCTAGTAGTTATATGTGGTTTCTTTGACTTGCTTATATAAGTGATTTGGTCTAGCTAGGATGTAAAATTATAAGTTCATTCTTTCAATTTGTTAATTAGATGTTATTCTCATATATAGATCCATAGCTCAAATGGTTAGAGCGCCTCTATGGGAAGATGGTGGTTCGATTCCACCTGGATCTTCGATATGTTATTTTTCTGTTGTTACGACTGTAAGTGGTGATGTGTGCAGCAACCAGTAGCTACAAACAGCAACCAGTGTATACTAACAAAAAGACATAAGTTGTGAATGTAGTAGAAAGACTTAAAGACCAAGTGCAGTCACTGAACTTTTATTTCTTTCACCTTTTTTTTAAGGATAGCTATAGCAACTCTCCTTAGGTGTATTTACTTGTTTCATGCGCTGTTTCGACATCTAAACACACTTACAAGTAAACAACTCTGTTTGAACTGCTGCTCTACATCAACTTTCCTTTCTTCTTGATGCACTAAAGGAAAGTCGACTATAAACAGAAGCACAATTAAACAATTCAACAGCAACCCCTTATGAAAGCCCATGGATCATATTCTAATTTCTAATGTGGTTCTTTTATTATATAGTCAAATAATATAGTGAAGATCCAGGTGGAATCGAACCACCATCTTCCCATATGGGCGCTCTAACCATTTGAGCTATGGATCTATCTATGAGAATAATATTAGGTGATGAAATGTAAAAAATAAGATAGAAATGGCTTAAATTCTAGATGTGGCAGAAAAAATTGAAATGTTTTAAACATCTAATGACCTGTGGCAGAAATAATAATTAATTGATGTGTCCATTAATCAATACAATGTTGTGTGCTAATCTGTTTGGAAATAAGTATTGACAGCAGCTCAATACTAATCTGTTTGGAAATATCAGCAGCATTGATTGTGCAAAGTGTCTTGTGTGATTTGTGTGCTGGAAAAAAAACAAATCAGCAGCAACATAAGCTAAGTAATATATGTGTGTGCCTTAGGAAAACAACAACATCAACCATAATATAAATTAAGTGTTAAAAGTAGTTCAAAGAAGCCAAAATCAGCAGCTATGTATATGTATTTGTGCATAACAGTGCGTGTGTGTGCTACATACAAACAACAACAGCCCATATAGGTGTGAGCACTCATATATGCTAATACATTGACACATTTCAACGAATACCTTGTGTCCTCCTTGTGTCCTCCATTATTAACAGAATAATTTATATCTTTTTCATAGTAAATTCTATCTATCATCATTGACACATTTCATCGAACACCTTGTATGCATTTAAAATAACATACTTGATATTTCACTTAAATCTAAATAATATTCACATGTTGCCAATATAAAATTAACTCGAGTATAATGCCATGACTTAGAAGTCAGAAACAAGTTTAAAGAACATCCATTTTAATAAGGGAGATAAATCCATTTTGGAATTTACATACCTGATAATCGATGATGAAAAAACAAATCGTGTATGATAATCGATGATGATGATGATTTAAAGAACATCCAATTTAGAAGTGACAATCACGTTTTCTATGAGTAAATAAGTTGATCTTGAAATGAAATTGAAAAACAAAAAAGAGTCTGCCATCGAAATTGTAGAGGAGGAAGCTGATGCGGGTTTTAAAGGGGGGTTTGATTTCGTTTGAAGAGAACCAAATCGGAAAGAGGGAGTTATAAGATAAGCAGGTCAAGAAACCTGGTTTATTTTCGATCGAAGAAGAGAAGCTGTTGGTTTTCGATCGAAGAGGAGAAGCAGGGAGGAAGAGGAAGACTGGAAGGTGGATATTTGGTCACGCAAAGGGGAAAAGAAATGAATTGCGGGATTTTGTTATAATTCCACAAAACGACGTCGTTTTTGTGGGTTCTGTACCCAAGCTTGGGTACATGACAGCCACACACTCACTTTCCCCTATATATATATATATATATATATATATATATATAGATTATACATTATATAGAAACTAAAATACTCACTTTGTATCAATTAAAATATGTTAAATTAAAATATATATATATATATATATATATATATATATATATATATATATATATATATATGTATAGATTATACATTATCTGACGCCCACGTCCCTGTCTCATACACCTCTCATAATATACACAGGTAGCACGACACAATTCAGAAAATAGAGCGCTCATTTGGATAAAGGCTCGGGTACTCAACTGGTCAATCCACTAATCTCGCAATCTTTGACTCGGCTCAGCTCGCTGTTGACTCATCCCTGAAATTACACGGATCCCAAACGGTTAATCTCGACCCAACAAACAATATGATAACTCAAAACTGAACCGAACTCATAAACACTCTCAACCAGACCCAAACATAACTATATAACTGATTCTGACCCGACAAGCAATCTCAACCGGGACCCAAAACCCAACCAAAACCCGACTCGAAACTCCCAACATACAACACAGCCCAACAGCCGATTGCGGCCCGCGTTCCACCCCCGTCGTGACCGCGCCCCTGCCTCTGCGTCGTGACCACGCCCCGAAGGGTCGCGACCGCGCTCCATCGGCGCTTGGTCTTCCCTGTTCTTCGCTGATAATGGCGAAACCAAGGAGAAACCATCTCCCAACTCGACTTTTCAGCCCAGAAACTCACAACAAGCATATACTTAACTGACCACATACATCAGACACCAAATCCTCAAATTCACAAGACACACACATCTCGAATTTCAGCAAACAATTCAATGGTTTCTTACCTTGGAAGCTTCAAAACTCAAGAATGAAGATCATGAACAGGTTTCAGCAACCAAACCTTGCTATCTTCTTGCTGCTGGAGTCTCATGCACACATACACCTTACACACACTTGCACACACTTTCTAAAAGAGGAAAGAAGGAAAGGAGGAAAGCATATATACACGCTTTCTATTATTAGCAACCCGAACTCAATAACCCGAACCCGATATCACATTTTCACAATTAAAATCCACTCAACCCGATTAAATCCACGAACCCAAATATATAATTAATCCACTAAATTAATTATCCGACGCCACGTATAACTCATTCACGACATGTATAATCCACTACTCGGGATCCCATTAGGCCAACACAGTATTATTAAATTAAACATCCACTAAAATAATTACACACAATTATTCCGAAAACGGGATTAAAATATATGTTTTTTATTTAAGAAAAAATAGATTTAAAATAACTAATATTTATTGTATAGTTAATTCAAACTCAGTATAATGCAATATATAAGTTAATATTACAAAAGAAACAAATTGTTTCAAAACTAATTATAAATTAATATGCAACCCTCAAATTTGAAGACAATATTATTTTATTTAATTGTAATATTATAAGATCAATTAGTAAAATTTCAAACATGAAGACAACATTTCTATTTTTAAGAATTATCAATTCTACTGATATTTAATGATATTTGTAGGATACTTAACATAAGTTTTAGAAATATTTTTTATATTTTGAAGAAAAAGTTTCAAATGATTAATATATTAAAGTGTAATTTTTTATTTAAATTTCATGAATTGAAGGGAAAAGAAAAGCTAGATAAAATAGAATGATAGGTCTATCAAGATAAACATTCTAATTTAATATATGACTATGATATTATGTTTATTCAATATATTTTAAAAATATTTAAATTCTCATGATATTGTCTAGTCTAACATAAGTTTATTTGAAAAACTAATTATTTTTATTTATTTATCTAAACATTAATTAGTTTATATAATTAATAGAGTTATTTAAGAAAAAATAGAAGGGAAAAGAAAATTTTAGATTAAGAAGAGAGCATCGTATGGCGCTTAGTGTTCTTTATTAACAAGGGTGTTACTTCATGCACCATACTCTACAACACTTAATCTTTAGATCAATCAACCTATATCACTTTCAATAAAAAAAAAGGAACCATACACCCAATCATAAACAACAATATAGTTAAATTATAGGTCAAAATTATAGGGTATTGTGTATGAGAAATTAGGGTATGATGTATAAAGAAAAAGTCTGTTAACAAGTATAAAAAATAGGGGGAGTCTAAATGGACCCCCAATGATCTCAATTGACCCTTTATTTTTTTTAAACATAATCATTACACAATGATTCTATGTTTTTTTAATGATGCATTATTTTTGTAATGATGAATACTATTTTTAATCATATAATTACTACATAATTATTATGTAAAGAGTGTAAAAAAAAAAAGACCAATAGAATATAGATGGTATTGCGTACACTTAACCCTCGTATCAATCATCTCCATTATAGCCCAACGGCAAACATCGGCAATTTTAGCCCTATATGTCTCTACTCTAGTAGGGTTTTGTGGGCTGAATTTAAGGTTGATTACCCTTTCCAATTTTCCATATCAAAAATCCTATTACACACAACAATGTACAAATCCCAATGCATTACTTACAACTCTATAAAACAACAGCACTCACTGTAGCTAGCTTCTAACAATCTCATCTCTTGAAAAAAGTAAATTACCCGTTTATATGTGTGCATGCATTCCATTTTAGATTTTTCTATATATAAACATAAATCCTTCCTCTCCTTCCTCTCATCTTAAGAAACAACAAAGAACATCTTTTTGCTTCTAGGGTTTACACACCCGGCCTCTTAGTTCTTGTATGTTATACACACCCTTTTCAAATTAAATGTTTTCTTTTATGTAAAAATCTTATTGATATGAGCATGCAATTGGGGTTTTAATATATGACTTGGTGTCTAATTATTAATTTGTTTGATGATCGATCTTGATCACATAAAGATTCAATCTTGATGGGCTTTGAAACCAACCTGTATCTTCATCGATTCGAGAACTTATCGCACCTTACTTACCGACTATATATATATATATATATATGATTAATTGGTTGTATCTAGCCTTTTTAATTAATTATATAAGTTTTTATAAATATAGGGCGATCGAGAGGGAAGCTAGATTATTTAAAATGGTGAGAGGGAAGATTCAAGTGAGGAGGATTGAGAATTCAACAAGTAGACAAGTGACCTTCTCCAAAAGAAAGAATGGTTTGTTGAAAAAAGCATCTGAACTTTCTGTGCTTTGTGATGCTGACGTTGCTTTGATCGTCTTCTCTCCCAAAGGCAAACTTTACGAATTTGCAAGCTCAAGGTTCGTTCGATCTGTTTTTCTTCATTCTAGTTAATTTTAATTTGGGTTCTTTTCCTTTTTCTTAAATTCATTTCTGGGTTTCAATCTTTTCTTTTTTTTCCTTTCTACTATATCTACTAGATCTAGGTACACACACACACACATATTTCTGTATATTTTGTATTTTTTTCCCCAGATATTTTACCTACAAACAAACTCAAACTAAGTCAAAGTATTTGAAGGTTTGATGATTTTTCTGTTTTTCCACCAAAATTTTATAATTAAAACAAATGTAAATCAACAAGTCATGAAACTTTCAGTAATTTTGTATTGTGTACTAATTTGCTCGATCTATGCATTATTAATTAAGACCTTAAAACTTTGTGAGTTTTTATCTCATTTCCTGTTTCTTTTACTTAAATTATAAATTATAGAAAATTATACAAATTAATGGTAACGAATTAACACATCAAATTGAGTTCAACTATATTTTATGTGTGTGAAAAGCTACGTACGTAACTTAATATATAGTAATATAATATTAAAAATTAATGTACCAGCCTAAATATTATATCATGCTTATAAATATACGTATCAATTAATTTCATTGATTATAATAATAATATATTTGAAAAATAATCCAAACATACAAATGTTAATTATCTTTCATACATTATATATACATACATTTACGTAATGGTCTCCTCCAATGAAAATTTTTCTTTTTTTCTTTTTTTTTTTATTTTGATTTCAAATTTTCATAATACACCATCATCTTAGTGTTATCTTTTATTTAGCCCTTTTATTTTGATAAATTTTCACTTAGTTTTCTTTAAACAATTATTATTACAACATTTTCTTACATATTTAAAATTATGATTTTAATTATACATATGTTTGTAATTGTCTTTTGAAACTATTATGTTATGTTTAATTGTATAAAAAAACTTTATTATTCAGATACGCAATACAAAATTCTAATAAAATTGTTTTATAATTAAAATATAACTATTTAAAATTTTAGATTTTTTTTATAAATTTTCATTTAGTTCTCTTTCAACAATTATTATAACAACATTTTCTTACATATTTAAAATTATGATTTTAATTATACATATGTTTGTAGTTGTCTTTTGAAACTATTTATGTTATGTTTAATTGTATAAAAAAACTTTATTATTCGGATGCATAATACAAAATTCTAATGAAATTGTTTTATAATTAAAATGTAACTATCTAAAATTAAATTTTTTTATTAAATATGATCATATATAACATTGAGCATTACTATTATAACGTTGCAAACTCTAATCGATGTATTAGAGACATCACCGTTATAAATTTAATTGATTTGACCGTAAAACCAATAAATAAAATTGACGATTAAACCTAATCAATGTCAAAATTTCAAATTATGGTTATGAATATTTGATTAATTAATTCTGGTTCCGATCCGATTTAATACGACATTGTTTGTAATTTTAGCATTACAAAATCTAGAAAACCAATGATAAGAACCGACTAACAGTATCATTTGTCTTGCTTCTTGAATCTTATCGACTTTCCAATTTTATTCTTCGATGTTGGTTCAGTTGTGTTTCGTTGTTTGAAAAGCATTTTTTATTTGTTTTTAACATTTATTTTTATAATTAATACTTTAGACCCCGCAGCAACGCGCTGTTTTTGACACATGGCTACCCGTGAATGGTTGTGTTTTTTTTTTTTTTCTTTTTCTAATTTTGGTTTTATGTGTTTTCTTTTTCTTTTTTTTTTTTAATTTTAAACTTTTTCTAATTTTTTTTAATATTGGTTTTTATTTTTAATTTTAAACTTTTCATTTTAATTTTAAACTTTACATAATACACTTTTATCTTTGTGTTATCTTTTATTTAACACCCTTATTTTAATAAATTTTGTTTAGTCTTCTTTTAACATTTATTATTACAGTATTTTCTTACACATTCAAAACTATGATTTTAATTATACATATGCTTGAAGTAATCTTTTGAAACTATTATCATATGTTTTATTGTATGAAAAATTCTTTACTGTACAAATGCACAACACAAAATTCTAATGAAATTGCTTTATAATTAAAATATAACTAATTAATATTCAGATTTCGTTGAAACAAGACCAACCATGATTGGTTGTTTTTTCTTTTAATTTTAAATTTTTCATAACAAACTCTTATCTTTGTGTTATCTTTTATTTAACACCTTTATTTTAATAATTTTTTGTTTAATCCTCTTAACATTTATTATTACAAAAATTTCTTACACATTTAAAATTATGATTTTATTTATACGTATGTTTGAAGTTATCTTTTGAAACTATTATTTTTTTCTTTTTTTTTTAATTTAAACTTTTCATAATACACCATTATCTTTGTGTTTTCTTTTGTTTAATTGCCTTTATTTTAATAAATTTTTGTTTACTTCTTTTTTAACATTTATTATAATAAAATTTTCTTATACATTTAAAGTTATGATTTTATTTATACATATGTTAGAAGTTATCTTTAGAAACTATTATGTTATGTTTAATTGTATAAAAAATACTTTATTATTCAAATGCACAATACACCATTATAATGAAATTGCTTTATATTTAATTTGTAACTAATTGATATTCAGATTTTGTATTAAATATGATCATGTTTAACATTGAACATTACTATTATAACGTTGGCAAGTCCTAATCTATGTATTGGAAACTGCTTTATAATTAAAATATAACAATATCTATGTATCTACCTGTGCATATATCTTTGCTAAATCAAAAAACTTGCAAATCTATGAAAATCTAAAACTCTATCTTCCCGCAGCGAAGCGCGGGTGTCACCATCTCGTTGATGTATATGTGTGAATAATTCTACTAATTAAATAAATTACAATTTTCGTCCATGTGGTTATATATAAATTATGGTTATGATTTTTTTCACGTCGAAATTACATTTCAGTATATATTCTTGTCATTTTGTTATGCTTTTAGTCCTTTGACCAATCATTTTTTTTAAAAAGAGATCATTTTGCCCTTTTAACTTGGTTTCACTTTTGGTCCCTAACTAATTACTTTCTTTTTTATATTATTTTTACTCTATTATTATTTATTTGATATTTAGTTTTTCTTATTGTTAAAATTTAAGTAAAGTATTATTTTTTTTAATATGTTTTGTTTTACTATTATTATTTATTTATTTATTTGATATATCTTTTTTATTAATTATTACAACAATTTAATTAGAATAATTTTTACATATACGGATTTGTTTATTAATAAGTTGTATTATTATTAATATTACAATTAAGTTCAAATATTTATTCAACTATATATAAATTTATATTTAAAATTTTTTATTACTTTTCTTTTTTAAAACTTATAATTATATATATATATATATATATATATATATATATATATATATATATATATATATATATATATATATATATATATATATATAATTCATTTATATTTTTTAATATTATATATTACTCATAAAAATACTTACTTATCTTTAATTTATTAAGTGAATATATTTTGATTTATTTTAGAATACATACATACATGTATGTATGTATGTATATGTATATATAAACATATATATAAAGTTTTAATGAAATATATAATTTTTTGAAACTAAAAATTTCATATGTATATAAATTACAGATGTTTAAAGGTAGTTAAACTTAACAAAATATAAGAATTCGACATATTATATGTATAAATTAAATTAATTTATTAAATTTTGTTATAAATTCATATGTAGTTTTTGTTATGTTTAATGGGTTAATACATTGAACATTTGTAATTTATATGAATATTTACTTTATGAAATAAATAAATTAGAATAGAGAACACGTCAAATTATATATATATATATATATATTTCGTTAAGTTAAAATTTCATTGAACATATAATGTTGATATAAATATAAATAATTTAAATCGAAATGCATAAGTTAGGATAAAAATGATTAAATCTATAATATTTATATGAAGTAGTATATAGTAGAGACAAAAGATAAATAAATTAAATGCATGTATGAATAGTTATATATTTTATAAATGAAAAGTAATAAATTATAAACATTTAAAAAATAAAAATATATAAACAGTCCAATATATATTTAATATTAATATGTGAGAATAATAATAGTAGTAATAATACTAGTAATAATAATATCAAATAAATAATAAAAATACAACATATTAAATAATTTATTATTTCACTTAAATTTTAATAGTAATAATAAGACTATATTAAATAAATGATAAAAGAATAAAAACCATTAATAAAGTGAAATAGAATAAAAGTATTTAATCAGGGACCAAAACTGAAATAAAACTAAAGGGCAAAATTGTCATTTTTATAAAAATATTGGAGAAAGGGACCAAATGTGTAACACCCTCAATTCTCACACAAATGCCACGTCAATACAATACACAGGTGGCAATATCGCAATCATCTCATAATGCACATGTCACAGGATTAGCGGAAAAACACTGTTAATTAAAACTTTATCACGAAGTCATACATAGTCTCATAAACTGACACTGATACATAAACGTAACTGATTACTGTTAACATACATAAGTAGATCAGATACAACAGTTCCAAAACTAATATCAACAAAACAGTCAACGCACGCAACTCTAACTGCCCCAATCTCTACTTCGGCTGCTGCGGCTGTGACTGCGATCCCACAGTATGACTGCCTGACACACAGAAGACTCGAAAACGTAAGCTGGACAGCTCGTGAGTACGCGAGGGTTAGACACTGCAGGTAAGCACGCATAACATACACAACACATATATCTCAGCACACATATGCAACTCGATGCATAGCACATATCTCTGCTCAAAAAGGGGACCACGTTCCCCAGCTAACAGGCCGCACACAGCAGCGGTTAGCCACTCAATAGGCACAGGAGCGACCTGGCAATATCTCTGCCGTATATATACAGCCTCATATCTCGTGACTGGTTAGGGACAGTCAGCCTGCGCGATCACATATCGCGGGTACCTGCAATTCAAACACATATAGCACGTATAGGGTAGAGAAACTCATACCTGCGCCGTACCTCTGTCTCATATACACATATCACATCACATAACTGACTCGTAAAAGACTACACGCGATTTGTAAAAGAACTCGAGTACTCACCGATTACCCGAAACTTGATTCGAAACTCGGAATTCTCAATGCGGCTCGGCACGTGATCGGCTAGAACCTGTAATCGTCACGAATTCCCCACGTTAACACAACTCAATAACCATGTAATTCAGGTCAAGCATAACTATCGCAATTAACACAAACCCGAGACACAATCCCGGATAATTAACCGATCCCCGAAACCCTTTTACGGAATCCCTATCGAGACCCAATATCCCAAACAACTCAATCCGACAATATCCCGAAGGAAATCGACACACTAATCGCCTCAAACCTTCCCAAATGAATCAAACCGGATTTCCCTGCAGGCCGCGGCTCGCGCCGCTAAACCCCTGCACCTCGCGCCGCGCCCAATTTCCTCTGCGCGTCGCGTCGCGGCCCCCTGCGCGTCGCGCCGCGACCTGTCGCCTGGTATCAAACTTGCTCTTCGATAACCATGGCCGAACCAAGGGGTTTAACCCCTCCACACTCAATTTCAGCAGGGAAAACACACAAAACTCAAACATATACGACCCATATACTCACAGAACCAATTCCACATCTAATTCATACATATCTCAAAAGCTAGCTACCCAAAATCATAAATTCATACCTCAAGACTTCAAGAACACAAGGATGGGTGAAGGAGATCCAGATTTAGCACTCAATTGCAGCTAGGCTTTGATTCTTCTTGCTGGAGCTTTACACACTTCTCACACACACACTTTAGGGTTTTTCTCTCAATTTGGATGAGAGGATAAAGGGATAGGGAAGTCACATATATACGTCTCTATCTTTAACCGGCTCCGAACCCATTAACCCGGACCCAATATCACTTTTTCACAAATTATATCATTAGAACCCAATTAAATCCACGATCTCAAGGAGATAATTAATCCGCTAATTAATAGCTCGGAGACACGTATCACTCAATCTCGACACGTTAAATCCACGAAACGGAATTTAATTGGAACACGCAATAGTTATTAAAATAAAGAGCCAATAAATTAAATCCACGTACCAGGCTCAAATCCGGGATGTTACAAATCCTCTCCTCTTAAAAAGATTCCGTCCCGGAATCTAGTTCGGACTCTGGAACAGCTGCGGATAACGGCTCCTCATCTCGGTCTCGGGCTCCCAGGTGGCACTAGTACCCTTATGATGCCTCCACTGAACGAGTACTAGCGCGATCTCTTTATTCCGCAATCTCTTCACCTTTCGATCAGTAATTGCCTCAGGTTGCTCAACATACCTCAGATGAGAATCCACGGTGATCTCGGATAACGGCACAAACTGATCATCCTTGGCTAAACACTTCCTCAGATGACTCACATGGAACGTATCGTGGACTCCGGCCAGCTCGGGAGGCAGTCTCAATCTATAAGCCTGATCTCGGACTCTGGCGATGATCTCAAACGGACCGATGTATCGCGGACTCAGCTTACCTCGATGCCTGAATCTGATAACTCCCTTCCACGGCGATACTTTCAACATCACACGGTCTCCAACACTGAACTCGAGCTCAGTCAGACGACGATCGGCATAACTCTTCTGCCGGCTCTGTGCTACTCTCATATGCTCGCGGATAACTGCCACTTTGTCGCTCGTCTCTTGTAGCAACTCGGGCCCACTGATAGGTCGCTCGCCGACCTCGCCCCAACACACCGGGGTTAGACACTTACGCCCATACAGTGCCTCGAATGGAGCCATCTTGATGGAGGAATGGTAGCTGTTGTTGTACGCAAACTCGACTAACGGCAAGTGAACGTCCCAACTACCACTGAAATCGATCGCACAAGCTCGGAGCATATCCTCGAGAGTCTGATTCGTCCGCTCTGTCTGCCCGTCTGTCTGAGGTCTGTACGCGGTACTCAACTGAACTCTCGTCCCCAACTCGCGCTGAAAGCTCTGCCAGAACCTCGAAGTAAACCGCGCATCTCTATCGGACGTAATCGACATCGGAACGCCGTGCCTCGAAACTATCTCGCTGATGTATAACCGAGCCAACTGATCCATAGTGATGGTACCCCGAACCGCTAGAAAGTGAGCACTCTTCGTCAAGCGATCCACTATCACCCAGATCACATCATTACCTCGAACGGTGCGCGGAAGCCTGACGATGAAATCCATCGTGATATGATACCACTTCCACTCAGGGATCTCTAAAGGCTGCAAATGCCCGTGAGGCTTCTGATGCTCGGCCTTGACTCGCAGACAAGTCATACACTCCTCGACGTATCGGCCCACATCTCTCTTCATCCCTGGCCACCAATAGAACTCGCGCAAATCTCTATACATTTTGGTGCTCCCGGGGTGGATAGATAATCTCGATCGGTGCGACTCATCCAAAATCAACTGCCGCAGATTACCGACTCTCGGAACCCAAACACGATCACGAAACGCCCACAAACCCCTGCTATCTTTGCTCAATGCCTCTAGCTGTCCCGCAAGCCGCTCTCTTTTCACATTCTCCGCCCGCAAACCCTCTAACTGAGCATGCCTCAGACTCTCCACAAGAGTCGATGTGACCTCGAGCCTCGCTGCTCGGGAAACTACCGTCTGGCCACACGCCTTACGGCTCAACGCATCGGCCACCACATTGGCCCTACCAGGATGGTACTGAATCTCGCAGTCATAGTCTTTCAATAACTCAAGGCTGCGCCGCTGTCTCATATTCAACTCTTTCTGACTGAACAGATACTGAAGACTCTTATGATCGGTATACACTACAAATCGCGGACCGTACAGATAATGACGCCATATCTTCAACGCGAACACTATCGCGTCCAACTCAAGGTCGTGCACGGTAAGGTTTTCCTCGTAGGTCTTCAGCTGTCGCGACGCATACGCAATCACCTTGCCTCGCTGCATCAGAACACAACCCAAACCGGTACCTGACGCATCACAGTAGACCACAAAATCCTCTGTACCCTCAGGCAATGCTAACACTGGTGCCTGACATAACCGGGATTTCAATTCTCTGAAAGCCGACTCCTGCTCATCGGACCACACAAAAGGAACGGACTGCCGTGTCAATCTCGTCAACGGCCTGGCAATCCTCGAGAAGTCCTGAATGAAGCGGCGGTAATACCCGGCTAGGCCCAAAAAGCTACGGATCTCAGGCACAGTCTTCGGCGGCTCCCAACTCATCACGGCCTCTATCTTCGCCGGATCTACTGAAATACCCTCGGCGCTCACAACATGTCCCAAAAACTGGACCTCGCGCAACCAGAACTCGCACTTGGAGAACTTCGCATACAGTCTCTCCGCTCGCAGCACGGTCAAAACCTCTCGCAAGTGCTGCTCGTGGTCCTCGGCACTCCTCGAGTAGATCAGGATGTCGTCGATGAACACTATCACGAACCGATCCAACATAGATCTACACACCCTGTTCATTAAATCCATGAATGCCGCGGGTGCGTTAGTCAGTCCGAAAGGCATGACTAGGAACTCATAATGGCCGTATCTCGTCCGAAACGCAGTCTTCGGCACATCCTCATCTCTAACTCTCAGCTGATGATAACCCGATCTCAGATCTATCTTCGAAAAGAAGCTCGAACCCTGTAGCTGATCAAACAGATCGTCGATACGTGGAAGCGGATAACGGTTCTTCACCGTCACTTTATTCAACTCTCGATAGTCGATACACATCCGCATGGAACCGTCCTTCTTCTTCACAAACAGCACTGGAGCTCCCCACGGGGACGAACTCGGACGGATAAATCCACGATCAAGCAATTCCTGAAGCTGTGACATCATCTCTCTCATCTCGGTAGGTGCCAGCCTATAAGGCGTCTTCGCAATAGGCACCGCTCCAGGGATAAGGTCGATGCGGAACTCGACCTGACGATCTGGCGGTAACCCAGGCAACTCCTCTGGGAATACCTCAGGGAACTCTCGAACTACGGGTATATCCGCTAAGGTCTTCTTCTCTAATCTGGCGTCAACAACATAAGCCAGAAAGGTCTCGCACCCCTTCGCAACATATCTCTGAGCTCTTGCCATCGACACAATACCGATCTCGCCTCGGCGCCTCTCGCCATATACTGTCACTGTCTCACTGTCTGAAATGGGTATCCGGATCATCTTCTTCGCGCACAAGATATCGGCCTGCCTGGCTGTCATCCAGTCCATACCCACTATCACATCGAAACTGCTAATCTCTATCGGCAGTAGATCGATCGAAAACCGGTGAGCATCTATCTCAAGGACACAATCTCTGTATACCCGACTCACAAGCGCTGTACTACCGTCTACCCTCTCAACAACTAACGGCACAGATAACACAGTAGGAGGCACAGAAAAGTAGGTACAGAATACAACAGACACATACGAGCGATCTGCTCCAGAATCAAACAAAATACGAGCACTAAGCCCGTTCAGAATGTACGTACCAGATACCACATCGGTAGACTCGCGGGCCTCCTCTGCCGTAGCCTGAAATACTCTGCCCCTGCCTCTGGGTGCTGACTCACGACGGCTCGAAGTCGACGGCTCTGCTCTAGCACCGCTGGTGCTCGCTCCCTGCACTGCTGGCGGCGCATCCGGACAATCTCTCACAATATGACCTGGCCTCCCACAGCGGAAGCACAGAGAATCCCTCGAGGTACAAGTAAAAGATGTATGGCCATACTGACCACAGCGGTAGCAACGGGGCTGCTCTGATGTACAAGGACCAGAATGGCGACGGCGACACCTCGGACAGTCTCTCTCCCCGGCTGAACTATCTGCCCGACTCCCGGATGGCTGGGACCCCTGTCCCACGCTGCTCTGACTCTGACTGGAAGCACTATATCGGGAAGTCTGCCCCTGACTCTGACTGGCTGTCCCCGACCCCTGATACTGCCCAGACCTCCTGGATCTACGATCTCTGCCTCTGTCTCTGCGAAATCCTGAACCCTGAACCTGCTGCTGCTCAGGCTGTCTCTCTCTCTGAAAATCCTGAGGCTCTCGGTAATAGCTACGGGACTGCTCGAATGTCTCTGTCCTCTGTCTCTGGGATGGGGGCTGACCCCTCTGTCTCTCGATCTCCCTCTCTCGAACTCGGGCTAACTCTAATGCCCGCGCAAAGGTAGGAGTATCATGAAGTCCGACGAACTCCCGGATATCCGATCTCAACCCATCGATAAAGGCATCAGCCTTACGAACCTCTGTATCCACGTGCTGAGGCGCAAACTGAGCATACTCGTTAAACCTGTCTACATACTGCTGGACTGACATGCTGCCCTGCTGAAGATGTAGAAAACGACGCTCCATTTCCCGGCGCTCATCCCGGGGAATATACTGTAACTCGAAGATAGCACGGAACTGATCCCATGTCATAGCATACGCTGCAGCTGTAGTCATGGATGATTCAATGGACTTCCACCACTGTGAAGCCCCTCCCTTTAGCTGATAAGCCGCATAGCCGACCATATCACGAGGATCGACATGGGCAACGCGGAATGCGGCCTCTATCTCTCTCTCCCAAGCCATAGCCGCACCCGGCTCACCACCGCCTCGAAACTGAGGTGGGGCTCCCGCCATAAAGTCCTTAAAGGACCCACCTCGAGGAGCAGAAGAAGAAGATGCCCCGACCACTGTCTCAACACTAGTCACTGGCGGCGGATCAGCTCTCTGTCGCTGCTGCTCTCTCTCTCTGTCCCTCTCTCTGTAGAACTCAGTCAATACTGATAACATCTCTGACCGGCGGACATACTCATCTCCCGCTGGTCTCTCTGGCCCTGAACCCTCGCCATGATCTGCCATAACTACCTGCACATATCACAAAGGTAAGATAACAGATCGATCACCCAGCGTTATACAATAAGCTAGGTCAGTTAATTCCGCTAAACTCAGTCTCAGGGAAGAATCCCACAGATCTGAACACGGTAAGAGCACAAGCATCCACTGATACTCAATACTGAAACCAAGCTCTGATACCAAGCTGTAACACCCTCAATTCTCACACAAATGCCACGTCAATACAATACACAGGTGGCAATATCGCAATCATCTCATAATGCACATGTCACAGGATTAGCGGAAAAACACTGTTAATTAAAACTTTATCACGAAGTCATACATAGTCTCATAAACTGACACTGATATATAAACGTAACTGATTACTGTTAACATACATAAGTAGATCAGATACAACAGTTCCAAAACTAATATCAACAAAACAGTCAACGCACGCAACTCTAACTGCCCCAATCTCTACTTCGGCTGCTGCGGCTGTGACTGCGATCCCACAGTATGACTGCCTGACACACAGAAGACTCGAAAACGTAAGCTGGACAGCTCGTGAGTACGCGAGGGTTAGACACTGCAGGTAAGCACGCATAACATACACAACACATATATCTCAGCACACATATGCAACTCGATGCATAGCACATATCTCTGCTCAAAAAGGGGACCACGTTCCCCAGCTAACAGGCCGCACACAGCAGCGGTTAGCCACTCAATAGGCACAGGAGCGACCTGGCAATATCTCTGCCGTATATATACAGCCTCATATCTCGTGACTGGTTAGGGACAGTCAGCCTGCGCGATCACATATCGCGGGTACCTGCAATTCAAACACATATAGCACGTATAGGGTAGAGAAACTCATACCTGCGCCGTACCTCTGTCTCATATACACATATCACATCACATAACTGACTCGTAAAAGACTACACGCGATTTGTAAAAGAACTCGAGTACTCACCGATTACCCGAAACTTGATTCGAAACTCGGAATTCTCAATGCGGCTCGGCACGTGATCGGCTAGAACCTGTAATCGTCACGAATTCCCCACGTTAACACAACTCAATAACCATGTAATTCAGGTCAAGCATAACTATCGCAATTAACACAAACCCGAGACACAATCCCGGATAATTAACCGATCCCCGAAACCCTTTTACGGAATCCCTATCGAGACCCAATATCCCAAACAACTCAATCCGACAATATCCCGAAGGAAATCGACACACTAATCGCCTCAAACCTTCCCAAATGAATCAAACCGGATTTCCCTGCAGGCCGCGGCTCGCGCCGCTAAACCCCTGCACCTCGCGCCGCGCCCAATTTCCTCTGCGCGTCGCGTCGCGGCCCCCTGCGCGTCGCGCCGCGACCTGTCGCCTGGTATCAAACTTGCTCTTCGATAACCATGGCCGAACCAAGGGGTTTAACCCCTCCACACTCAATTTCAGCAGGGAAAACACACAAAACTCAAACATATACGACCCATATACTCACAGAACCAATTCCACATCTAATTCATACATATCTCAAAAGCTAGCTACCCAAAATCATAAATTCATACCTCAAGACTTCAAGAACACAAGGATGGGTGAAGGAGATCCAGATTTAGCACTCAATTGCAGCTAGGCTTTGATTCTTCTTGCTGGAGCTTTACACACTTCTCACACACACACTTTAGGGTTTTTCTCTCAATTTGGATGAGAGGATAAAGGGATAGGGAAGTCACATATATACGTCTCTATCTTTAACCGGCTCCGAACCCATTAACCCGGACCCAATATCACTTTTTCACAAATTATATCATTAGAACCCAATTAAATCCACGATCTCAAGGAGATAATTAATCCGCTAATTAATAGCTCGGAGACACGTATCACTCAATCTCGACACGTTAAATCCACGAAACGGAATTTAATTGGAACACGCAATAGTTATTAAAATAAAGAGCCAATAAATTAAATCCACGTACCAGGCTCAAATCCGGGATGTTACAAAATGTGTAATAAAATGTCAACCTGTAAGTACTGTAATTGTAATTTTATAACGATATTCATAATTTTTGTATAAGCACATGGACGAAATTTGTAATTTACCCTAAATTATATTATATTTTTCCAAAACATCGAAAGAAATACACGAATAATTGCATATTGTTTCCATGTGTGTTACAGAGAGATCGAATAGTACGTTGATGAAATAAATGTTAACAAATATTAAATATTGGATGATAATTAAAACTAAAAGTTAATGTTATATATAGTTCTTCACTATATATATATGCACGCATGTATTTTGTGCATGTGTATATATATATATGATACCGTACATGCAGAGCTGCATGCTGACAAACACACACACACACACTGAATGCATGCCTCTGCTTACATATATACACACACATACAATTACAAGTACATAAATATTAAATACTAAGAATTGAAAAGCCAGCGGCTTCAATTATTATCGAATCTGGAGTGAAACCTAGCTACAAAGAAGATGTAAATATAGTTTGTGTCCTTAATTAAATTATATTTGAAATATTTCTCATTGCTTTTGTTGGAAAATGATTTCATCTTTTCTGGGTTTGAAATTCAATCAGCATCCAGGAGACGATCAGACGTTATAGAATACGAGTTAAAGATGTTTATCAAACTCATGATTCATCGACGGTAATTAAAGATGTTGATGCTCAAACGATCAATATAATTGATCGTTTTTCTTTCTTGAATTCGTTATTATTTATTTAATTTTGTTCTTTTAAAATTCATTTGCAGAATTGGAAGCATGAGACTGCTAAAATGGCAAAGAATGTCGAATTCCTAGAAGTTGCAAAAAGGTCCAAATTTGTGTTCTAAATTAAAGGGATACTTAAATTGGTTATATATATATATAACCGCAACAAAAACTTGTGCAATGGCGAACCCAGCCACTTATAATTTTTGTTGCGGTTACGTATTAAAAATTCAAGTGATTATCTTAATTGGGTTAGACTAAAAAATTGATATTTATAATTTAAAATAAAACACATAATCTTAAATAACAAATAAACTAATGGATAAGTAATAAAAACATAATTTATTATTAAAAGGTATAAGTTAACAAGTTACATCTCCAATTGACATTCGTAACTACACTTTCCGATAACTTTCTTTAGAAATATTATCCATGAATAAATATTACAATTAACGATTAACGATTAAAGATTAAAGAGTAAACTAACTAACTAAATACATATTTTCAAGCCTTAAATTTTAATAATTCAATTTAAGAGTAAACTAATTAACTAAAAACCTTAGACATGAACTTTAAAGATTAATTAACTTTCAATTAAAGAGTTAACTTAACTAATGCAATTGTTTGATTAAAGAAAACCGGTCCAATAATCGGAAGATATTAGACTTTAATATTGGCTAAAAATATCATTGAATATTAGTTTAATTTTGGTTTTAACTATTGAGTTTTAATATTTCTCGGTTTTTTTTTTTTTTTTTTTTAACTAATGCAATTGTTTGATTAAAGGTGCACCTTGTTAGCAAACCCTACCTATGTTTAAATAGTGTTTTTCAAATGTTGATTTTCTTGCACATTATCATTGTCAAGTCATAAATAATATTTTTAGTATTGTCTTTTGTCATGTTAGCAAAACTCATATATAAATAATGTTTTGTTACTAATTAAAGACTTACACTAGCATAACTTTTTACTAAAAATTTTAGATATGCAATTTTGATGAGTTATATAAAATATCATAAAATGTAAGAGATATTGTTAAATTCTCATTAGAAAAAACACTATTGAGTTTAAGTTTGTTCTTTAACTGATATAAGCCTATAAGGGATAATAGAGGGCGCATATTTATTCCAACTTCAAAGGCAATGGATGATTATATTGATACCAACGTATTAGGCTTCCAAGATCAAATGATAATTCTTAGGGTGCGTTTCGTATGATGAAATCTAAATAATGGAATCCCGTTAACGTTACAAGTATGATTATCATGTGAGAAAACCATTAATTTCCAATGAAATTAGTGTAGAATTGATTTCAGTTTATATTTCATTTATCTATTTTTATTATCATAATTAAGATAATCAAAACATTAATAAAAATAAAGTTTAGGTTTTATTACAGGAAAAATGTCATTTAATTACACACGCTTATATTGACACACACAAAAAAAGTCACTTTATCATATTTTTAGTGTCACTTAAAAAAGAGTAGATATAGATCTACCTTTTAAATAGTTACATAAATATTCAGTCACAAATATCATTGAGACATATACTCACATATATTTTAGTCATTATATGTACGTCTTACCGACTCCTATTGACCCACTCAACTCTTTTTATTGTGTACGTGAAAATACTTGACACATATAAGGACACTTTTTGATTTTTAGTGACGCTTTTGTTTTTAGTGTTTTATATGTTTTTATCTGTTTTTTTGTCAACTTTAAGGTATATGTTATTATTATTGGTTAAAAGAGCTTATAATGCTTTTATTCTTACAATTCTATCATACCAAACATGAAACATCTTAAAATGAGGATGTAATTAAACACACACATGTATGTATTTACTGTAAAAGAAATCATTATAATTAAAAACTAATTTTTGAATAGAGGTAAAGATGGAATAACTATTATAAATATTTGATTTAAGGCCTACGGTTAAAAGATTGAAATTCTGATCAAACAAAGAATTACATTTCATTTCTACATGCTTTAACCCATGATTCTTACCTTTCTATAAAACTTAAATTCCAAGAAGCAGAGAATAATTGTCTTTAACTCATGCTTCTCCCATATATCAAATAGATATTAGACTTATAATCGTGATGGCATTTCTGAAATTAAGTATAGTAGACTAATAATCATGATGGGAGAGGAGGACCGACTAATGGGCTTTTTTGTTTACTTTTTAATTGAATCATTAAGAAGTCATTTATAGATAAAATGACCTCTAATAATTATATTAAAAGGTAAACATACAAAGCCTAATTTTGAGATCTTTCAAGTTGAGGTCAAAATAGATTTTTTTTTTGAACGGCTGGTGTGGTGGTTATCGCCTAGGCCCAAGTGCCGACAGATCCCGGTTCGATTCCCACCACAATCTCTTAATTATATTAAAATCTCCAAAGTTAGATTAGTTCACCTGAAGAGAAAAACCTAAAATCCGCCTCAATTGAGAATCGAACCCGGGTAACAACCCTCCCCAAACCCCTTATGAAAACATGGTGGCCATAAAAAAAATACCACAAAATTAATTTCTTGTCCTAGTTTCTCAAAGGTTTATTACATTTCATCAATCACTTTAATAATTAAAATAGTGGGTGGGATTCATATATAAATGTTACTAATCTTAAATATTACCATAAAAAATAATGTATTTTCATTTTTGTTATAATTTGGATAACATGATATTTACAATTTTTCCTATTAAATTTAAAAATTACATATTTTCCTAAATTTATGTCTTGGTAAGATAAGTTACAGTCCTTTGAAAGTTGTTACTGATGTTTTTAGTTTAAGGGTTTCAATTTAAGTAGTGGTAATGGCGGTTACTCGATCGATTTAGGTGTTTAGGGTTCTTTGGCAACCATATAAGTGTCTTTGTGGTGTGTAGTAGGTGTATTTTAGAGTTTAGAGTTTCTCTTAGAGTCGTTGTGTGACCGATGGGTGGTGTTAATGGCCGGTGCTAGTTAATAGGAATATGCATGGTTCGGCCGAAACCGATTAAACCAAATTATTTTGGTCACATTGGTCGGTTTTGACACTTTATAGATGACCTGCCGGTCTGGTATATTTATAAACCGAGAATTTGGTTTGTTTGTGGTTGGTAATTTAAATTTGCAAACTTTTATAAACATTCAAGAACTAATTACTTAAATTAAATAATTAAATTTATAAAATAATCTAACACGAAAAAATTTATTATATTTTGAAAATTAATATAATTTAAACTTCTTTCATTTTAATTAAATTTTAAGTAAATGATAGAAATAATATTCTAAGTTAAAGATACTACATTGTCACTTTATGCATATTTAAATGTTAATATCTATACGCTTAATAACTAAAATTTATAAAATTTTAATTATTTTTTGATTTTTTGGTTAATAACTCATCACCAAAATCGTGAACCATAACCAACACCATGACACCTCCTCCTCACACAACACAGTGTTCACAATCATAAGCTCATCTCGTTCCTCTCCTTCACCATGACAAACAACACCTCCGCCGCCATAGTAGCCCCACTACCATTGTGAAAAAAACGGTGCACGAAACAAGTAAAAACACACAAAAATACAAAAAGAAAAAAGAAAAAGAACATGTATTTACGTATTTCGGTCCAATATAATGACCTATATCCACAACCCCGCTAGCAAGTCTCTCCATTAATTTCGGAGTAAGGTTACAATTACATTGGAATATTGGATGAACGTTTGTAGAAAACAATAACCAAAAATAACTTTAATTAATAGACTGGCCTGATAAAAAAATTATAGGATGTTGTTTCTTGATTTTTATGTTTAGTAATTTAAGATTTTGGGTTGTGATTTTGATTCAGGGTTTCAATTTTGAGTTTCTGTGAGTTTTGAGGTAGGTTTTGGTTTAATCTCGAATTTTTCAACGTAGATCTTGATCTATTAGATTTCGGATTTGGTTGTTTGGTAGTTTTAAGATAGAATTTGGTTAGATTTCAAATCATGCAAGTTGATTGTGATTAAGATTTGGGTTTTAAATGTGTCTGGAGTTTTAGGTTTCAATTTTATGTTTCATTTTTTGATCTTTTAATTATGTTAGTCTTAAAATTGTTTGGAACTTTTGAGTTTATTTTTTGTTTGTACTGATTTTAGATTAGGGTTTGAATGTTTTTGACGGTATGTGGTAGTCGGTGGTGGTTGGTGAGGTGATCTATGATGGTGGTGGTGGTTATTCACGATCATGGACTCAGATGATAATAATCCTAAGAATATAATAATTACAAATAATTTAAGTAGTTCAATTTAATAATAAAAACTTAACTTAAAAAATAGATTAATAAGTCTTTGATTAAAGTTTTAAAAATATAGATTAATTAGCGGTTAAACATGCTCCTTGTAACTATATTAGAGTGTGGGGAGTACCCAAGCCGGAGGGGTAGCGGCTCCGCCACATCAGCCAACCCCGGCGACTACACCACCCCCACCCCCCGGCTCCACGCAAATCGAACCCCGGCCCGGCTCCCTCTCCCCGCTGCACCCCGCTCCCTTTTTTGTCCTCTACCCAACGGTCTAGTGACCGTTTGAAAGTAAAAAAAAAAAAATTTATTAATTTTTTTTTCTATATAAAATACTTATCTTCCCAATACATTTAACTCACATCTTTCCCATTTCTCTCAATCTATACACATTCAAAATTCTCTCTTTCATTTAACCTAAAATTTTTTCCAATCAATCACAATTTTATGTTTATTGTGATGGAACCGTATACTACGTCTTCGTCGTCAAACTCATCAACCGAAGAGTCGTCCGAAAACGAATCTCAAGATTATTATCAAGAACTTTTTGAAGCTTTTATAAATGCCAGCTCTCCGCAACCTAGACGAAGAATTCCAATTCAGAGAGACCGAGCAACTGCAAATGAACATCTGATGCGCAATTATTTTACTCAAAATCCTGTCTATGGAGATGATATGTTTAGAAGGAGGTTCCGGATACGCAAAAAACTATTCCTACGAATAGTTTACGATATGGAGCAACATTTTGAATATTTTACCTTGCGATGGGATGCTCGAGGTAGAAGGGGATTTACCGCGTTAAAAAAATGCACATCTGCTATTCGGCAACTCGCATATGGCATGGTGGCTGATTCGATTGACGACTCTCTTTTTATGTCTGAAAGAACTTCGCGTGAAACCTTGCAAGAATTCTGTAAGGGAATTATTCAGCTATATAGACGCAAATATTTGCGTAGACCGACTGAATCTGATGTTCATCAGTTGTACGCGTTCCATGAAGCAAAACATGGATTTCGTGGAATGCTTGGCAGCATTGACTGTACACATTGGGCATGGAGAAATTGCCCTACAGAATGGCGAGGACAATATATGCGAGGCGATCACCAATATCCGACAATTATGTTGGAAGCCGTTGCGTCACAAGATTTATGGATTTGGCATGCATTTTTTGGCGTCACGGGTTCCAACAACGACATCAATGTGGTTAATCAATCACCAGTATTCAACGACGTTTTAAACGGGATCGCACCAGTTGTTCCTTTTGTTATTAACGGAACAGAATACAAACATGGGTACTATCTAACCAACGGGATATATCCCGAGTGGGCGACTTTTGTGAAAGCTTTTTCGTGTCCAACCGATGACAAACGAAAAAGATTCAAGGCAGCACAAGAGTCGGCAAGAAAAGACATCGAACGAGCTTTTGGTATACTCAAATCTCGTTTTGCTATAGTAAACAACCTCGCACGACCATGGCACCAAAATAAAATTAGACACATCATGTATGCTTGTGTCATATTACACAATATGATCTTAGAAGACGAAGGGTTCGCGATATGTTCATTTCAAGAAACCGAGCTTCCATCCAATCAACATTCCGCTTCCAATGAAGTATATCAAAATACGTTAGTGGAAATTCGTAATCGGGAAACACACAATAACCTTCGCTCAGATCTTGTGGAACATATTGCGCTTGTCCAAATACCAAATTTAGACGGCTAGTTATGTATTTTTTTTATTTTAATTCGGTAATATTTAATTTTTAGTTTATGTAATAGTTTTTAAATATTTTATGAAATTAATTATTTTAATTCTAGTATTTGTTTTGTTAGTTAAAATTAATTAAAATGTTAAAAAAATTAAGAAAGATGGAAAGGTTAAGAAAGGTGGGTATTTCCTAGTTAGAAAGGTGGGGAAAGGTGGAGAGAGAAAAGCTGATGTGGCGCTGACGTGTACAGAAAGGTGGGTTTGGGAAAGGTGGGTACTCCCCACACTCTTAGAGGGTGTTTGGTTTTGCGTTATAAACATGATTATTAGCTTATCACGTTACAATAACGCAAATAAGTGATTTAAAGTGTTTGGATTGCATACGTTAATAAGTGATTATTTGCGTTTAGCGTTTGTCCTACCACACTTTTTCATAAGTTCAAAATTGTAGCTTATTTGCTTAATAAGTGATTATTTGATCATTTTACAAGTAAAAACGCAAATCCAAACACTTTAAAAACTGATTATTTGATAATTATGATATCAAACAGCAGAAGTTAAACCAAACACTACATTTCCTGCAGCACTTTTTGTTACAGCAATTATCTGATTATTAGTTTCCAAAACGCTACAGCATTTTTTCAAACGCAAATCCAAACACCCTCTTAAGTGAAACTTATGCACTAGATTCCATGTCATGTTTGCCTTAGAGGGTGTTTGGTTTTGCGTTATGAACTAGATTATCAGCTTATTACGTTACAATAACGCAAATAATTAGTTTAAAGTGTTTGGATTGCATACGTGTATAAGTGATTATTTGCGTTTAGCGTTAATCTTACCACACTTTTTCATAAGTTAAAAATTGTAGCTTATTTGCTTCATAAGTGATTATTTGGTCATTTTACAAGTAAAAACGCAAATCCAAACACTTTAAAAACTGATTATTTGATAATTATGATAGCAAACAGTAGAAGCTAAACCAAACACTACATTTACTGCAGCACTTTTTGTTACAGCTATTATCTGATTATTAGTTTCCAAAACGCTGCAGCACTTTTTCAAACGCAAATCCAAACACCCTCTTAAATGATAAAAAATGAAAGTTAGACTTTTATTCTATTTTGGTTACATTAAACAATAAAAAAGTAAAGTTGGCTTATATTTATATTAACCCAACTGATGATGATACATGATTACATGCAAAAAGAAATAAAAGAGCTAATGACCGGTCTAATTTACAGGAGACTTTTAGGAGAAGGATTAGGATCATGTACCTATGAAGAACTAGATCGAATGGAACAACAGCTCGAGAGGAGTGCATGCATTATTCGAGCACGAAAGGTTAGCTAGCTAGCTAGCTAGGTTTATATATATAAGAAATTAGATATCATTTTTGCTTAATCCATATATTTTTTATTTATATTTGGGTTTAATATATATATATAGAGTTAATTACAAAAATGGTCCCTGTGGTTTGTCCTAAAATTTGGATTTGGTCCCTGAACTTTTAATTTTGCAAAAACGGTCCTTATTTTCATAGTTTGTTTGCAATTTTGGTCCCTCAACCTATTAACTTTTCTAATATGATCAAATTACCCTTATTTTGATGCAAACTATAGGGACCATTTCTACAATTAAATTTTTAACTCTTTTTAATTCTTAATTAAATAAATTATTTTTTAGTGTTACTTAAATTTAATAAACTATAAAAAAATAGAAAAGAATTATTTAATACTTTATGTTGGTTCATAAATGATTTAGATATTTTAGTCTTATTTAATTTTAATTTACTATAATCAAAGTGTAAACCAATCAAAATTTATAATCGAAAAAATCATTTATGTTTAGAATTTATTTTTTAAAGGTTTCATAAATAAGAAATTTTTTCTCTATAATTATTTATACTACATTTATAATAAAAAATATTTATGTTGATCAAACCACAAAGACCATTTATGTATTGACTCTATTTTATTTTTAGTATTAATTAACTTTAATAAACTATTAAAAAAATTATTTATGAGCCAACAGTTTAATTGAAGTTAAAAATATTAAAAACTTAAATAAATAAAAATTTAGCGTTTAATTTGACCGAGTTAAAAAAAACTTCCAAATGGTGTAAGACAACTCAAATTTTTTTATTTAACGTATCAATTATTTTATCGTTTTAATTTTTAATTACACCAAAAACAATTTAAAATTTTAAGTCCATACAACATCTTTGAGATTCATGATTAACAACTTTAATAATCAAACTTTGGTTCGTCAGACCTTTACATAAAAATTGAGATATATAATTAGGTTTTCAATCTTCTTTCGTGTTTCAATTTGACTTTTCATTTTAATCCGATTAAATCACACCTTATATATTTAAACCATTTAGATTTATCGCTTTACCATTATAATCTTGCTTTGATACAAATGTGAACGGATTATAAAATAGAATCTTTGGCCGATTTTATTTAAGAAGAAAGTAAAATATATTTGACCAACAAACATTTTTTTATTATAAATTTATGAACCAACATAAATAATTATAGAGTCAACTATTTTTATAATATTTTATATACGAAACCTCTAGAAAATATTTTCTAAACATGAATGATTTTTTCGATTATAAATTTTGATTGGTTTACACTTTGAATATAGTAAATTAAAATTAATAAAGACTAAAAAATATCTAAATCACTTATGATCCAACATAAATAATTAAATAATTCTTTTCTATTTTTATAGTTTATTAAATTTAAGTAACACTAAAAAATAATTTATTTAATTAAGAATAAAAAAGAGTTAAAAAATTAATTGTAGAAATGGTCCCTATAGTTTACATCAAAATAAGGGTAATTTGGTCATATTAGAAAAGTTAATAGGTTGAGGGACCAAAATTGCAAACAAACTATGAAAATAATGACCGTTTCTGCAAAATTGAAAGTTCAGGGACCAAATCCAAAATTTAGGACAAACCACAGGGACCATTTTTGTAATTAACTCATATATATATATATATATATATATATATATATATATATATATATATATATATATATATATATATATATATATATATATATATATATATATAGGTTCAAGATCTATGGAAAACCATCTTTGACTGGAAAACTGGAAAACAATATTAAATGCACATGTTCATTACGGTAAAATGTTAAATTTAATGCACAACTACAACATACATATGTTCAAATGTGCATTATTATTGACTAGTTCACATAATTTACATGTTCATTAGGGTAAAATGTTTCATTTCATGCAAAATAACTATATGCACATGTTCAAATGTGCAATATGCATGAACATGTGTATATTACGCATTTTTGCATGAAATTAAACATTTTGTCTTAACGAACATGTATATGATATGAATTAGTTAATCATAATGCAATTTTGAACATATGTATATTATAATTTTACATGAAATTTAGCATTTTATTATAATGAACATATGCATTTGATATGGTTTTCCAGTTTTCCAGTCTAATATAGTTTTCATGGATCTCGACCCTATATATATATTTATTGGTTGTATTTTTGATGTTTTAGATGCAAATATACAAAGAAAACATAGAGGACCTAGTTGCAAAGGTACGTACTAGCTTGTTAAAGAACAAATTAAAGGTTAATAATTTCTTCCTTTGATTATATATAGATAGATAGTTTAATTGAAATTTCACAAATGTAGAGTGAACCAATTAAGGTACATCTTTGGTTGCATGATGTACAAGTTGTCACAGGTAGATACATTGGTCCAGGAAATCAAATTTTGTTTAAGAAAAGTAACAGTGTGTGTGTTTGTATGAAAATATTCAGGAGAAAAAGGTAGCCGCTGAAAATGCAATGCTTATGGAAAAGGTTAGTTTTTTATTTATTTATATTACATATATACATACATACATATATATGACTCTAAGGAATATATATATATATAGATTTAGGTTCAAGTGAGTACCACCTCTAATGCAGCGTACCAGAAGGTACCACCCTTAAAAGTAATTTTTTTGAAAATTTTTTTCATGAACGTATTCTAATTAACATTACACAGATCATATGTGAATTTCATGCAAATCCGAACACTCTAAGTGTATGAAAACACGCATTACATAAATGCACGTTCACATGTGTTCAAATTTATGTAAGTGTGTGTTCACATCATTTTTTAGGAGCTAGGAGATGTGAATGTATGTGAAATTTACGTATGATCTTCATAATGTTAATTAAAACATGTTTATGAAAAAAAAAATTAAAAAAAGTTTTTTTAAAGATGGTACCTTCTGGTGCGCTGCATAATGGTGGTACTCACTCGAACCATATTATATATATATATATATATATATATATATATATATATATATATATATATATATATATATATATATATATATATATATATATATAAAAAATACATAATTTATTTTATAAAATTTACATAAATAAAATTTAATACATATAGATATAAATTTGTAATAAAAATACAGAAATAGTATTATTGTTTGTCATAAATTATTATTTTTCATGCTTTCTAAATATAGAAAAACAACAATTACTTTTCTGATAATCATTTTATACGTTTTATTATAACATATATACATAGTAATTACTTTTTATTATTAAAAATTAAGGATGTACCTTCAATACCATCCTAAAGCTAAATACTCTTTCGATCAGACCATTATATATATGCATACATACATGTATATATTCAGATTTTTCAATGCATATTGATTCCTAGTAACAACTAATTAATTGGCCCGCCTAAGAATAAAATCTTGGCTACGACACTGTCCATGGTTGAATAAAGGTTCCAATGTTGTCATCACTATCACTCACATAAAATCCATCTGTTTGTACCATCCAATAACAATGACCGGCGTTCCATTTGAACATACCGCATCTTTTTCGAATACTTGGGCCAAATAAACCCACCATTTGATATTTTGAACCCCATGTAAATTCGCCAGTGAAATGAGTGCCGAAAAGATTTTCGCAAAATGTCCAATCATAAGTTTCTTGGTATGTAATAGTATGATCTCCAAGAAAATCTTCATCTGACGTAATACGAACATCAAAAATGTCTGAAATGTTGCTTGTGACATAGATATGCCAATGTGTCGTAAAGACACAACCATTACAACATGAAGCACTCAAACAAAATAAGATAACAAATGTTAGTAGGTTATGCATCTCGAAATGAAATGTGTATTGTGAAATATGTTATGAGACATCATATTATATATATAGGTTTCTTTTATCTATAACTATATATTTATAAACAAATGCAATTAATTTTATGATGGTACTTTAATATTGCATTAACATCATGCATTTTATTTAGTATTTATCTAAATGATTACTGATTTGTTTCTAAAACCTTTTATCGGTGTATTTAAATTGCATTAATATATCTTTAAAGTCAATTAACTTTTAGTTTATTTGCTCGTATCCATTTAAATCCATAATAGCCTCTTTCATGTGAAATATATATGTAGACATGTTTCTAATTTAAGTATTTTTATCTTTTCTTTTAGGTAATTTATGCCATTAAAACTTAAAAGATATCATATATTTTTGGATTAATACTTCTTTGTTCTGAAATAATTTTTTTTATTTTTTAATAAAAAAACCCCCTTTATTTTCTCTCTCAGTCTTTATTTAACTTTCAACATTCTATAGTTTTAAGATTAGAATTTTATCTTACGTTTAGTTTAAAAATAATTTGATTTGGTCATCAGTTCAAACATTTTTAATCAATTTTACTTTAGGTCCCAATCAAATTAATTTTTTTAGTCCTATTGTTAATTATTTTATTATTGTTATTATGTTACTTTTTTATTAGTTGTTACAAGAATTTAATTAAAATAAGTTATATATCATATATTTATATTACAAAATTTGTATCACATTATATACTAATAAAATTATACGAATAATTAAAATGTACATTATATCATAGTGTTTTACATTTTATAGTTTAAAACAATGAAATTATAAACTTAATGAAATATATAAACATAATGCTTTATATGTTTCGATTTAATTACATTGTTAAGTTGTTACATTTTCATTTGATAGTTTAAAACAATGAAATTATAAACTTAATGAATAAATTAACCTTATGTAAATAAATATACTTTGTCTTTAAGCCTTTATTCTTTTAAGGACCAAAAATGAAATTTATCAAAAGGGTAAAAAGGTCATTTTAAGATTATTAACAGAGATGTGTTAAATCTAACGGATTGAGGGATCAAATTGTTACAAAAATTGGTTTTTATGGACCATCTATGTACTTAGTTTGCTCAAGGGATCAAATCCATAACTTTTTATAAACCACAATGACCATTTATGTAATTTACTCTTTTATTTTTGGTTTTAAATTTGAAATATTAATTTAATAAATTATGATTTGATTTACTATTAAATATTATTATTATTATTATTAAAATTTAAAGAAAGTTATATTTATATATTAAAAATAATTTCTATTTATATACTTAATTTACTTAGGTTATGCCTCTTTCATGCATCCAATTTATTTATTAAAGATTTATTTAATTTATATTTCATTCGTTAAACTATTTGTACATTTTTATCATTTGTACTTTTCCAACCAACTATTTCATTACGTTAACACATTCTGATTTTATTATGATTATTAATAAAAGCAAATAAATTTAAGTTTTTATTCATTTAATTTAAATATTTTGTTAGTCTAATAACTTTGATTTATATTTACAAAATTATTTTTAAAATTTTTTGTTATGTTAATACCTTTTGATTTAAAATTATTATCTTATTTTCTTTGATTTAAATATTTTGTTATGCTAGTACAGTTTGATTTCAATTTAGTATTTCATTCCTTTTGATTTTAAAATTTTGTTACGTTAATATTTAAGTGAAAATGAAAAATATTTAAGTTAAAACACATAAAATGTATTTAATGTACGAACTGTAAATCTAAATGATTTAAATTCTAGATTTAAATTATAAGGTATTGACACAAAAAAAAATATTAATTAAAAAATAAAATACTAAATTTAAATCAAAACATATTAATAAAAAAAGAGTAAATTACAAAAGCGGTCCTTGTAGTTTGTTAAAATTATGGAAATGGTCCGTCAACTTCCAAAGTTGCAGTGATGGTCCCTCAAACCACTTTTTACTTGCAGAATTAATCCTTCTATTTTAAATTTATTTAAAAATGACGATTTTGTCATTATCTCAATTACAAGTTTGGTAATTTCAATTTTGGTCCTTTTCCTTGATTTTTTATTTTTTGTTTTAAATTTGAAATATTAATTTAATAAATTATGATTTAATTCATTATTAAATATATTATTATTATTATTCTCATTATTATTGTTACTATTATTATTAATTATACCTATTTAAATTGTAAAATAAATCTATATTTATTTACTATTTTTATTTATATACTTTATTGGTTTATTTATGTATCTTTTTATGTATTCAATTTATTTATTAAGATTTTATTTATTTATATTTTATTGGTTAAACTATTTTAATAATTTTATTATTTATATTTTAATCAAACTATTTCATTTGTTAATAAATTTTGGATTTATGTAAATTTTTCCTTAAATTTATTAATTCATTACGTTTTGATTTGAATTTACTAATTTAAATATTTTGTTACACTAATATGTTTTTACTTAAAATTATTATTTGATTTGTTGGATTTAAATATTTTGTTATGCCAAGACATTTAGATTTCAATTTATTATTATTTTTTGTT
This sequence comes from Centrapalus pauciflorus, assembly GCA_020465985.1. Lineage (NCBI taxonomy): Eukaryota > Viridiplantae > Streptophyta > Magnoliopsida > Asterales > Asteraceae > Centrapalus > Centrapalus pauciflorus. The sequence continues at coordinate 498,844 of JAANYP010005274.1, forward strand.
TTGATTTAAATTTTTTCTACGTTAATATTAAGTAAAAATTAACAAAATATTTAAGTGTAAACTGTAACACCCTCCCTTAACCCGGAAATGCCACGTCAATTCAATACACAGGTGGCATATCGCAATAGCTCTATTATGCACACGTCACAGGATAAGCTAGAATCACTGATAATTTAAAACTTTCACATAATATCATTAACACATAATCCACTAGATTACATAAGCCCAAAAGTGCTAACATAAGCTGTACTGATCAGATCATTACACAAATCAACACAAAGCTTCCCAGATAGCTCCCGGCCCCAGCTAATCAAACTCGGCTGCTACTCCTGTCACTGACGCCCTGAACATGGAAGACTCGAATACGTAAGCTCGAAAGCTCGTGAGTACTCGAGGGTTAGACTCTGCACAGAATACACGTAACACACATACACCTAGCACATTCACGCAAAGCAATCTCTAGCTCGATCCCTGGCAATCGTCATCACAATACAGGCATGAACACATAGCATGAGATCCCAAGCCCTGCACAGAATCACTGAAAGGGGGACCCTTCCCCAGCTAACGACCGTGTACACCGGTGGTTAGCCACAACCCTGTAGCACGGGCGCGAACCGGCTACAGGCCCTGCCGTGTATACACGCCCCAAGGACTGCTAGGGACAGTCAACCCGCGCGATCTCACATCGCGAACCACCGTCCGTATGGAACTCATCACGGACCCCCGGACTGGATCTCATCTCATGCACACATATATCACATATGTGGGAAATAGAATCATACCTGGCGCCCACGTCCCTGTCTCATTCACAATATACACATATACAAAGCTAACTGCACAATCATGACTCGAAAAACAGTCCCGCGGTTTGGAAAAGAACTCGGGTACTCACCTGATCGATCCACTAATCCCGGAATCTCTGACTCGGCTCGGCTCGCTGACTCGTCCCTCCTTGAAGCCTCAAGAACACCTATACACCAAGATGATGAGGATGTAAGGCTAAATCTCAGCTTCCACAAGCTAATTTAGAGCTTGGCTATGGCTTCTCCCTGCTGGAGCTCACACAACACACACATATACACTTTTAGGGCTCTTGCAAAGTGAAGAAGGAAAGAAAAGGATAACCATCTATATGTACGTCTTTATCTCAACCGGTCCCGAACCCAATAATCCGAACCCGATACCACATTTTCGCAATTAATATCCTTTTAACCCATTGAACTCCACGAACCCAAATATATAATTAATCCACTAAATTTATAACCCGGAGACACGTAACTCGCAACCCGACACGTATCAATCCACTACTCGGGATCTCATTGGTCCAACCCATATATAATTATTTAATTATCCACTAAAATAATTACACGCAATTATCTCAAAATTGGGATGTTACAAATCCTTCCCTCTTAAAGAGATTCCGTCCCCGGAATCTATCGCAAACTATTCGCAAATACACATCTCTAAGTTAAATCCTCGAAACACTAACTCATAACTCTTGATAAATTCGCATTTGAACTCTGAACGACACAATCATCACTATCGCCCATCTTCATTTCACAGAATCTTCACGTGGCGTCACCTCATAAGCCACTCAATCCACATATGACCTCAATCCATCGGTCTTCACTCTCTCTCATCACATACTCGCATAGCTCTGTACAGATCATCTACTAACACAACACATAAGGACATCTCCATCGAATCACTAAACGCAAGCTCATAACATGGTTAGACTTATAAGGGATTAAATCCACTCTCAATAGGTTAATCCACTAGCACATCACAACAAATTCGCAATAATCACTCATATAACTCACATAGCTCAACAGGATTAATCTACTAACATAGCACAATTCAGAACTCGAAAACCCAGATCACAATAAACCCAAATCTAGCACATTGACTCCACATATACTCCCCAAACATAACGACCCCATTCAGCCCATACACACAATCCCTCCCTCTGTCACTGAATCCCACAGTCACAAACACATTCGCAATAATTATTCATATAATTGATCCACTAACATGACACAATGCCCAATCTCGAAACTCTGATAACCCATTACACCACAATATATCCCACTCTCACACACATACCCAGATATAACAATCCCATATAACTCATACACAACCCTTCCACATCTCTATCACTGAGCCACATAATCACAGACATAATAGAACAGTCACACGCAACAAAACACATACACTTATCGCAGACATAGCCCAATAACCCGCCCCACAACTGACACATAGTCAAATCAAACTCAGAAAGACATACCCGAAACCATGTCAGCAGCATCTCGAGCTTCCTCTGCAGTCGCCTGAAAGACTCGACCCCTCACCCTAGCATCATGACGACTGGATGACGACGGCTCTACTCTGGCCCCACTAGAACTTGCACCCTGAACCGCTGGTCCCGGCTCTGGACAGTCTCGTACTCTGTGCCCCGGTCTCCCACAACGGAAGCACAATGACTCTGGAACAGTACACGTGGCGGCAGCATGCCCACGCTGACCGCATCGATAACATCTAGGCACGCACGGCCCACTATGGCGACGGTGACATATCGGGCACTCCCGATCTCCAACCGAACTGTCCCCTCTATCTCCCCCATCCTGAGGTCTCTGCCCTACGCTGCTCTGACTCTGCCCTGTATACCTCGAATTCTGCCTCTGACTCTGACTATCCGATCGATGGCTCCGCCCCGGTCCACTCGACCTCCGCTCCCTATCCCTGTCTTTGTCTCTATCCTGATCTCGTCTGTCTCTTGAACTCTGTCCCGAACGCCGCTCTCTAGAATCATCTCTGGAATGCCTCCGATCTCTCGAGGACCGCTCAGGAGTCCTTACACGTCGACTCTGAGAAGATGGCTCCTCCCTCTGCTTAGCTATCTCCCGCTCCCTTATGCGGGCCATCTCTAGTGCTCTGGCAAAAGTAGAAGTCTCGTGCATCCCGACGAATTCTCTGATATCCGCTCGCAGTCCATCAACAAACGCATCGATTCTTCGCTGCTCAGTGGCGACGTAATGAGTTGCAAACTGGGAGTACTCATTGAACCGGTCCACGTACTGTTGCACCGTCATCTCTCCCTGCTGTAGGTGAAGGAATCGCCGCTCCATCTCTCGCCTCTCATCTCTCGGGATATACTGTAGCTCGAACACAGCCCTGAACTGATCCCACGTCATCGCATACGCCGCAGAAGATGTCATCGCTGACTCTATAGACTGCCACCACTGTGACGCCCCTCCCCTCAACAAGATAGGTCGCATAACCGACCATATCTCTCGGCTCCACGTGCGCAACTCTAAAGGCAGCCTCCACCTCACGCTCCCATGCCATAGCCGTCCCTGGCTCACCCCCGCCTCTAAACTCTGGCGGATTCCCGGTCATGAAATCCTTAAACGAATCCCCTCGCCGAGACGTAGATGAAGAGGCACCCATACCCGTATCCTGACCACCCCCAGCACGTGATCCCATCCCCTGATCTTGTTCCCGCTCCCTCTCTCTCTGTTGCCTGTAAAACTCTGTCAATACCCCCAGAAGCTCTGACTTGCGAATGAACTCGTCATCTACCGGCTTGCCCGCGCCGGATCCCTCGCCCTGATCTGCCATAACTATCTGCACAAATCAAAACAATTGAGAACCACAGATAAATCACCCAGCGTTGTACACTAAGCCAGGTTAGTTAACTCCACTAATATCAATCGCAATAGATCTCCCACGGATCGGAACAAGGTTTAAGTTAAGCATCCACTAATGATACTCAGACTTCAAACCACAAGCTCTGATACCATGCTGTAACACCCTCCCTTAACCCGGAAATGCCACGTCAATTCAATACACAGGTGGCATATCGCAATAGCTCTATTATGCACACGTCACAGGATAAGCTAGAATCACTGATAATTTAAAACTTTCACATAATATCATTAACACATAATCCACTAGATTACATAAGCCCAAAAGTGCTAACATAAGCTGTACTGATCAGATCATTACACAAATCAACACAAAGCTTCCCAGATAGCTCCCGGCCCCAGCTAATCAAACTCGGCTGCTACTCCTGTCACTGACGCCCTGAACATGGAAGACTCGAATACGTAAGCTCGAAAGCTCGTGAGTACTCGAGGGTTAGACTCTGCACAGAATACACGTAACACACATACACCTAGCACATTCACGCAAAGCAATCTCTAGCTCGATCCCTCGCAATCGTCATCACAATACAGGCATGAACACATAGCATGAGATCCCAAGCCCTGCACAGAATCACTGAAAGGGGGACCCTTCCCCAGCTAACGACCGTGTACACCGGTGGTTAGCCACAACCCTGTAGCACGGGCGCGAACCGGCTACAGGCCCTGCCGTGTATACACGCCCCAAGGACTGTTAGGGACAGTCAACCCGCGCGATCTCACATCGCGAACCACCGTCCGTATGGAACTCATCACGGACCCCCGGACTGGATCTCATCTCATGCACACATATATCACATATGTGGGAAATAGAATCATACCTGGCGCCCACGTCCCTGTCTCATTCACAATATACACATATACAAAGCTAACTGCACAATCATGACTCGAAAAACAGTCCCGCGGTTTGGAAAAGAACTCGGGTACTCACCTGATCGATCCACTAATCCCGGAATCTCTGACTCGGCTCGGCTCGCTGACTCGTCCCTCCTTGAAGCCTCAAGAACACCTATACACCAAGATGATGAGGATGTAAGGCTAAATCTCAGCTTCCACAAGCTAATTTAGAGCTTGGCTATGGCTTCTCCCTGCTGGAGCTCACACAACACACACATATACACTTTTAGGGCTCTTGCAAAGTGAAGAAGGAAAGAAAAGGATAACCATCTATATGTACGTCTTTATCTCAACCGGTCCCGAACCCAATAATCCGAACCCGATACCACATTTTCGCAATTAATATCCTTTTAACCCATTGAACTCCACGAACCCAAATATATAATTAATCCACTAAATTTATAACCCGGAGACATGTAACTCGCAACCCGACACGTATCAATCCACTACTCGGGATCTCATTGGTCCAACCCAAATATAATTATTTAATTATCCACTAAAATAATTACACGCAATTATCTCAAAATTGGGATGTTACAAAACGAATAAAACATATTTTGATTTAAGTGACTATAGTATTTTAGTCTTTTTGATTTAAAAGTTTGTATATTAATATGTTTTATTCAGTTTCACTTAAATACTTTGTAATTTTCACATAAGTATTAACGTAGCAAAATTTTAAATCAAAACAAAAAAATAATAAACTGAAATCTAAATGTACTGGCATAACAAAATATTTAAATCCAACAAATAAAATAATAATTTTAAGTAAAAACATATTAGCGTAACAAAATATTTAAACTAAAATAATAAATTAGTAAACTTAATTTTAAACGTAATAAATTAGTAAACTTAAAGCAAAATTTACATAAATTCAAAATTTATTAACGGAATGAAATAGTTTGATGTAAAAGTATAAATAATAAAATTATATAAATAGTTTAATCAATAAAATATAAATAAATAAAACTTTAATAAATAAATTGAATACATAAAAAGATGCATAAATAAACTAATGAAGTATATAAATAAAATGAATTTTTAGTAAATAAATATAGATTTGTTTTACAAAATAAATAAGTATAATTAATAATAATAATAATAATAATAATAATAATAATAATAATAATAATAATAATAATAATAATAATGATGATGATGATGAGAATAATAATAATAATAATAATATATTTAATAATGAATTAAATCATAATTTATTAAATTAATATTTCAAATTTAAAACCAAAAATCAAAAATCAAAAAAAGGACCAAAGTTGAAATTACCAAACTTTTATGTTAAAAGAATGGTAAAATCGTCATTTTCAAAAATTTTAAAAATAGAATGACGAATTTTGCGAGTAAAAAGTGGTTTCAAGGACCTCACTGCAACTTTGAAAGTTGAGGGACCGTTTTCATAATTTTGAACAAACCACATGGACCATATCTGTAATTTACTCTAAAAAAATATTTAACTCAAAGTAATAAAATATTAAATTTAAATCGAAAGGTATTATCCAAATAAAATATTTAAATTAAAACATACAAAAACCTACATTTATATATTTTTTATAAAAATCATAATTAAATTAAAATATATTAAGGTAATGAAATAGTTAAATGAAAAAGTATAAATAAAAAAATATACAAATAGATTAACAAACGAAATATTAAATAAATAAATCGAATACATAAATTAAGCATAAATTAACTAAATTAAGTATATAAATAAAAATAGTTTTACTAAATAAATATAAAATTGTATTTTTAAAAAAATAAATAGGTAAAACTAATAATAATATTAATATATTTAATAAATAATAAATAATTAATCATAATTTGTTAAATTAATATTTTAAATTTTAAACCAAATATAAAATTTTAAGAAAAGTAGCAAAAGTGAAATTAATGCAAATAGTTGAGGAATCAAACTTGTAATTGAAAAAAAGATAAAATTGTCACTTTTAAAAGTTTTGAATCAAAGGGATCGTTTCTATAAATAAAAATGGGTTTGAGGGATTACCACTGCAACTAGGGATGAGCATTTGGACCAAAAAAACCGGCCCGGACCAAAAAAATCCAAAAATCGGCCCGGACCAAACCGTTATTAATGAATTGGTCCGGTTTCAGTTTCTTTAAAATCACTATTTTCGATTTTCGGTTTTCCGGGTTCGGTCCACCGGTTTTCGGTTTTTAACCCGGCCCAAACCGAAATTTAAACTTGTGTTATCAATTTGAAAGTTTATGTTATATAGTTATTTTTGTAGTCCATAAAGAAACAAATTTCTAAATATTATTTCTAAATCATATAAAAAGTATATGTAATAGTTATTGAGCTCTTTCGAAATAACCATGTAAAAGTCTTTTTAACGATATAAATATTTTTTGTAAAGATAACTTATAAAAAACTTAATATAAGTTAGGTATGTTTGATATTTTATTTTAGTCAAAGAAAATGTGATAAACTTGATAATTTTACAAAGAGAAATAGTTGAAGAAAAAAGATGAATAAAACATTAAAACATCAATAAAACTCGTACCGGTTCCAACCGGTCCAAGAACCAAAAAACTGGACCAAAAACCGAACCAGACCAAACCCGTATTACAAATATTGGGCCGGTTTTCGGTTTTCTTATTTTTCTAATTTCGGTTTTTGTTTTTTTCGGTCCGGGCCGGTTTGGTTCAAATGCTCATCCCTAACTGCAACTTTGGAATTTGAGTGACTATTTTCATAATTTTAAACAAACCATAGAAACTAATTTTGTAATTTACTCTGATTTAAAATCACCATCAAAATTATACTTTTAGCATGATGAATCATTAATGGATCAAATACCATTACACACACTGCACATACACACACACATATATATATATATATATACATATATATGCATACGTACATGTATATATTCAGATTTTTCAATGCATATTGATTCCTAGTAACAACTAACTTGACCCACCCAAGAATAAACCTGGCCACGCCACTGGCACCCATGACCCACCTGGTACGTAGCATAAAAAGTGATCACAAAACTAGGTTTTTGATGTCTAGTGTTTTAATCCTAATTTATAGCTAACTTTGCTAATTTCTACAAGAATAATAATTAAAAGACTAATTACTTTTATCTCTAAAATTGTTGTCTTTCTAGTGCCTAGTCCGAACAGAAATGAGTGCGACTTTACGACATCGTGAAGAAGAAGGGACCTCCGACGTGGACACAGAATTGTTTATCGGACCACCAAAGAGAAGATTAAAGCAAAGAAGGCCTAAATATATATAGTGGCAGATAATTGAAAAACAATCTTCAACTAGGGATACAGTCTAATATGGAGATGGGCTATTCGAGTTTAATTTATTTGGATTTGGTTTTCCAGATTTGGTTACTTGGATTTGATTTGACTATCTTAAGTTCATGTTTGTTAGCTTTAAATTGTTAGCTTTAATTGAAGTTTTTGGATTCCTAGACTTAACGTTGAATCTTTTAGCATTTGATTTAGGTTGTAAGTTAGTATTAAAAATATAATCATTTTATTTTTAAAAGGCGTGCATGACAACTATTAGAGTTAAGGAGTAGACAATGATTATATGATCTTAGAGGTACGTTAATCTTACTAGCTACTAGTAATATTGTTAATATTTTGGTAGATAACACTTTATACAGGTATAGCATGCACGTATGGATTGGTAATTTATTACATATTTGTTCTAAATTGTAAACATTAATTGTGTGAAGCTTCTGTTATATTGTTACTTCTAATATTACTAATTTCTATAGACATATATAATATATATGTGACCTACTACGTACTTTATCTCCCATTCGCATGTAATAGTTATAGACATTGTACAACATATGTCGGAGTTCATATATGTGATGTTGTTGTTTAACTTGACGGAGACAGGACTGTCGACATCTATCTTTCTTTCTTATCCCATTAATTTTCATAGGATACGACATTTGTTGTTGTTATTGTTGCATGTTCCTTGTTGATCTTAAGTTTCTTTTAAGAAAAACTCTTAGCTAATTCGAATTCGACAATATTTGATATATGAATCTAACACTTTGAATCACAAAGATAGACAGCATATAATTGAAATTATAAAAACTCAACTTGTTAGTATTCAAATATAACATTATTTTATATATAAAACCCTATATTTTTAAATCACGAAGAAAGTAAATAATCAAGGTTATATGATATGAATCAATAAGTGGAAGAAGATTTAAGAAAATGTTTAGTTTATGGAATGAAATTCGAAGGTATTGAAATTTATATTTAGCTTGTATTGAATTTTTAATAACAAAGATAAAATGTCAAAATTTATTTATGTGCTATCCAATTTTTTCAACCTACATCCTTAGTCACAAAAATAACAAATGAAAGGAATAACCTTCATGATATATATTTGATTTCCAAAATATTATTATTATTATTATTATTATTATTATTATTATTATTATTATTATATATATATATATATATATATATATATATATATATATGGTTCATGTGAGTACTTCAAAAATGCAAAGTACTGTGAGTACATGTAAACACACGGGTTTCAGATGTGAAATTGCTTCGAAAAAAAAAAATTTTAAAAAAAATTTTCATATTCATTTGGATACAAATAATATAAGGTTATTCGTAAAACATTATATATACATTTACACTATCTATCATCTTAAAAGTCATGTGAACGTGAAAAAATTTATGTGAACATGCTTAGTTGTGAACACACATTCACAACAGTACGGTTCATGTGAACACACACGTTTCACATAGTTCTAGTGTGTTTATGTGTGATTTTTTGCAAATAGTCTTGTATTATTAATTTAAACATGATTATAAAAAAATTTAAAAAAAAAAGATTTTAAGCAAGATACCTCTGGTACTTTGCAAAAACTAGTGGTACTCATTTGAACCCAAATCATATATATATATATATATATATATATATATATATATATATATATATATATATATATATATATATATATATATATATATATATATATATATAGAGAGAGAGAGAGAGAGAGAGAGATGTTCAATTGAGAATTTTTATGCATCGAGGTACAAAAGAACTTATATCATCCATTAGATCAAAAATTTGTATGGATTAGATTAATGACAAAAGGGTAAATAGTTGGACAATTTTATGTATCTTGTGCATTATAGAAACAAACAATGAACGACATTTTGGGGAATGTGCATAACTCATTAAAATTAATATTTCAACAAATAATCAAATAATAAATGCTAAATAAATTCAACTGATACATTTCCAAATATAACAAAAATTACACAAAATTCAAAAAAGATGATGGAGATCGATGCATTTCATCGTTAATCGTTTTTGTCTATGCATCGTGTTCAAAAAAGAAGCATTTAACAAAAAAATACACAAATTCATATATGCATCGTGTTCAACTTGTTCATCATTTATCTATGCATCGTGTTCGTCATTCATATATTTCATTAATCTATGCATCGTGTTCAACTTGTTCATCATTCATCTATGCATCGTCATTGTTCATCATCCATTTATGCATCATCATTTTTCGTTGTTCATCGTTCATCATCCATCTATGTATCGTCATTGTTCATCATCAATCTATGCATCATCATTATTCATCGTTATGCATCGTGTTCTTCATAATCATTATCGGTTGCATCTCTTGTTCATGTTCATCATCATCGTGAATTTTCGTCTTCAAATCATCATTACTATGAAAATCATGAAAAACACGATTAGAGAGAAAAAGGGGGGGAGGAGAGAGAGAGAGAGAGAGAGAGAGAGAGATAATGGGGAGGAAAACGAGGAATGTAGTTAATATGATATTTTAATTCAAAATGTAACTCCTAATAATCTTTTAATGATTTTTAAAAATAAATTAATTACCATATATTTAGTTTTCCCTAAATACATTTATGCACTTTGGTAGATTATCCGATGCACAAAAGTTTCTCGAGGTTCTCGATGCATAAAAGTTCTCAATCGAACCTCAATCTACACACACAGCTTTGCAACGGCCACCGTTTATATGCGAAGAGTTAACATTTAAACAACTAATATATTAAGCACAAAAAAGACATTTTACGAGCATATCTCATAATTGAAAAATCTTTAAACTCTTTTACTATCTATACATATTAATATCTATAAAAGAGAACATTTTACGTTACATGGTGCTCTCTCCTTAAATTTTATCTTTAATTTCATGCACTTTTTCCGTAAATAAATCTAGTAGTTTTTTTAATTAATTAATGTTTAAATAAATAAAACAAAAAATAAAATTTAAGTTTGCTACCAAACTTTTATAATTTTGATTAAATTATTACTAACTAATATAATTTTTTTATAAGTATCATATTCATATTTAAAATGTTATCCTAAATTAAAATGGTAACTTTTAATTTCAAATTTCAGTCATAATTTTATATTAAAGTTATAATAAAATACAATTCAATGCATAATTCAATGCATAATTGTACTATTTATCATGGTCTACATCAACCTGACTTGGTGCATTGTTTTATTCTTATCAATTGTTTTATTCAAATTATAATTCAATATATAACTTTTTGTTATATATTAATATGAATATTGGTTTTGATTTACGATTTGCATCGTCAAATCAACTATTTAATATTTTGTCTGTCCTATTTATGTTCATCTATTCTGAAGAAAAAAAAACAAACAAATAAATAAAAAACAAACAAACAAACAGGCCACCAAAATGGCTAAGAAAAAACCAAACACTTCTCTTTTTAGTAGCATTTTTTTCTAGACGATAATAAAAATCACATTTATAGAAATCAAAAAATATAAACAAGGTTTATGTAAACCGTAAACGAGATATGATACCAACGAAATTATAGTCAAGTTTGTGCATCCGAAAACAAATTTTGATGAAACCAACGATTGATATATTTCCAAGTTAATATGGTGTTTCTCCTTCCCTCGATCAGTTCAAACATTAGACTTGTTTCGTTCACGAAATGAAATTTGAATGAATTGGGAATTAAATTTAAATCAATGTAGTCGATCTTCAGTTGGGTATAACAGGGATATGTTATTTGATGATTAGATAATGGTGTTTGTTATAAAATGTTGGAATCTAAATTGTTTTGCAAATTACAAGTAATGACAATTTTCTTTAATCATAAATTTTGAATTTACACATATTTTATTTCATGAGTCGAACTCCCCTTGTTGATGCGTTTGATTCCAAGAATAAGTTCGAAATATTTAACTTAAGTTGTAACCCTAAAAATCCAAAGCCTTTCTCAACTCATAACAAAACAAGTAGTGCATTTTAAAAGCCTTTCTCAACTCAAGTATTTTTCTAGCCAATCTCGAGTTGATTAGACTCAAATACATCCCTGTTTTAAACATTGAAAAATTCAATTCATGTTGTTCAGCACAACAAAATTAAAGCATGCAGCTATGAATTGATTTTGTAGAGGCAACAAAGTACTCATCCCGCTTGGTGTGGGGTGCCACTTCGGACCAGTCCCGACAACAACACCATCCCAGGGACGTTGGCTCTGAAATAGCCCCTCCTCTCTCCCCTCTCGATCTCCCTATCCTGTTTGGGCTCTCTCTCTCTCTCTCTCTCTCTCTCTCTCTCTCTCTCTCTCTCTCTCTCTCTCCCTGTCTATCTCTTTCTAAAAGTTTATAAATAAATAAAAAAAGAAATTTTCGCAAAAAATCATCAACTACACGTTTTTTTCGATTAAGTCTCTAATTTTTTTTTCTTATAAGTCTATTAACCATTTTGATATGTTATAAGTTGCAACCTGTTACCAAGATTATGTGGCATCCATGTGTCTAAATTTGTTAATGTGGCACACATTTGGTAATATATTTTTTTCGATTAAGTCATTGATCAAAAATTTTTATTAGATAATCATCATACTTATAAAAATTTTTAATTAAGTCACCTAGTCAATTTTTTTTCCCTTCAAAAACCTTTTCAAAATTGGAGTAGACACAAAAATCTAATATTTTCGATAGAGAAACAAACAAAAATAAAATAATTATTTTAGGGATCATGTAACGAAACGATAGGTCAAAATAATAGTTTAATTTTTAAAATCTAGTATTTTGTGTTTACAACAAAAAAATATATTGGCAAAACTCGTTAAAATAAGTAAATGAGTTGACAAAATACTTAAATGGTTATACTTGAAAAAAAAAAATTCATCAACATAAACTAGTTAAATATATTAAAACATAAAATAAAACGGTAGTTTGAAAATAACTTTTTTAAAAAGTCTGGTGTTGCAGATAACATAGTTGATTTGATCCGAAAACATAAATGATGACTATTTTGATCCAATGTTTGTCTAGACCTGATTTTTTTTAAAATATATTTAATGAATTCATCTCAACTAAACTTAAAACAACAACATAAAGATTGTTTTGGTTTATCGTTTTGTTTTATTTATTATTTATTTTTTTTTGCATCCGCGTAGGCTATGTAGTGTCAATTGAACAATCACTTAAATTGATAAACAATAAAGATCATGAGTTTTATCAAGATAATAGATATATGTGGTAAAAAATTGGGTTAAGGGAAAATAATTAGTTGAAAGACTTAATAAAAAAAATCATAGATTATAAATCTAAATCAGCAATTGCAACCCATCCAACAAGTTACGTGTAACTTTTCTTGTAAAAAACATTAAAGTCGTGATTTTTATTTGGTTAAAGGACTTATCAGACAAAAAATTGATTGAGAGACTTAATAAAAAAAAGCATGTAGTTGGATAGATTTTTGCAAATTTTCCCTTATAAAAATGGATATTGAATAGTAAGATAGGTATTTCTGAAATAAAAAGATGGAAAGAGTGGGTAAAGAAAAAGTAATGTGACATTGATGTTGGATATAAACAAGAGTTGGCATTGAAACTGAAAATCAAAGGATGCAAAGTGAATTGAATGGGGTAATTCTATTTTTTAATGTGAAAGAAGATTAACTTTTAATCATTAGGTCTCATGTCATTAACAAAAATCATTTGAGTAAAGGAGCGTGTGATTAGTAAAAATTAAGAAGAGAAATGCTTGAATGGAATGGGTGGTTTAGATATGATACGATATGAGGTTGGTTGGTTGGTTGGTTTATAGGGAGGGAGGGATTCTCATTCTCATGGATGGGTTACACCCTCCAATTTATGATTTACTTACTTGATTGATGATGCACTTTCATCTTCCTCTGTTACTGCCTACTTACTACTGTTACTGTTACTGTACCACATTATTACTTATAAATACCATTTTCTATTTTTAATAAATGTCTGTCAATCTACTATCAATTCATTTCACTCAAAGCAACCATCTTCAATTATTTGACTTGTATCTATTCATTTTAATCCACCACATACATACATATATACATATACATCTAGAAATATAATAAAACTCTAATCAGTTTAACATTTCTTAGAGTTTGGATTAGCATTAAATAATAATAATAATAATAATAATAATAATAATAATAATAATAAGCAAAGAGGCGCTGATTAACCCGACATAAGAGCATCCATGTCGTGTCGTGTTGGTTTTCAAATTGATACATTACCATAGAGATTAGAAAACCTGATTTTTTATTTCTCCACATTGCATTGTATAGAATGTAGCAACTGTTATCGGTTTTCTTAACATAAATCATATCTCAAACACCAAACATTGACCTCCCTCCCATATATAACAAACTACAAACTTAATTATTTATATCCATAAACATCATTCATTTACTCATCATGAATTGAACACTAGCAAATAACAATTATGTAATCACTGTTTTCATAACTTGAATGATTTCCATACCATACAAATATGCTTATCATCCTCTTATGTCTTATCCGATAACACATTAATTAATACGTTTTTCTCATAAGAGCTCTTTGTTGTACCACCTACTCTCGTCTCGTCAACAATCTCATCTCTCAACTTCTATACGTTTGTGCACTGGCCGCTTGACTCTCACTCTAATCTTCACGTGTTGACTTTTACTACGGATGGTCGGTCAATGTTTATGATGCATGCTAGGCTAGATGTTGTGTGTAATTGACATCCTTATATCAACATTTCACTTTTCCTAATTGGTCTTAATAAATACTTGTTCAAACCCTTAACTGATTAACGGTTGTGTTGTGTCATCTTTTATAAAGCAGACCAAAATAATACAGTCACTATCTATCTATCTATCTATCTATCTGCCATGGCCAAAAATGAAGTGGCAGAATTCTAAGACACCAAGTACCTAGAGAATTAAAGCTATGAGCTTTCGACTGTACATACATGCAATTGCTTACATCGTTCCTTCTCTAGATTCCTCGTCAGTTTGTACCTCAAAACAATTTCATTACTGATGCAAATTCCATTTATTATTTATATATTTCTTCTCTCAATGAGACTACAAAAACAATGAAATTTCACTAAGTACAGACTGCAACAGATTTATTAGGATCCACTTGACAATGGACAAAGTCTAGCCTACATCTACAGGTTTAATCTTCTTCTTGCTACAATATTAGTGTTTCAGATCTCTCTTCTGTAGACATGTTTTCTAAAGAAACCATGAAAACTCAACATTGGATATCATTATCAACCAAATCTACCATCGGATTGGTTTATTGATTCTCATTTTGATTCACAAAACTGATGCTAGAGTAAAACTACGTATAACTTACAAGTATGTATACATGTTAGAAGTCTAACAAACTCTGACCTCAAAAATTCTTGTCAAGATTGGTAGAAACAAGCCGACCTCAACACCCTCTCCCGGTTGGAGAATCATGAATAAACTTTCAATGATTTTCTGATCCTCAAACTGCTTCGATGAATTCATCTGTCATTAAAAAAATTAAACCACTGTTTAACATGTTCTAAACATTTATTACTAATCAAGTCGAAATCTACTAGTTACCTGTGCACAATTCATGTCCCAGGATCCCAAATTGCGAATCCGCACCAGCGACACTTGGTTCGAGCAGCCCCCTCAACTTTCACGAGCAAAGACAGGTCCCAGTGAGAAATTAGAGAAAACCGAATGACTAACATATAACACCATTCATCCTCCATTTCTCTTGTGACACCAGGATCCAGAGTCGTACTTTACCCGAACGATCTTATTGAAAAGTGTTCATGTCAATATCATTATCAATGTTCTTGTCTCGGACCTAACTAAACACCCATATGATCGACTAACGTTAGATATGTATAGGGATTAAGATGGCAACCCTTTTCCTCCATGACATCTACGAGCTCCGAGCACCTATCAACTAAACCTTGTTTAAGTAATCCGTCAAGGAGAATCTTCCACGCAATTTCATCCGGATTATACCCACCAAGAAGACTGCCGAAAACTTCCTTTGCTTTTTCTTGTTTTCCTTCATCATACAATCCACAAATAAGCAACTTATACGACTCTAGATGCGGTAAAATCTGATTCTCGACCATGGTATTTATCAGCGTCAATGCTTTGTCAAACATTCGCAAGTGACACGAACAATCTACTAAAGAATTGTATATACGTTCATTTGGAACAAGCCTATTTATTGACATATGACCGACCAACCTGCAAGCTTCTTCAAGCCTCCCTTCTCGGCAGAGCCCAGCAGTTAGCGCGTCAAACGTGTTAACATTCGGTTCACAGCCCCTCTCGAGCATCTCCGATAGGAGCTCCATGGCAGTGTCTAAATCCATTAATTTCCACACGTTACCAATGTTGACTACAGTGATATTCGTATCCAGATTAAATCCCGTATAAAACTTAACATTTTCCCTTTGTCGTGCGATTAAAAGATGCTTGATTATTACAGCATACGTATGGTGAGAAGGTTCACATCCTGCATCTACCATACGTTTTAAAACATCAAAAGCACGGTCTACTCGTCCTGCACGTCCATACACATCAATGAAAACCGTATATGTTGCGGTATCTGGTTCTACCCCTCCCTCCATCATTTCATTCATCGTATCTTCTGCCTGTTCAATCATCCCTTGACTGCAATACGCAACAATAAACGAAGTGTATGTACAAACATCGGGCTTCAATCCGGAAGATCCCAGTTGAAAAAAAAGCTTACGAGCATCAACAAAGTCGAGATCTTTTAATAACTGTTCGATCAAAATCGTGTATGTAGTAATTTCCAGTACAAAACCTATCTTTATCGTCTTCCCTATCAAAACTAATGCTTCTCGCGTCTTATCTCCCTTACATAATCCATGAATCAGCACATTATACGTCCAAGAATTCGGAAAGCAATCGTTAATAAGCATTTCTTTGAACAAAGCCATGCCATTATCAGCTTTGCCGATTTGGAAATATCCATCTATAAGAGTCGTGTAGATAACCTCGTTTACTTTTATGTTCTTCTCCTTAAGACAACCAAGCAACGTGTGAGCTTCTTCTACACTCCCTTGTCTACATAATGCCTCCACGAGCGCACTGTATGTCCACTCATCAGGAACAACACCGTTTTCTTTCATTAAACCGATCAACCGATACGCGTTATCAACATTATCGTGCTTACACTGTCCATTAATTAGCAAATTGTAAGTCATAATAGTCGGTGATAGTTTATGCTTCATCATCTCATAGAGCAACGCCATAGCTTTGTGAATGTTATCTACTTTACAATACCCACCAATCAACTCGTTGTAAGTACGGACGTTCGGTTTTAACTCTTTCTTTTCCATCCTCTCAAAAATCTCGATTGCAGTCTCGACCATTCCTTCCTTACAATATCCATCGATCAAAGCGTTGTATGTCACCACAGTCCCAACCACTCCTTTCTCTTCCATCACGTCTAGCAGCTTCCTTGCTTCATCTACTTTTCTCTCTTTACACATTGCATCGATAAGAACTGTGTACGTGTGAGCATTCGGCTCACAACCTCGCTCACTCATCATGTTAAACAAATCCCATGCTTCCGTGATTCTACCTAACCTGCTTAACGCATAAATCAAAACAGTAAACGTACGAACTGTTGGTAAGCAATGATCATCACCCATATGATGAAACAACTCTAGAGCTTCATCAATCCGACTAGCTTCACAAAAACCGTGAATTAAATTTGTGTATGAAACCTCATTCCTCTGACACCCTTTCTTAGGCATTACATCAAACACCATATATGCACTATCGACATCACGATTCTTACAATGCCCTAAAATGAGGGAAGTATATGTATGAGTATCGGGACTAAACCCGGATTGAACAATCTTACTGACATACAATCCAGCCACATCAACCTTCCCCAATTTACAATATCCATTCACCATTGAATTATACGTGTATATGTTCGGAATAATTTCATCATCCAACATCTCTAAAAACACACATTTCATATCATCAATCAATAAAAACCTGGATAAACACATTAACAATGTATTGTAACATCTAATACTAAGCTTAAATTTAAATTCTTCATCATCAACATTCATTTTCCTCAAAAACCCTAGAACAAACCTCGCATCCTCCTCGTTTTCGCAAGCTTTCACCATCGAAATCCGGATCTTTTCCGCCACATTCAAAACCCGGTTCTTGATTAAGATTGTTAGCAATGATGCAAAAGATTCAACGGTAGGTCTGAAATGGGATCCCTGTGATAAAGTATTGAAAAAGGCAAGAGCTGTTTGCGGCTTCAAGTTAGGGTTGTTGTTGAAAAGCGAGGTGACTTGTGATGGGGAAACCGATGAAATTAGGGCTTTAAGACGAGGGTTCTTTTGCCAATTGGGTAAAGAGAGAAGAGAGAGTAAATGAGATGAGAAATCCTCGTCGGGTTCTTCAAGAGGTGATGATGAAGGTGAAGTGGAAACAGAAGAATGAAGGAGAAGTGATGATAAAGATTTGAATTTGATGATTAAGTAATCTGGAGATTGTTTGAGGATGAATGTTGATCGTATCATCATCCATGTAATGATTTTAAGCTTGAGTTACCGATCCATCTGTGGGAGAAAAGAAGGCTGCAAATTGGTTGCAGCGGCAAGGGGAAGAAGAAAGGGGGAATCTTAGAAGAGTTTGTGGGCTTTCAAAATCTTCATCGGTCGGGCTGAAATTTCATCTCATTGTCATGGGCTTGTAAACAACGTTTCATTTGCAGAATCAAATTTGAAGAGATTTAAATTAAAGAATTTAGTTTTGTTTTGAGTTTTTAATATAAAGACAAACAGTTAAATTTAATTTATTTCACATCCCGTATTTATGAAAATTTGACAATTCTAACAACTTATTCATGAATTGGATTTCAAACCTCATACTTAACTAATGCTAAAAATTACATTTTATCCCTCCTCCAAAAAACATACTAATAACTAAAATTTTAAGAAAAAAATTGCTAATTTGAAAAATGCAAGTTAACTGAGATCTAAAATCCCAAGGGGAAGGCTTAACGAAGTCGTTGATTTTCTCTTATTGCCTCTAAGCCTTAGTATCATAGTGTTCTTCTTATCTCTCCCGAGTTGCATTAGCTAAAGCGATCACGAGAACTGATCAATCGGTCTGTTCTGCCGTGGTTGGGTTTTTAAATAACAAAGAAGAAAGAAATTTAAGAAATCCTGATATTTTAATTCCTTACTGAAATCTGCGAACAAAACACAAGATTTTAATGCAAATCCCAGTGAATCCCAAGAAATGCGCAAACCAAACGCCCCTTAAGTTGTTAGAGTCAATGAACTTTTATTGGATCGTTGTCATTAGCCCTATGGCAATCCCATATATATGGTTAAAAAAAAAAAGTTAAAAGTTTTCAATTTGAATCCACGTTATTTGATCCAAAAAAAAAAAAAAAAAAAAAATTTGCCATGTCCCATTTTGTATTTGTTAACTATAAACGATTAACACATCCAAAAGCCCATGGAAGTTGATACATTTCTTTCCAGAAGTTCGAGAACCATATATATAATACACAAAATAATAATAAAAATAATTAAAAGCTTCAACTCTTCAAGTAGCGTTTACAAGTTTGGCACGCCGGGTCTCCTGATCCACGTCCACTCGTAACCCAAGTGCAGATAACTCCGGCAGATTAACCGATCCCTGGATTTCTAGTTCACTGACGACACGCTGATTCTCTACATTCCCTTCCAATAGATTCCGCACAGCCCATACACCCCATTCGCGCAAGAACGGGTTTTCATCGTCCACAACACACTGCTGCAGCATCAAAAGAATTCCATTTCTCTCTCGTATCTCGTCTTGGACATTCTTCCTCCTATACGTGCAGTTCCCAATAACCGCAACAATGTCACTACGGAATCCTTTATACGGGCATAACTTACCAGAATACCTTGTCTTGTCTTGATTTTCATCATGTTTCAATGCTTTCCTGATCATTGCAGGAGGCTCAAGATCACGAAGCAAATTTAGAAACATTTCGATAAGCCCTAGTGAAAGTAACGACTCTGTAATATCCATGTAACCTACTTTCAAGTTGTCACCATCAAATGCACAAATATCTCTCAATATGCACAGAGAATATCCGAGAGCATCGATGTCGAAAGAGCCAGTTGGAAGACCAGACTTTGGCCGTGAAGCACAATCAAGAACCCCCAATGTGGTTTTTAGTATCTGATAAATATCTAAAGCAAAAGCCTTGGAAACTGTAACATGTTCGATTTGTTCGTTTATCATCTCGGATAGGATGCTCAACAAAAACAATTGATCTTGTGTGAACGTATACTGTTGGGACAAACTACTGTCACCACTTTCGGATGCAGACAACTTTGAGATGAGGGGTGTAAAGTAAGATTCTTCAATGCAAGTTCTTGAAAGAATCAGCTTCAGCCAATGTTCTCCAAACCCAACTGGTGCATAGCATAGTATAAAAGGAAATTAGATATGAACATTACAAAGCTTTACTGAATATAGCGATCTAAAAGACGTGAACAGCAAGTATGCCAAAGTAAGAGATTTTCAATGGCTAAGCAGGTTGCCATAAAAATAAAGCCTACTAGAACATTATCTATAATGGGAATTGGTTTTCTGTGGGTTGTTGTTATGTAAATTTAACCCTTTTTCGAATAACAAAATCGAGGTAACAACAAGAAACAAGAAACTTGCCTTCTGAAGCAGCACGTACAATTTCCAATAGAAGTGGCAACGCACAATCCGAACACAACTGGTCAAGCAGTTCATTATTCTCTTCGATACAAGCATAAATGATCATACACAAAGGATCACAAATATCTTTTCTTCGTAGTTTCGCAATCTCAACAAATTCCATCGAATAAATGCATTTCCAAATAACAAGTTGGTGTTTCTTCCCAGCCAAGGATACATTCGCCATTACTTGCAACCCCATTCGAATGATCCCATAATTCAAATCACTTGCAATTCCTTTACAGCTAATTATATTTGAAACAATATCAACTCCATTTTGTTCAATGAACGAATTCTGATTTCGCATTTCTCCTGCACACAAGTTCCTAACGAGCTTAAGAGCCAGTAAAAGCGTACCACCACAAGACGGATACAATAGCAATTGGCACAGCTGAAGGGTTGTGCTGAGCATATTCTTTAAAGCAAGATCGGATCGCCCATCTGCAGTTCTAGCCAATTCTATTAGATTCTCCAAAGCTTTATCTAATTTAGATGAGTTTGCAGCAACTAAAAAAGGCTGAATGATGCTTTTAGGTATGGCATCCATTTTGGAATCCAATGTAAGTTTAATGAAAATGGTGCTGATGTCCAGAAAATCAGTCACTTATGTCGCCTGCAACAACCAATGCAACATAATTGATCAGATAGAAAGCTAGCTAATACATGTAGCAACCTTGTGGAGCATTTATCGAACACCTGGTGTACCAACCATCTTTAAGATTACATACAGAGGTAACAGAGCACTCACCATTTAAATTACGTACTGATTTTTATGTGTCGTAAAGGGTTTTATTTGGGAAATCAGAAACAAACTAAATGTAAAACACAAGATAATAAACATACCGATTATGGGGTTTAGCGGCGGCTATGGCTTTGGTTCTGGTGGCGGCGCCACACCAGGGGCGACCGCAAGGGTCCTGGTCAGTGGCGGCCGTGAAACAGGTGAGTGGGTAAGCCGAGAGATGCGAGCATCGAGGGAGAGTGTGTGTGACCAGAGAGGCCGATCGATGGCGGCGACAGAGAGTGGCGCGGCGGCACTAGGGTTTCGGACACTGCCGTCGTGTGCGAGAACGAGAGGAGGAGAGACAGAGTGGACGAGAGGGAGATTGAGGTGTTGTTGGTGCGGCGGTGAGTGGCGTTGGCGGCGGTCGCCGGCCGGAGGTGCAGAGACAGAGAGAGAGGGCGATGAGAGAGAGAGAGAGAGAGAGAGAGAGAGAGAAAAGGAAGGAGAGTGTGAACGTGTACGTTTGTGTGTACCGAGAAACGGGGGAGAAGAAAAAAATGAGAACCGGGTCATAAAACCCAACCCGACTTGCACTTAAAAAAAATCAATCAACACCTCTTATTATTTTTGTATTTTTTTTAAAATCTAATTCGTATTTCGTATTACATTGTTAATTGCATTGTTAAATAATATAATCATATATTCATATAGGCAGATCAACTATACTAAATCCTATAATTTTCTATCTAAATATCTAATATAATTATGGTTTTTTTCGTGATGGAGGCTTTTGGGTTTTTTCATGACGAAGAGCAACAGATTTTTTTGGTTTGAATTGTCCGTGGAATCTTGGTATGAAGGTTTAATTTGAAGGCACAAGCTAGTTTTTCAAGGTTTATAACAACATTTTTTTAGAGAAAACCTATCTTCATTAAACTTAAATGGAAAAAACACAAAAAGAAAAGGTATCGATTTTCTTATAAAAAAAAGTAAATTATATGAATGGTTATTGTGGTTTATTCAAATTTATGAAAATGGTCCTTAAACTTCTAAAGTTGCATTGGTAGTCATTCAAACCACGGTCTGTATTATAAATGGTTCTTCCTGCTTTTACTTTTTTAAAATTGACAAATATACATTTTTAATTTTGGTCTCTTAATATTATACTTATTCATTTTTTGGTTTTCTATTAATTTTTGTAGTTTATGTTTAATTCTTTATTTTATACTTTATTGAGAATTCTGTTTGTTTAATTATAATAAGTTAATTAATTGATTATGATTTGATCAAATATATTTAAAACTAAAATTTATTAATTCAAACTATATACTTACTCTCTCTATATTTAGATTTTTATTATGTTTTTTATTTGCTTTATTTTTTATATTCAAATTTATAAAATTGATTTAAGTGATGGCAAATTGTCAAGAAAAGTAACATAAAATACAAATTTTGACAATAAATGTAGTGTGAAATTTTTTAAGCTAAAAAGGTAACATAAAATACAATTTTGACAAAAAAAAATCAATTAACAATTAAGAATGTGAGTTTTAATTTTATGTAGCTTTTTCCTAAACACTTGATATGCTTTCTTAGCTAAATAAAATTTTATTTTATATAGTAATATTAATTTCTTATATATACATGATGAAATAGAAATCAAAAATCCAATTATAAAGATGTCAACCAACTTAAACTCAAAATTCATTTATCTTGATTGACATCAATACTTAATACCCAATGACATTAGAATCTAACAAAACTAATATAAAAAACATACATGGTTGATCGAATTTTAAACCGTATACATGTGAAACATTTTAGTTTTAGAAATTGTTCAATAAACCGTATACATGTGAAACATTTCAGACCGTATACATGTGAAACATTTTAGTTGGTTCAATAAAAATTATTCAGAATAAAAATCGTTATTTCAATAATATTTCATATGTACGATTTATTTATTTTACTATTATAAATGAAATGTTTATTTGATTAAACGATATATCATATATGTAAGTTTATTTTATATTTTTATATTCTTTTTAGGAAAGACCAGTTTTAATTTTTATATTGATCGAATAAATAATTTGAATGTCAAGCTCATAGTTTTCACACTATTTCACTATTTGGATTTAAAGGTAACCGAAAAATATTTATTATAAATGTATATATGACAAAATATTATAAATTTAGGAAATAAAATAAAATTTATGACGGCACTAGTTAAGTAATAACAACATGATAATTTTAATAATAAATAGTATAGTAATATTAATAGTAATAGTATTATAAAAATTACAAAAATGTTAACAAGAAAAAATCATATACTTAAAGAATAATGTTTTATTACTTAATCTTCATCAATTAATTCTATTGAATTAAGTTTTTTAAAAAACCAAAAATAACATGTTACTTAGATTTTATGTTGTTATTTAATAAATATTTTTCAATTATTACATAAAATTCATTGACATTTTAAGTAATTGTAATTTAGAACACTTTTAAAATTTATCAAAACGATAAAAAGTGTCGTCGAAAATGTAAAAGTGACGCTAACATTATAAAATGACGGTAAAACTATATTAACGAGACAATTGAACTTGTATATAAATATAGAGAAAGTATAAAGTAATATCATGAATTAATAAATGTTAATTATTTTTGATCAAATCATAATTAATTAACTAATTAAAATTAAACAAAGAAACAATAATCTAATAAAGTCTAAAATAAAAAAATTAAACATAAAGTATAAAAAGTTAAAAACTAATAGCAAAAAGGTATATTTATCATTTTAAAAAATTAATATTAGAATGAAGCATTTATGAAGACAAATAGTTTAAAGGTCGGTCAATATTGTTTAAAAGACACAAATTTAAAAGTTGAATGATCGTTTTTGTAATCATATTTTAATAAACAAATTAAAAAATATCATTATCTGATAAATATCTATAAAAATACTATCCATTTGTTATTAAGTGAGTGTTAAATTTTGGTTGGCGCGTTTGATCGAACGCCTTTAGCGCACAAATTAAAGAATTAGGCTTGTAAATTGGTATGGTGGTCCAAATACAAATACAAATCCAGGTCCAGGGCCAGTGCCCCCACCATTCACCATCTCTTCTAACCCAATCCCCTCCCTCCTCTATACTCTATACTTTCTCTTCTTCTTGATTTCAGAGAAACACTCAAAACTAAACAAAAACCACTACTACTTATTCCTTGCTTTCCCCATTTCTTCATCGCCACCATGAATTCTGCATCGCCGCCGTCACCATCAACCGCTCCTCCACCTGGGTTTCTCTTAAAGAAAGAACCTTTCATGGAAGAACAAGATTTCAAGACACCTACGCCACCACCGCCGCCGTCATCGAGGAGGTCGTCTACCAAAGACCGCCACACGAAAGTGGAGGGTAGGGGAAGAAGGATACGAATGCCGGCAACGTGCGCCGCACGAATCTTTCAGCTGACTAGAGAACTTGGCCACAAGTCCGACGGTGAAACGATCCAGTGGCTTTTACAACATGCTGAGCCATCAATCATTGCCGCCACCGGCACTGGTACAATTCCGGCCATCGCTATGTCTGTCAATGGCACTCTCAGAATCCCAACAACCTCCCCCACCACCACTGCCGCCGCTGCTGATAAAAAAAGAAAACTCCCTTCTGATATCGACATAAACCGAAACGAAAACACGCCAACCAACACTACGGTTCTTGCTCCGCTTATGACAACCACCGCACAACCTCAATCTTACGTCCCGGTATGGGCAATACCCGTCAACGGAACCACCGCTTTTTGGGCATTTCAGCCATCTATAACTCCGTTTATAAACTTATCTGCTACACCAGTCTCCTTTTTAACCTCCGGCGACCAAAAACCAATACCAATCAACAACGCACCAAATTCCACGTCTACCTCCGACCCCACCGTAACCACCACAAGAAATCAGTCTCCGCCTCCGGAAATGAATATTCCTGAGAGAAAGGAGTTTTCTTTCATTCAGGCAAATCATCGAACACCTTCCGGGCAAGACTAGCTTGTATTTCTTTTCTTGTAAATTTTTTATTTTTTTTTTGTTTTCCAAATTTTCTTCCATTATCATCAAGGAGAGGGGAGCACGTGAGTGAAGAGTGCGTGTAAAGTGGGTTCTACAAGGTGGGCAGGTCTTGGGTGTAGGTGGGTCTACGGTAAATGTGGTGGGACCAAAATCATGGTGCTTTGATGGGACCACGCAAAGGGACCACCTTTGGTGGACTGTGGGTCCACGCTTTGGCCCACCTGATTTGAAAACCGTTGATTTTTATGCGGCATTAACGAAGGGCCCAGCTAATGGTGGACCAGCGTAGCATACGGCAAAGAAGTCTTCCACGTGGCTCTATAGGGCGGCCCATGATACTTTGTAGGGTTTTGACACGTGGGCGTCACCCGTTGGCTGCTTTCCTAGCCTTTTTCTAAACTTTTGTTGGGTCCATTTTCCAGATGAAAGATACGCACGCGGGGTGGGGTGGGGTGGGGTGGTATGGTGCTCTTCGACCGCACCTGTTCTTGTGATTCTTGCATTCGTAGCTTGTACTCTATGCAATAAATTATGTATGTTAATCCTCAGTTTTGTATTTTATATTTTATGGGAATACTTCGTTGTGCTTTTGCCTTTTATTATTTAATATTAATTAATATATCATGGCATCATGCCATGCCATCGAATCAATTCCAAATTACTAGTGAAGCATACAAAAATTAATAAAAACAGATAAATCATTTTAAGCCATTACTAATTATAAATATATGAAATTTTATAAAACCAACAATTGAAATAACATGTGGATTTATAAATAATAAATACTTTGGAATTGACAACCGAATCTTAGATAGCATGAAATGCTCTAGCCGGGGCTTGGTTTTTCAGTTATAATGATCCAGACTATGTTACCATTTGGTACCTAATTGATCATTTTTCTATCAATATTAAAAAATGGTTGATCGTTGATCATATTTCAGTTTCGTTGCTATACAATAAATTATATATAGTATAAATCTTAACATTTTTACTTGATTCAAACCGACTATATACAATAATTATATTGATAACCCTCATCAATTCATCACTTTTAAATGATGCAAATACTTGGAAGAAAAACAATTTCACATTTGTACGAGCAAAGGGTGTGTGAAGGCCTCCGACCCATTGGCTTTGCCACTCACCCCTTCTCGGCATAAACACTGCAACCACCCTAGCGGGGCCGCCATTTCTCCCTATCCAATGACCTTTTTTTTTTTTTTTTTTTAAGCAAACGGTCATTTGACATTATACATATATCCTTATTTTTTTCTATAATACATTACACATCCATATTCTTTCAATTTATACCGAACCAATCTCTCAACACACAAAAACCAAACATATTTTCATCTCTAAAATTTTAATAATTTTCCATTTCAACATTTATACATACATCCATAATTTACAAAATGGATTTGTACACGTCTTCGTCATCATCATCAGCTTGTTATGATTCGTCTGAAGGAGGATTTGTGCGTACTCAACAAGCTGTTGCGATGTTTCTTAATGCGATACATAATTAACCTAGACAAAGAATCGTGATTCGGAGACATCATGAAGTTGCAAATCAACGTCTTCTGCATGACTATTTTTCAGAAAATCATGTCTATGAAGCTGATATTTTTAAAAGGAGTTTCCGAATGCGCAAATAACTATTCTTACGAAAGTTAACAATTTGGAACAAAATTATGAAACGTTTACCTTGCAATGAGATGTTAGAGCTAGAAGAGGATTTACACCATTACAAAAATACACATCTGTTATTTGGCAACTAGCATATGACATTGTTTAAGATTCATACGATGAGTATCTATATTTGTCAGGGGATTATTCAACTATACGGATGGGAAAATTTATATAGACCGACTCTAAGCGATGTTCAGATGTTACAGATGCATCATGAATATTGACTTATAGACGAATAATTTCATAAGCTAAATAGTGATATGATTTTTTTTAAAAAATTATATCTCAATTTATTTCTAGCAAGTCATATTATGTAAAATTATAACTTAAATTTTCGTTGCATTTTCTGGATTTATGTGACTAAGATAATTAATACAAATTATAACATGCTACATAATTAATATAGATCCGAAGATTTTTTTGTTGTATAGAGGCTAATTACTAAATACTAACCGAGAGTCGAACATGAACCACATATTGAGGTTGACAGTAAAATTATGTTAGGTTTAGGTTAGGTTTATTGCAAACAACGTCTAAATTTTAAGAATTATTATACATTAATTTGGGATTAAACGAATCGTACGTACCCTAGGATTCATGACCTTTGATCAAGCATTTCAACTATATTAATACTTATTGAAACTCACATATTAGAAAATTAAATCTTTAAAACATAAATACTTTTTACACATAAGTTTAATGGGCAATGTTTATAAGTGACTACTAGCGTTAGTTATGAAATGTTTGAATTAAAATTTTTTTATAAGTAGCTAGAAATCATAAATTTTGATAAAGATTTTCATTTTATAATCTAAATGTCCCAACACGCTGTAACAGTATTATGATTTATTCAATTTTTAATCTGTAAGTCCAAACCACTTACATAAACGAAAATTTTTAAAAACTCTATTTGAAACTCTTAAAAAAATACAATCCAAAACACCGTTTAGCTAGATAGTACCGTTACAATTATATATAATCGATAAGTTCATAATAACTTTGTTGGACCATCTAGGCTGTTTTTTGAGACTTGTAGAGTTATAGGACTGAGTTAATTAATACATGTCGGTTTGGCAACATTTTATATAAATCAACTTTATAAATCATTTAATACAACATATAAATGTTGATGAATAATTTTCAAAATTTTACAACACTTCCATCCAAAACGAAATGGTAAGAATGCTACTACAATGGACCACACGAAGGAATTAATTTTGCATACAAAGGCAATTAAAAAATAATAAAAAGGAGAAAAGGTGTGGCCCCAACCCCCAAGTGAAGCATATTCCTGTTGGGGGTACACTTTTCGATAGTTAGGCGATTATTGAATATAAAAAAGATTATAAATTAGAGTCGACAAATTGCCTATAAATATAATTTATTTATATTAATTGATTATCAAAATTTTTGAAAATCTAATTTTTCTATTTTAGTTTTGTGAAGTTTATCTTAAATTAAACGTTTGGTGAGTTTAGTCATTAGTCAAACGAATTCAATCAAAATAGTTAATTTCTTATTATGCATGATTTCAATCAGTCATTCAAATGAATAATAACTTTTATATTGGGTTTATTACGAAAAAACCAACATGCTTTCATGTTTTTTTTTGTGTTTTTATCCATTCATGTTCTTTTTTTCACACACACATACAAACACACATACACACATACATACATGCATACATATTACCACTAAGCTTTGTTAAGTTGTTAGAGACAAAATACATAATCATAAATCAGGTAAATGAGACGAAATTTTCAAGTCTAAAAATTTATAGCAGGTCATACCAATTTTTTAAACAAAGTTTGTTTACGTAAAAAATGTATGAACGATGACAAAGAACTTGACCTTATTTAGTTACATGTCATGTTATAGATTACAATTACATACGCTTTTGCTACAACATGCATTCTTCAGTCTATTTTTTATTTCAACTTTCAAAATACATGTACATTAAGCATATGTATAAATAAAATACGTAGTTAACAAAAAGTAAATTGTATTTTAGGCACATAAACGGTATTTAATAATCATCAATACCATTAAATAAAACACTAAGTCTAGAATGATACATTATTTTATAAGATGATTATTATAAACCGCAGGAATGAGGAAACAAGGTTCTTCTAATTAGGGCTGTTCATGGACCGGTTCGGTTCGGTTAGTAGCAAAAGTGTGAACCGTATTTTCGGTTCGGTTACCCGCTTTACGGTTTCGGTTTCGGTTTCGGTTATATGCGGTTCGGTTTGCGGATAGTTTCGGATAGTTGTTATCTATTTATAAATAATATAAAAGTATAGAAATATAAATTTTTTAACTTTGATTGTTCCTTAAAATAAGTTTATTCGTAATAAATATAACAATTACATTAAAAATTTCATAAAACTACTTAAACAAACAAATATTTAATTAAAATGAAACTATAAATATAATATTTTAGCTTGTATTTTATCTATTTATATGTAAATATTTGTGATATGTTTATGTTCGGTTCGGTTCGGTTACCCGCGGTTTATTAAAAATGAAAACGTAACCGGTCCGTCATATATCGGTTTTTTCGGATTTCGGTTTTTTCGGTTTCGGATTGACCGGTCCGGCTCGGTTTTTCGGTTTCTTTTGAACACCCTTACTTCTAATTACAAATTGCTAATTTTGAAAAAGAAAAGAAAATATCTTGTACGGGTGATGGTATGTTACTATGGGGCCCACGTACCCTTGTTATAAAACACCCCACAAACACAACTTGATAAAATTCACCATTTTCTAGACATCATTATTACGCCTGTCACACGTCAACATTAGCGTTTTTCTTACTATTTTTCTTACTATTTTTATTACTATTTAATATTAAACTAATCTAAAATATTAAAAACTGCTAATAAAACTAATTTACTTTAAAAGACATAAAATAAATATCTTTATAACTAAGAAAATAATGTTTTTGAGTTTATAATTTATGAAATTTAAAAAAATTAAACCATTTTTATATCATAAAACATATATATAGACATTAAAAAGAACATTAATTTTATTAAAGTTTTTATTTTTTTTAAAGATAAACAACTTTTTAACAATTTCAATAAATATTTAAAACACTTTCAGTGTTTAAGATCGATCGACTAAGAACCTATCAATGAGAGATCTTACTAAGGATCAGATCGTTTTCGTTGATCATGATTGTAAAATCGTTAGATCTTAAAGTGAAGATCGAGCTTTTAACTAAACACAAATTAAAATTACTAAATTGACATGTGACACTTGTTATCTTGTAAAGTTGATAGAATTAACATTTATTAATATTTATAGATTCTAAATATATATAATATGTTATTGTTTTACATCAAACAAAAATCTAAAAAGAAAGTAGAAAAAAACTAAAATAAATAAAACGAAAATATTAAGTTATAGTCGCCCAATTTATATTAGAGGGTATCTCCATATTTTTCTTGTCTTGACTCTTGACTCATGACTCATTCTTATTTATATTTCTCAATATCAGTTTGGATTTTGATTCTCCATCTGTTATTTTTATCAACAAAGAAGATGAAATATTAATGAAACTAATATCTTCTGTTAACCTTTTAATGATATCATTAAGAAAGATGATTTTACCATTAAAAAGTAAACAAGCAACTTTTTAAACGTTTTCTTAACCTCATCTTGCAAAGCAATTTAAGAACTGAGAAGGGTGTCATGCTTTATAATAGAGTAAAGACGCATTACGGAATCTTTTACACATCAAAAATCGTACATCACTTCAGATCCGGTCATTTGAACACGACAAAACTCCTAGTCGTAACAAAGTCATTCGTATAGTAAAAGATTTACAAAGATCCAAGGATTACCCTCGAATACATTAATGAAACATATCCTGTTTAAACATACACAACACAGCTTTTAACGAGGAAAACATAACATACCATTTCGTTTCATCTAACATCTCAGGAACCCGACATGTATGTGTAGCGTGTTTGCGCTCCAACCAAAAGTTCTATCAGTTTTGCTGCAAAAACAACAAAAACAACCAGCTTTAAAGACCAAGAACACCACAAAAAAGATCATCAAAAAGGAATTTTAAAAACCAAGTTAAGCTTTAAGAAGCACTGTGCCAAACAAACCTGTGAGAAACCCTATTACAGGGACATGCTCCATCGTTTTCTCTGTACTTTCCAGCCTTTGCCTGAAAAGTATTCCAAACAAATTACGAGTTAAATCCATCATATCGCATAGGAAGAGATGTAGATGTATAATAAGATACATAAAAACGAGTTCGCAAACTATACCGAGTGTATTTGCCAAAGCATGGATCTCTCATGAGGTAAAGTGCCAACAACAGTTTACGCCTTCTCAACTGCTTTTTTATTCAATTTGGAACAATTAGTATGTGTGACCGCTAACACTACAAGTATGCCTTAATGTTTGACTCAAGTACCACACAATTTGAAGGAAAAACATTAGTATCCTCATCAACTAAAAACTTACAATAAGGTGACGTTTGGTTTGATTTCTCGCGATTTGGATTCATAGAATTTTATGAAATTCTTGGTTTACAAGATTTTTTGCGGTTAGCAAGCGAGAATTTTCGGTTTGAAGTTTTTAATAAAACTGAAAACATGATGTTCTTTAAGAAAACACATTTTGGAGATGAAAATGTGTTTAGACGTGTTAAAAATATTTTTTGCCTTTTCATTTTTTCACTCCTCTTTATCACATTTTAAAGACGAGATTTGGGATGACTAGATTGAAAACAAAAGGCGGAACCCTCAAAAAGCTTCAAGTTTACTTGTAATTTTGAAAACTGAAAATTAAGAACCGCAAAACATTAAAAACAATGGATTTGAACGCATTCTCTAGAAACCCTTGTTTTCAATGAAAATTTTAACAAGTCAACTAAACGGGCTCTAAAATCCTTCAAGAGTTGGGAGGATTTTGAATTGCACTTTCAAAATCTTATAAACCATAAAATCCACAACATGTGATCTCTAAAATCCAGCAAACCAAATGGGACCTGCTAGAATCCAAACTGTGTAAAATTCAACGGAACTTTTACCTCGTCCTTCTCTGGATTGGTTAGATGAAGCCGGTGGTTATGCCGACCAGTCAATGACATTGTGGACGAACTCATCCCGATGAGGTCCATAGATAAAGAGAAGAACCAAGGAAGCCATGATCGGACTCCATACTTTCTTATCAACAATACATATACCAGTGGTCTTGCGATGAACATTACCTCCCCCATTAGAAATAAGCTGCCGGGGAGACCCTTCTCAGATAAGAAGCTTGAGAGGGAATATCTCTTTAAGTCGGTTTCTGTAACCAAATGTAAACAATTCAATATTTTCTTCTCTTGGAAATCAGTAAACCTTTTAAGGGGAGAGAAAGTAAGGGCCTGTTTAGTTAACCTGTTTTCGGCAAAAATTTTCATTAAAAACAAGAGTTTCTGGAAAACACGTGCAGATCCATTGTTTTTTGATGTTTTCAGTTTCAGCTTTTAGCTTTCAAATTTACAAGTAAACTTGAAAACACATTTTATAAGGTTTTACCATTTGTTTTCAATCTAGTCACCCAAATCTATGTTATAAAATAGATTGAAAATTGAAAACGCAAAAACTATTTATAACACATCTAAACACATTCTTATCTCTAAATTGTGTTTTTTAAAAACCATCATGTTCTCAGTTTTATTAAAAACTCAACACCGAAAATTCTCGCTTGCTAAACGCACCCCAACACTTCCATTCATTTGGATTTGGTTACCTGGAGCCTCCATAACTGCACGCTGATGATGTTCAACCCTGCGCAACCAAGTCGGATCAGAAAGCATCCTAGCATTTTCTCCAAACCTACTCATGGCAGAGAGAGCCCTTCCTTCAGGAGTGAAGTTACCATTTCGTCCCTGTCGCGATAAACGTCCATGCCCATGCTGTTGGTCAGCATCATTTGGATCTTTCCCGTCATTCACTGTCTCTCCTCCATGCAACAACATCTTGTACCCGCTATCCCGCAATAACGCTAGTCTAGCTAGTACCCTGATTTCAGTTCAACCATTCATATAAACTCAATTCTGAAATTCTAAAGTCAAAGTTTCTTTTCAACCTTGAATTTTCATCCAAATCATGCAAACATGCCAAACGAGCCAAGGCTTAAAATATTTATTTTATGCACATATTGAAGGTTGATTTTCAAAAAATTGTTTAATTGTTAAAGATTGTTCTAAGATCCTTTCTAAAAATATGCATTAACTTGGATTTTTTAAATATGCGCCATTTGGGCAGGGCTGCAGGCCTTACCATTTGATCCAACAGGCTAAATTTTATTTGCCACCTTCACTCCAGGGCTGTCTCATGGATTTCGGAGGCCCTGTGCTTGTGATTACAACATAGTCCCTTAAGTATTTTAAATAGTAAATTGGTCATCTTGTGACTCAATTTTAATAGGTAAAGTAGAGGCCGTGAACAACAAAAAACTTATTAATGAGAAACTAAAATAAGTAACATGAATCAAATTGAATTTGACATTAATTTCATTTTAATGCACGGATCCGACATGTACATGTCAAATACAGAAAATTTTTATTGGTCTAAATTTAGATTTTATTATGACTGTGAGGCCCTACGAAATTGGAGGCCTTGTGCGGTCGAGCCTTTCGCACACCCTAAATGACATCCATATTTATGCTTTTCTAGCAAATAAATCAGGTTGTATATGAACCAAGGACTTCAATGCTAGAAAAATCATGGAAGAATGCATTTCAATTTTTGAGTCTTAAATTAGATTTAAAAAGCCAAGTCTTGACTTTTTTTTTTGAAATGTACAGCGTATAAAAGAAGAAATCGGCTAAACCAAAAAGTGGGCTTACTTTGTGGCCTCTGTAACAGCAATGAAATTCCATTTCTTGTCATCACCATAGAAATGTTGTGCCACAACTTCAACCAAAGTTTCCATGTCCTTCATCAAAGTCAAACACAAAGAGTAAGGAAAAGAAGACAGCTCCGGAGGTCTCGTGTGCATCTGCGATGGAGGCGTTGGAGTCGTTTCAATTATATGTTCATTGACAGCAGTCACTATACCCAATATTGATGTTACTGGACAAAAAAAAAACAATATAAAATGTTACTGAGAATCCAATTTGACATTAACATGTATATATTTGACTTTCTGATTTCAAAACAGTTACTTTTAAAGATGACAAAATCATCCTTCTTCAAGCAAATTCGGATATATACACATTACAAAACCTTAAATAAATGAGGAACTTCATTTGGAAAAATGAAATACCATATCATTACATTTGGAAAACGAATTTTCACTTGAAGAGAGATAAGTTCCAAAGTAATTTAAAAAGAAGCAACTGTTACCAAAATATCACAAAACCTGCTTCTGGACCGATTTCCGACTCAGAAAATCTTTCTGGAAGAAGCCATGTGAGTCCCTGAACATTCCACAACATATAATTAGAAATGAACTGTTCAATAATTCCACAACTAAACTTCTTGCAACATTGTTCCAGGTGCCCATGGGCTTTGCAAGGATTAGAGGATCATCGATTAACATTAAACACTACAAAAACATTCTATGATTACGTTTCATTTGAGGTGGATTCATAAGTTGCAATCCTCATAAAGAAATATAAGAGGTGAAGAGACAGAGATGTTAATCATAAAGATGCTTAATAGGCGGAAATAATAATAATAGCTATATCTTTTGAATACACGGGACGGTTCACCCTCACCGACCACGAAAAACCACTATTTAAACGATAGCTCCAAGTACTCAACAGTCAATAGCATTCTAATAACATTGCATTGCACATGCTTAACCATATGGAGAAAGAAGTTCGGAAACATGTCATTTTTGACATCTGTCTCATGTGTGTGTTTTGCACACATGAGAAAGAGAACTAACAAAACGTGCAAATAGGAATGTTGTCCATCAGAATGTTTGTATGGGTAATCACCCACCCACGTGGCAGGCTTCAATTCGATGACAAGGAAGAGGGCATGGAAATATTATGACGATGATATGCACCCACTAACTTGTATCCGAGGATTAATAAGACAAGGGGACAAAATCAGGAACAGGCTGCGAAGGCGACAAGTGCATTGGCTGAGCCAAAACGACAGTGAATCGACAACATATAAATAGCTAACTTATTCTCGCACATAGGAATGATTTTACTCTCTAACGTTGTGTTCTCGAAGGTGGAAAGAAAATAAAGGAGAGGAAAGGAAGAGAAAGGAAATGGATATTTTCTTTCCCTTGGTTTCGTCCCACTTTTGGAAGGAAATTTTAGAGCCAAAAACACCATAATTTCTTTTCATTTTCATTTCTTTTCCATCCTAAAAAACAAAAAAGAACACAAACTAATTTCGGTTTTCTTGATTTCCTTCTATTTCCATTCTTTTCCACTGTTACAAAAGTTTTAAGAACACAGCGTAAAACCCTAATTTCTATTAACTCTTTGCAACCCACTAGGAAGTATGCCTTACTTGAGAGCCAGAGGTCCCTCACAGGGGTAACTCCCTGTGTTGGATTCAAGACGTGAAACAGAAGCTTTACTCA
This sequence comes from Centrapalus pauciflorus, assembly GCA_020465985.1. Lineage (NCBI taxonomy): Eukaryota > Viridiplantae > Streptophyta > Magnoliopsida > Asterales > Asteraceae > Centrapalus > Centrapalus pauciflorus. The sequence goes on from JAANYP010005274.1 coordinate 534,601, forward strand.
ACTTTGGAGGTGGATGGAAGTCATCATTCAAATAACGAACAAGGTCCAGCCGCAACCACCACTATATCAGCAAAAGATGGACATGGCTGTTACAAACTTGTCGCAAATCGCCCGTGAACGGAGGAGATGTTGGGTCCATTAGTACAAGCTCCAACTTATCTAGCAAGATGCGTTTTGGGCAGTGCTATGGGTCCGTACCAAAGACCAAGATGTAGAGGTGCCAAAGCGGACATATCTTGCCAGAAGGGCTGAAGGGGAGGGTTTGTATGGCAGATCCAGAATTTCCCACCAGAATACACACTTTTTAGCAGATTCAAGATTTCAGCCAAGATACATACTAGCATAACAATTTTTATCAAGGGAGACATAACAATAATAATTTCTAATCTTCATAGTCGGATTGAGAGTACACACCATCTTAACCACATTTTCCAGGAGATAAAGTAGAATAACAATTCTATATTTAATAGTCGGATTGAGGGTACACACTATCACCCCTGCGGCATAGTTTAAATCACATCAATGTACACTTCCCATATGCATAATATCTTAAATCATATCACTATATCAATGTATACTTCCAATACACATATTTTAACTCTGTATGCACGACAACGATAACACAATTGCAAAACTTCCATCAGCAACCAATATAGAAGGAAAAAACAATCACTTTCTATTGAAAATCCGAATATGCTTTTTAACTTCCTTAGTCAAACAAGTCATCTAAGAAGCAGCTAAGCTAAAACTTCGCATAGTGTAAAGTAGATTAAGATCACAAGTATAACACACTATGATTATACAGAAAGAACTACCAAAACAATATTTCAAGTGGGTGTTTGGATGTGCATTTTAAAAGTGATAATTATGAATTGAAGAATCAGAAGCAGGCAAACAAGTGTTTAGAGCCCAGAGTAATTAGATCATCTCGACAATCAATTTTCATACTCTTTCTCAAAATGAGACCACTATGACCCTAATAATCAAAAAGTCATAATCAATAGGATTTGCCAAACAAGTATGACAGTTTAAACCCCTAATTTCCGAACTGACCAGAGTAACAGTCAAGAAAGCTCATAATAGATACACAAGAATGGTAAGAAAATTCAGTAGGCTTACATTAGCAAGAGACTCCAACGAATGAACATACTCCTTGTTCCTTCGAACCCATCTCTTATAAGCCTCCATAGCCTCTTCAAAAACTGTATCTAAAAGTCAAAACCCTCTCAACAAAAATCGCAAATTTTGCTTTAATCTGTTGTGAACCTTCGCCTCTTTTGAAGAAGATATTTTGTGGGGAATGAAGAAGAACTGGAAGTTGGGATTTTTATTTATTTTTGGGAATGTTTGGTCAATTTGGATCAAACCCAGAGGAAAAGATCAGAAAGAAATGAAACCCTTTTGCCTTTTGGGGGATTATTTGTGTGTTGGTGATAAGACGTATATGCATATGATCGAAAAGATAAATGAACTCCTGCTGCAAATTCACTGCAGTTATTTTGTTTATATAAAGTTCTGATTGAAAAAAAAAACAATTATACATAGTGACAAACAAAATCACTTGTAACAAAATTTCAGATCATGTGACAGGTAAAGTTTACAGGGAAAATTACCAAGAAATGTAATATAAAATACAAAGTTTGACAATAAATGTATTGTAAAATTTTTTTTGCCAATAAAGTTAATATAAAATTCTATTTTGGCTGAGAAAGAACATGACATTCAAATTTTAGGCAAAGAAAGATAATCAAATATTATTCGCTTACCAAAAATGGAGCATAAAATTAAAAATTTACGTTCTTAATTTGTCATCAATATCCTTTATTGTCAAATTTGAATTTTCTGTTATCCTTCTTGGCTTAAAAAATTTTACATTACCCTTATTGGCAATTTTTGAATTTTATATTACCTTTGTTGGTAATTTGCCCAAGTTAGAAACTAATAATTCTTTCATTAAAAAAATGCAATTATTATTGAAGCTCCAATTACGTCGGGTAAAATTTGAAACTGAACCATAGAAAAACGGATCATAACCGATATCAAACGAATTGGTTTCGTATCTACTTTTCTTACTATTACGAGTTGGTTTAAATACGAACTTGTGACACAAATACGTAAATAATGATTTTTAAACTAAAAGGAAAGGGTAGCCCACCTTTGGGGCTCCCATCGACCAGTCTCACAGTCAACATGAATGAGGTAAATCGCGTAACTCATGGTCAATGACATGTAACAGAGTTTGAACCTTGAACCTCTATTATTAATCTATGTCTCCAATCACTAGACTACCGTCACGAGACAATTTTTAAACTATTATTTGTGTGAAAAATTTTCATGGCCATCTAGTGATTTAGTCTTAACATGATTTATTACAATGGTCAATGGATGTTCAGGATTCAAAGATATACATGTCTTTTAACTATGTATTACATGATTTACCTCTTTATGTTAGACATAAGACCGGTTGGTGGGGCCATGGAGGGTGGATTACCCTTTAGATTCACATAACATTACGTATTTAGTTATATTCATGTGTACCACCAATAATATTTTAAAAACATAGATATGTCTATGCATATACATGTGTGTATATGTCTCCATACATGTATATATGAACATAAAATGTATTTGAAAAAATTATCTGTTTACATAACTTTCAGTATGATGATACAAAACTAGACTCTAAAAAAACTATTGTTTCTTATGAAATGTCAAAATCCAAAAAGAAGAAAAAGATCTTTTTTAGAGTACTTGTTTGCCTTTCCTGGCCTTCTCTAGTTCTGATACCACATCTCTAAGTTGCCCTTGTAGCCTTGAAACTCTCAATTCCAACTCTTCCACAGTCCCTCGAGTAAGCGAATGTTCGTATGGTTTTTTGAAGTGCTTTGAAAATGCTTTTAGAGCTTCGACTCCACAAACCTACCGATCAAAGGACGTGTTAAAATCAAATAAATACAACACAAGCCAATAAATTATAAGTAATAAATCTGCTGCTATGCTCTAGGCTTTTCATAGATATCAATAAACTGGAAGAGATTATATACAATGTAGATTCATCAAGTTACTTAAAGAAGCGCTATTGACTTCATCACTTTAGAAACATGTAAGCTTACCTGCTTACGTTAATGATCCCAGAAAGAAACAAATAACAGTCCAAACAGATTGATGAATTTAGAGTGAATACGTAGAATGCATGATTTCACTGAGGTCTGCGGGGTTGCAGCGATGGATTAGTCATTTTTCTTTAAATAGTTTTTTTTTGGAAACCCATACATAAGATAAAACAGAGAGAATCCAAGTGATAAAATATGCAGATGTGACTTGCCAAAACATCAGGCAATTGAAACAGAGAATGTAGGATGCAAGATTTTTTAGGGGTAGATAATAACTTTCAACGGTAGATCAGTCATCAGTTGATTTCCTTTAGAGGCGGATTGAACACCATTTCATCTACCTTATATCCCAAAAACAAACGAGTAGCAATTGAGACTTACATAAAAAGATCATGATTCAAGAGAGAAACTAGTTCAAAATTTTATTGAGGGATCAACAGTGATCATTTTCAAGGGTCCACATTAGTCTTTCTGCCTAACTGAAAAGATTCTCGATTTGAGACTTTCGTAGAGATCAACAATACTTTTATAGGGTAGGTCAATCATTTTGCTGAAAGAAAGTTTCTGTCTTGGTAGACTTACGACTTCTCTTGAGATATCTCAGAAAGAACATTAGAACATATAACTCTTCGTTACTCTCAAGCCAGAAAAGAGAACTCAGGACTTAAGCAAAGATAAAGAACTGAGAGTTAACTAACGAGGGGTCACAAACTCACAATGATCCATTTAGATATGAGAAAGTTCTGACTTGGCACAGAGTTAGTTCTTATTTTGCTAGAATCAAGAATAGAATATTTGATTTCCACAAAGATTACAAATCATGTAAAATGGAAAATTTATTGAGGGATCAAATAATGATCATTCCAAGGACAGATCAGTCAATTTTGTCTACAATATACTGACCAAAGTTTATGTTTCTACTTGGAAAACATATCACTTGCTTTAGGATCACTGATAAAGAATAGTGTAGCATATATTTGAAAATGTATGAGCACAAAGCAAAGCCACTTTTTCTTTCCCTTTTTACCCTTGATTTTTGAGCATCAACTGTAGTGGCTGCACTACAAAGAAACGAAACCATACCTCTTCTGGAAGCAAAGGCAACTTGGTAATGTGGAAGTCATCATATAACATGTAAAACTGATCAAGGTACTTTTGTTGCATTTTCATTCTAGCTTTTAGCAGCCTGGATTCAACACCTAGAATGTGCCGGAAAAAAAAAGAATGTTAATTAAACTACTTGAGTTATTATTGCAAGCAAACCATTATTTTTGGCAACTTGCAAAAAAACTCTTCACTATACTATTGGACAAAAATATGTCGAAAACTATCTTCTTCCTTTTTAAACATTTACAAGTCTGCAGTCTTTTCTTCAGTTTACAAGAATGATGTATAATTAGAATTATAGATCATAAGAATTGTTGTTTACAAAGTCGATTACTCAAAACAAAAATCAAATATCGTATTCATATGTACCTTCTTCATCAAAAATCACTTGATTGATAATAATATTATGTGTATCTATCTCAAATTTTGTGAGTTCCTGCACCAATCTCTCTGTCTCGTATAACGAGAGGAATTCTGGGATGCATACACATACGAATGTCGTCAAGTCCTACCACAGAAAAAAATCAAACCTCTTTGACTCTGTAAATCACTAATATCTGTTGATTCCCTATATTCAAATCTAGTTAATTCAAATGCAAAGTTTGAACCATTAAAGCCCTACCGGATCTTTGAACTGCCTGTTCACTTTTTCGATAACATCTTTCATACCCTCGAGCCTCCCGAGGATTGCATCCTCTCCATACTCATCTCCAACACCAAACATACGACCCATCTGCCATTGGGTTTTATCAGTTATTTTGATAAATACACAAGCAACTTACAGAAAGAAAAAATATCCAACACCAAACATAAGTAAATCGATGCTATCACTCAATATAAATGTCTAATTGTCTAAACATGTCAGTTCAATCCAACTAAAGCAAGAATGAAAGGATCGGTGAAACTTAGTTAATGTTGCTCCATAATATAATCTCATGGAAACAACTTAGTTAATGTTGCTCCATAAAATTGATCCCATGGAAACAGGCAAACCAGTTCATGAATGTGCTGCAAATGTCATTATTACAAGCTGAAGTTCAAATAATCAGTTTTTTATTGTTTCATAAACTGATATGATTATGATTTTAAGTTTTTTTTACTGCCAAAATATTCAAATTTAAAGAAGAAAGCATAAAGTTGGTACAAAAAGAATTGAATATTGAGGGTGACTGTAAAATTAAATAATTACCCCTAACTGAGTGAACTGATTAACAAATTCTATTTACTATTCTTGAAGTCACAATAACTATTTTGAATACGCATTTAAAACATCCCTTTAGTTTAATATATCCAACTTACACCTACTATCATTTGTAGTGGCCATAATCCAAGCTAGAGAGACTCCATCCTTGCTACTACAATAGGCTATTACAGAGAATGCAGGATCATGATTGTAAAGATAAAGAGCATATAAATCATGGGACCTATCCTCATTCATTGGATTGAATATGGATTCCAACCCACAAAGGGAAAGTGCAATAGACTAACTAATGAAACAATAGCTAGCCCAAAGAGGGTTGAAGGCAATATGAGAACCAGAATGCAAAGATGTATGAGCAATAAGTCATAATGTATGTGAGATCAAGAAGATTTCCTTATGGAATTTCCTTGACTCAGAGAAGGTGCACGATAGGCGAAAGGGTGTATGAGAAATGATGTCGTGGGATCTCGAAGAAAGTCTAGAAAGATGTGATGAAAGATATGTAAGATGGCATAGTGATGAGTGTGGAAGCATGTGATGACAAGGAAAAAGTTTTCATATTACTAATTAAGGGATGTAGTTGAGTTCTTTTTGCTTGGGCTTAGTTACTAATTTTGGCAAAATCCACTGTCACATATTGTATAATAAACAGATAAGCAAATAAAGAGGAAGAAAATGATAATGTTAGGAACTTGTATATTTCATATGTCCTATAACTTATAGGAATGAAGAGAAATACCTGACCCAATAAGCCACCAAATTTACTCTTTAAGCTCATCATTCTCGCAAGGCCTTTCTCTAATGTTGATGGAAATTGCAACAGCCGAAGAGTGTGGCCGGTGGGAGCAGTATCAAAAACTATCACCGAGTAATCCATTGTTTGCACCAACCTTACGTCAAAATTTGAAAACATTAAAAGTTTTAAACTGGAAATGCCTTGATCTAAATAAAATTATTATACTGCCTACATTCCACTTGAGGTGTCTTCCTTTGGTATTTGAATGTCAGACTTTGAAACTTTTGATTCCAAAATGATCATCGACTCTTCTACATTTTTTTTCCAAAATCATTTTCTATGTGCACTAGTTTTGTTCAGGTTAAAGTAGCTACAAACTTCACTTAAAAATCAAATATATTCATGTAAACAATGAAGTTGAAATATTAGTTGGTTTGACATTGAAAGGTCAAAAGTGGACACCTCAAGTGGGACTTATAGTTAAGACTTGTAGTTTTTTAAGAAGTAGCCTACACCAATCATCCCGGTTGCTCAAAGAACGCAATTAGATTAACTGTTGATACATTTAGATTCCTAGCAGGAAGCTACCTCAAATTTCGACAATTCATATGTTGTTTGTTGTGTTCTTTTTAATTATAATGAGGACTCTTACTTTAGCATCTCCGCAAAACTCATTGCCTCGTCGATTCCTGGAATTGAATTTGCTAAATCTGACAGAAAACCGTCCATACCGTCTGTTTCTTCTGCATTCTCCACATTGGGATCAACCTCCTAAAAAGACAAAACGTTAAACCAAAAGGTCATATCATAATGCTAAATCAGAATCTCCCCACAAGTCATAGTTAAAGAAAGGACTATTCACCACCGCAATTTATATGGGTTCTTTCCATGGAAGCGTGAGAGAGTTCAACTTTTATAAACTTCAATTAAAAGCTTATTGATATTCTAATGAAGAAACATGTATTGTAGTTTGTAGACCAAGGATCAAAACATAACATAGCATAAAAACAAGTGGAAATTGAACCAAAGAAGAAGTCCTTGATGAATTAACAGAATCAACACATTCACTTGTGTCAATCATTAATATAAAATAACTTGTGTTTTCAGAAATCTACCGGCCTGTTTCAATAACCCCAAGAGATGGGGATGTTTGGATGTGCATTTTCAACATGATTATTGCTACTTCAACAATCACTATAAAATCACTGGAATAAAGTTAGAGATGCTCTATAATTCTGATTATTTTGGCCCGAAATAATCAAACAATCATGATCATAATTAGTTTTTGAAAATACAATGAACTGATTATCGCTACTTTGCAACACATCCAAACACCCGTCAAGTATCAACCATAGAACACAAAATGGTGAACCCATAAACAAAAGCAGAAGACATACATATAGTGAAGACATACAAAATGGTGAGTATCAACGGTAGTGTAAAATTATTTACAAACCATTGTTTTACCTATGTATTATATCAATTACCATCTTAGATGATCAGAATTTTCCAAATACTCGTATGCCATTGAAAGCTGTTACTATAATTCAAGCATAAGAAGCACATTAAAAAAAAGCTATCCCTGCACCATGATTTATTACAATTGATTATCTACTTTAGATTATTCAATATCATGTAATCACTCTCATCACACATGTCCAAACACTAATATACTAACAGCTTGTGTTATGACAGTTGAATAATCACCTTCAAATGGCACATCCAAACACCTCCATGCATAATTACATCAATTATTAAAACAGTTACCCAACTTTTGAAATTGACCAAAATCAAGAGAACCACAAAGACTAACCATTGCATACAAATTGGTGAACCCATTAACCAAAGTAGGAGCATTGGTGAATCTCTGTTGAAAAGCATCGCTAAGATTATGAGCAGGGTCAGTTGAAATGATGAGAACAGAGGATCTGGCAGATGCCAAAAGGATTGAAAGGATAGAACTACACGTAGTTTTACCAACGCCACCCTTTCCACCAACGAAAACCCACTTCAGAGTCTCTTGTTCCAGCACATTTCGCACCGTTCCTTCAGGCATGTCTTCTCTTCCAGCCATTTCTCTCTCTCTCTCTCTCTCTGATGAATTAATTTACAGAAACCGTAAATATTGGGATCGGGAGAGAGAGTGTGGTGATGAGTTTGGAGGAATTTGATGTTTAATTAGTTTAAGAAGAGATCCGGGTAACAAAGGTAGATCATGTTATAGGTTTGATAAAGAACAATGAAATCTGGAGAAATTTCGGTTCTAAAACGAAGAAATCTGGCGAGATTTGTTCAGGGACAATGAGATTTGGTTCTATCTGATGTAACCCATTGATGCAATTGTGGAATTCTTCGTTTGATTCAGTTGGTATGCGACAATGTCGTTATATTAAACTGTTAAAATAATCTAAAGTGTCCAATTCGTAAAGTTTAGCGGCAAATTTGAAAATTGATAGGAATTTAATGTAAAAAGTATCAAGGTGCTTTCATTTATTTTTTTGTTTATCATTATATTTTATCGTCAATTTTTTCCCTTACAGAATTGAATCTTTATTTTATTTTCTTATTAAATCATTATAATTTGAAAAAACTATTCAATAGTCAATACATAACATTGAACTTTAATTCTTGCTGCGATTTCAAAAGTTCACGGATTATCAATGGCTAAAAAATCATTTGGTTATGTCATTTTGGATTTCTTTTATTAGAAACTGTTACATCGTTTGTCCCATGATACCATAAAGTTCAAATTATAGGTCGTTATAAGTGGAATTTTTTTACAACATAATATTTTAATATAAAAATTAAGTAAAAATGCGATGGTATAACAAGGGAAAATAGAAATATGAGACTATAATTAAGTAAACAAATTATATTGTTATTTTTATTGCATTTAACATAACAATGACAACCTTTTTACCAATAATCTAAAATAATATTATAAATATAACACATTGAAAATAAAAGATGTATAAATGCTAATTGTTAGTGTTACATAAATTAAGCTTTTAAAGACTACATCAGGTTGGAGGAGATACATGCTAATATATGTTTTGTCAGTGATAAAATAAACTTTTTATAGCCTATGCATTAGAGATACCCTTAATTTGACATTTAAAGTTTAAAAATCATTAAAATAAAAAAAACCTGAAATATATAATTATTAAATGCAAAGGATAGCAACCAACTTAGACTGTTTTTTTAAAGTGAAGTTCTCTTCAAGGTTTAAGTGTGAATAGTTTAAATGTTTAATTTTATGTGATAATGAATACATGAAATACTACTCATCAAACAAAACCAATTAGCTTCAGTAATGAAATCTTAAAAACGATTAAAAGATACCGAATACCATAAGGACCTGTCTTAATTGATCGATGAGGTTTTCACAAGGATCAGAGTAAAGTCTTTTGTTCTACCAAAACACATTCATAGATCAAACTCGAAAACATCATGTACAACTAATAAAACCACCTCCGATAACATATATGTGCCACAAGTCATACATTGGGTAGAACAGTTATTACATCGATCATCCATATCGCAAAGATCGAATCTGCCTGTAGAACAGTTATGTGGGATCAAGATTCTTTTGTGTTATACTATATACATACATATAGCTTACATTTTCGTTAGACAATGTTTATCTTGACTATTTACGCTCAAAAATGTGGGAGCGACAGTGAGTTATAACTCATGATAGAATAATCTTAATGTTTGATCGTCAATAAAGAGAGTTGTAAGTGAAGAAGGTGGCAACGATGGTGAAGATGCAGATAACGAGGGATGGAAGCAGGGTTATGTTCAAGAGTTTACTCATACCCCAATACCCTGCTAGCGTAATTGTTCCATCTGCAACCACTCGAGCTAGTGTCCCAGCTTCCGTTGACAAAAGCCCGCCATTGTAGGTCCCACGAGATAAACGAGATGACATGACCCGAGACAGGAGCGATAGGTTCACACCTAAATATATATAACACATCACACATGGATGATTCATGATAATATTATATATAGTTGAAACTCAGTTAGACATCATGAAAATAACATTCAACAAACAAATCTGTGTCAAAATCTTGTATAGATGGATGTATGTACCTTCGAGAACTTCAGCAGACACGAATGTTAGAAGAGCCGAGAGGATGTATTGGGGTGCCGAGTAGGGAATGATGATGTGAAAGCTTAAGACAATACCCAAGCATACCATTATCTCTGAAGCCAACAAAACTTGCCTGTATTGTGAATATCAAAAGAACTTTAAAAATCGAATTTCCAGCCAGGAGTGAATCAATATCTTTGTCTTGTTTTTTTATTTGATCCAATTCTTGACACACATACACAAATCCGTTTATGTCGCTTCTGAAAGTTCTTAATAAAAATTTACCTCTCTTCAAACACATTGCTGATGTAGCTCCCGACAAATATGCTAACCGGCAGAACAGTCAGACCAAGACAAGCAAGAAACAAGGCCACATTGCTCGTTGACCATACAAAATAGTACGACGTGATGACACTGGATTCAGCAAGTAAAATCTCCATCGAATATTTGAGCATGAAGTATATAATTAATTGAACCTGTTCACAAGCTATCAGGCAACATGTTTTTTTTTTAAATATAAATGCTGCATCTAAGATACTTGGTATTTGTTGTGTCAAAGAAAGGTTGAGATAAACCTTGACAGATGGAGTAAGCAGCCGATACGCAGACACAATAGAAGTCACAGGCTCACGGCTTTCATCAGATAAATCATCACTAGGATCATCCCATTCATGTTGCTCGTCTTCTTCATCTTCTTCATTTTTCCCCGAACTTATAAGCAATGGCTCAGAGAAACCAGTTTCTACGATGGTATCTGCAAGCAGCAACATATACAATAGCAAATTCGTTCCTGCTTATGTTATAAACAAAGGGGTGTTATTTCAATTCGGAGAATATGTTACATATATACCAGATGCTTCACGTTGCACAATAATTTCTTCTTTCTCAAATGAAGGCTCTCGGAAAGACAACCTTAGCCATAGTAAATAGATGCACCATGAAAATGCCATGAACCATCCAGGTAAAGTATCTTCGTTGAAGGTGAGTCGAAAGATTTTGAATTTCATTTGGAATAAGCAAGCAAGAGCTGGGCCACAAGCCATTCCAAGGGCACTGGCACACACGAAGCCAGCAGACGCCTTCATTCTTAGTTTTGCAGGCACACAATCGCTAATATAACGCCTGTTAACAGCCCGAGCTGATCCCAGTCTACCAAACAATCGAATACGATGGTCAGTTCCTCGGAAAGATTTTAATTGGAATGAACTTAACCTTAAAAGACAAATTGTATATGCGACAAATAAATCACTTACCCGCAGAATAAGCGTCCAATGAGAAGAACATATATTGAGTCAAGATCATAAGCCAGGGCATACAAAGTGTTGCCCATAAGAAGAACAATGCTGCTGAATATAAGAGGTTTGATGTATGATCTATTTGACCATGCACTAAAATATACCGAAGAAAAAACCTGCGCGACTGCCATTGATCCAATCACGACACCACAGACGGTGGCTGCAGCTCCAAGATTGAGAGAATAGTCATCTGCTGTCGGGACAATGATGTATGTATTGACCATATATAAAAATGTATTCACCAAATTCAAAATAAGCGACATAAAATGATATCGTTCATTCATAACATGCTCTTCGGTTGAAGGTGATGGCAACTCATCTTGCATAGTAAATGCATATTTTCCCAAGTACTGAAGGAAATCCGTTGAGTTCATCAGTCGATTCTCGGCTGCTTTGATTGATTCAATAATAGGGTCCTGTAATTTGTAGCAAGAAATGTATCAAACCATATACCATGCATAAATCTGGATGTATTACAAACTCAGAGATTTCCATTAATACCGAGAGTTGGAGATTTGGGTGGTCATAAATTGATACATAGCGTCTGTCATCATCTTGCAGATCAGCTAGGTTCCGAGTTATGGATCCAACAACCGCTGATATACCCTGCATGTACAGTTAGTGTATGGTAGTAATGCATAGCTGCATATCTGCAACCACAAGAACAAAAGATCTTGAGTGTGTTTTATGTTCTAGTGCTCTACCACATGCTTGAACACTTGTCGGAGCTGAGAATAAGGATGGTTTGCTCGAGTTTTGACATAGTAATCAGTGAACCTATATCCGAATCGCTTATCAAACTTTTTAAGAATCTTTCTTAGACCGATAGCATTCATTTCCACAAAGAACAAGACCCTCAAAAGATCTCTTCCCACTTCTCGATACCCTTCTCGTAGTTCAATTATCGAGTCATGATGTTCATGAGAAAGGGACTCGTCACAATGGTCTGCAAGACCTGACAGCCTCGTCGCGAGTTGACCTTGTTGTTTTAATAAAAACAAAACTATCTTTTCAATCTGAAACAGAACATGATGCTCAGTAGATGACATAATGTTATTGACTTCAAAATTGACATGTGTTATGTTATAAAGAAATGGAAAAACACAAATATATTATAATAATGATATAATTGAAATGCATATTGAGGTACTGAACTTAGAACAACAAGTAATGTAAATATCAAATTCTGTAGTTTCTAGTTTAGAGAATTCAAAATCAAAAGTGAAACCGGCAACTAATACAAATGACATGTACCTGTTTATCAAGCAATCGAGAGAAATCACGAAGCACATAATCACGATCCTGGACAACAACCTCGTTTTGTTGAGCATATTGCTTTACTTTCTTCTTTAGTAACTTGTAATCGATGTAATATCTGAGAGCAAACACACAAATAAGCAAGGCACAATTTATCTGTCTGTAGCTAAACTTGAGCACGTGGGAAATCAAAAGCATTACCCTTTCCACTCTTGGATCTGCAATTCCTTCAACTTTTTCCCAAACGCAACCATTGTAGACCACACAAATTACAGTCTTCTGTAGAACATAAACAAATTAGTCCCATTATATGAGCAACATGACTTTTCGAACCATGAAAAACCAATGTTCTTGACAAACATGCATAAATCAAATCCCAATTTTTTTAAAGAAAAATTAGCTATTGATCACGTTATCAAGTATATAAGAAAAAGCAATAAGTCGCAAACTGGCAAAGAATGAATCTACAAACTCAATCAACTCTTACACTGTGAAATTCAAAGAATTAGAAAATCATTCAGCCACACAAATTTGCAATCTTCTATAGAAATGTGAAAAAATAACTAGTACGGAAAAACTCTCAAATGAATGAATACACACAATTTATGAATTGACGACGATGATTTCGTTTTCGTTTAAATGGTGGTCAACACTTGATCACAGAAACTAGAAACAAATCGAATTGAAGAGTACAAGAGTTGAGTCTTAATGCATGAAAGCTAAATAAACATGTTACGATCTTCTGATTTACGTGAACTGAACTTGTTCTAGTTCAACAGAAATCGATCAGACATGGAATTAGTGAGTCGAGGATTACATAAACAAGTGTAAATGCGTAGGTCGAAACGATATATAGAAGAAATGATGAAGGAATTAAGAGCAAAAAGGTTACCTTGGCTAGCTTGGATCAAAGAGTTAGCAATGGAAATTGGAAATGTTGTATGCAAATTAAAGAACTTTATAGGGATTCCAAGTTATAATGAGACAAATTTGTATGGTAAGTCAGTAGCAAAAGATATACGTGTCAATTTCACATACCAAAAAGACCAAAATTCTAAGGATTCGTTGTTATTGGGAAGATGGACTAATAGTTTACTTTCCTTAAAAGTTCAATATTCAATACAATTTTAAACTTTCTTGTAAACTTTTTAATATCACGCATGTATTCTTAAAAATTTACTTATTACGTATATATGCTTCTAAAACTTTAAATCTCACATATATATCTAAATGACTATTTTAAATTTAATTCCATATTTACATCATTTAATAAAGGGTTTATTATTGAAAAAACCAACATGTTTCCACGTTTTTTGCGTTTTCGTCCCTCCATGTTATTTTTTTTCATAAAAAACCTCAAGTTATTCTTTTCTTATTGGTTTAGTGAAATTTGGACATTAGAACCCGGTTTTTCAAGTTTTTAAAACCCGGTTCACAAATTATAACCGGGGTCTAATGTCCAAAATTTCACTAAACCAACAAGAAAAGAATAACTTGAAGTTTTTTATGGAAAAAAATACCATGAAGGGACGAAAACGCAAAAAACGTGAAAACATGTTGGTTTTTCTCATAATAAACCCTTTAATAAAATATTAAATATCATTTTTTTAATTAATTTATTATTGAAATAAATTAGAAAATGACATTTCTCTATATATCTCTAATTTATTTTTGTTGGGATTTAAGATGGTAGTTTAGGTATTCAAAAAAATTTTAAATGATAAAATAAATACAAAGTACTCATTTGGATATATACATAAGATTTAGAGAGATATATATGTAATAAAATTTTTTTTGTAAGAATATACGCGTATTATTGAAAATTTACAAGGGTATATGAAAATCCCCCTTTTTTTAATATATGTTTTGCTCATGGACCGTGAGTACCACCCCTTCCTCTTCTCACGGTGCTCAATCAGTAGCCAAATCACGCTCTACTCCATGGCTTCAACGTGCGCTCTCTCCCTCTCACATCTTTTTTTTCTCCATTGTTTTTGTTTTAATTTTTAAGCAATGATGACCATTACCGGGATGTGAAATGTATGTGGCGGGATGGTTATTTGAAATGGTGCTGATATGGCAGATGTGTGAGCTGTGGAGTGTGGTGACCACTCCTGATTGTCTTAGAGGCTTTAATTTCTCTATACTCTTAAGTCTTAAGAGAACATCGTTTGTCAGTGTGAGCTAAACCAATCTACGAATATACATTGATTTGGTTTTTTTTTATTCATCCATATTATTTACTAATATGGGGTGGTGGTGATGGAAAAATAAAATAAACATGAAGGCATTGGAAAAAAAAGTGGGGATGGCCGCTCGATGGGTTTAGGGATTTCAGATCAACATTTCAGACTTTATTACACGTATGGTATGTCAAAAAATAAAATATGCAAAACAAAATTAAAAACATGAAGGCATTGGTTTTTTTTTATTCATCCATATTATTTACTAATGTATGTCAAAACAAAATTAAAAACACATAGCTATTACACGTTATTCTTCCTAAAATAAATATGCAAAAAAATATATGGTGTTTGGAAATTTTAAAAGTAGAAGTCTCAAAATCAAAGTGGACCCAAAGTGAATATTCATTATAAAAATTTCCCCTCCATGATAAATTTTTGGGGACAAACGTCGACGTTTGATGTAAGCTCTCCACTTCCAGAATTTTGTGGTAAGGAGATATCAATTATCTTCGTCCACTTCTATGCATAAAAAGTGGAAATTAAGAACAAAAACATGCATATTAATTTATTAAAAAAATCAAATTAAATATCATAAAAAAATATTTTTGTTAATCAAATGATGCATTCATTACTTATATCAATAGTAATATCAGTTTACATTTTCGTAATGATCAATTCTTTAGTAGATATTAGTTATAAAACACGATGTAATTAATTAATGACATATCACATAATATGAGTGAACTAAAAAAGTTCATATCTTAAATAGATATACACACAAGATGTAACGTAGGTGTATATATTCAAACTAACTTAAGATTAACAGTCGTCGAAAATATGTTTTATATGAAAAAAATTATTGAAAACGTGGTTTACAAGCCATCAAATTGCATGTTCGAAAACGTATATATCATACAATAGTAAGTAAAGAATGTATAGATACATATGAAAAGAAATTAGTATTTTTGACTTACAAATTGTTGGGTTATTGTCCTTTGTGAAGAAATTTGAGAGGTTCTTGGTCTTTTTGAGCTTCACTATATAAAACTTACAAATTATATGAGAGGGTTATATATAGAAAGAGGGAGATGAAAGTGGCCCTTTAAATATGCAAAGGCCACCACAAATTATAGTTTTACTTTATAAAATATATAATTATTGTGTTTAGAAATTTAAAATTATAAGACTGTTATTGGAATTTGATAAGTAGGCTATTTGTTTTGTATTTTATTTCATGCATATTTTGTAGGATTTCTATAAGATAGTTCTACTTATAAGTTATAATTATGAGTGATAACTTGAAATTAACATTAATGATTTAATGGGATGGAACTAACTCTTAAGCGGGCTTTTACTTAGCAGACGTTTGGTTCATACTTCCCCATCAATTAGTATTCTGTTAAAAAATTTGCATTGTGTATCATTTTCATTTATCAGGATTTTGTAAAAAATTTACATCATCTGTAAGAGTAATTTGTTAATCTGAAAATTGTAAAGTAACTGAGATTTAAAATTCTAGTTAGAAGGCTAGATTTAAATAACAAAGAAGAATGAAATTTAAGCAATCCTGATATTTTAAATTTTTAAAAGAAATATATACGATCTAGTTTTAGGAAACAAACCAAAAATGTAAATTATGGTGTTTTATCATATGGGGAGACTATGAGTGGTGGTGTTCAAAATGTACTAAAAATGAAAAATACATGATCTAGTTTTAAGAAATATATATGTTTTTTGCATATGTCAGTCAGCATCCCTGGTCATGATCCTCACATATGAAGAAAGTGAATTGTTTTTACTGTAATTATTATTTCTATTGATTTTTGAAAGACATATTTAGTCTTTTAATGACATATTATAAATAGTTTATAATTTTATTCATAAATCTCTCATCATTTTAAAATTAATTGTTGAATTTTTTGTTTGAATAGTAATTTATCAATTTGCAAATTGTTAATCGGTCAACTGGATAATTGAATCAAAAAACTAGTTAATCAATTACTGGTATACATATATTGTTTAGTTTCATAAAAATCTCAAACCAATATGTTCGATTAACCATCCAAAATGCTATACAATTTGAATTTAAAACCATCTATAAACAACGGCTAATCTCATGGATTCGTTCGCAATCATCATTCATCGTTTATATTTTCTTAATTACATATTTGTCGGGTAAATTGTGTGTAATAGATAATTTAATCACTTTTACTGATTTCAAAATCCAGAAATGATTTCATAAATTAATTTTAAAAAAAATGTACGCTTACCTAATTCATTTGTATTATAGAATTACGGGTTGCATAAAATATACCTTCAACAATTGTTTTTCTATTTCACATAATATTATTATTTACCCTCACCTAGCTATTCGAATATAAAAACTTACTTGTATACATAATTATTAATTATTAAATAACATAATTGTCAACGAGCGTTTGTCATTGTCTGCATGATACGGCAGTATCTACAAGCATATTCATTTTTTTATATATAAATTAAATAATAAAAGATCTAAATATATTAAAAAAAAAAAAAAAGAAGAAGATAGAAAAGGCAAGAGAGGTGACTCAGAGTCCCACACTGCCCTTCGTTGTAGCTCCACCCATCACCGTTACAATTTAAATCAGCACATTTTTTAATTAACTATATTACATTAAACGTACTAAAATTAAATTTAATACTTAATATATATCTATCACACATTCACACTGCATCAATAATCTACGAGTAGGAGAGACTGGAGAGTGTCATTTTAACAAGGTACATACATGACCGATCCAACCACTAGTTTACCCTATTTAGTTAGTGCACTCACGACCCGAAATTCACACAAATTCTTAGTTACGTATTTGGAGGAATGTAAAGAGCAACGTGCGATAGATTGTTCATTTTTATGCCGTTTACTTATTTTTTGGGACGAGATTTATATGATCTAAAATTCTAAATAACCAAAAAGGGAACTTTCCTTACTTTTGAATTGGATATTAGTTATTATCATTATTATTATTAACCACATATATATAGGTCTCAAAACAACTCTTAATTAAGTAGTAAGTGTTTTGTTGCATAATATTTGTCTTGTTTTACACTTGTCACAAAACTATTAAAAAAGGAATATTGCAAAAGAATTTAATTATTCAAATGACCGTGCATCAATGTATTAATTATCTACCACCATAAAAAAATCTTATATTCACCCATACTTTTATCTTCTATGTTTTTGAAACTTGGCTTACCTATTATAACCAAAATTGAAAATCAAAAGGGAAAAAAAAAAATAACTTGAAAATTTTATAGGTTAAAAAGAACGAGGAACTAAACCGTAGAAAAATAACAAATATATTGGTTTTTTTATAATAAATTCTTTTTTAATGCAAAATGTCATCTACCGTTATGTTAGAATAACTATCTTTGTATCTTTAAAATATATTTAGGTTGAGTTTGGTAAAGAAAATCGAAGAGAAAAGAAATAACAATAAAATCAATGGTTTTTAGACCATGTAATTTGAAAATAAAAGAACCATATGACTATTGTAATTCTCTTTCACTAATTTTAATTTCTATTTAATTCTCCACCATCGTTAGAGAAGTGAAAGAATTAAATTTTAACATATACATTGATACAACTTGAGAATTCATAAAGAATTTATATATACAATTCAAGTCTCCCAACTAATAATTTGTCTTCATTTCCTTTCCCTTCGATTCTCTATACCAAACACAACCTTAGGATTAAGTTTGATCTTAATTTTTATTATATATAAGCTATATCAAACTTACGTTACATTTTTTTTTGTAAAATATGTTTAAATTTATATGACATGTGTTTAATATTAAATTAAAATACAAAATTTGTAAGTTTTTCATTAAAAAGATATGAGTTGACATCAATATAGGAGACAATGTTAAGCAGCAGACATCAGGGCCGACTCATGTTGTGGATTAGGTATCAATAAACATTAATAAAAATTTTCCCTGAGTGTTCTATATTTTGTAATAAACTTTTTGTTCCTAGTTTTACAAGCATTGTTTGTTTTTGCAATAAGCAGTTATATCTTCACGTATAACGATATTTTGTTTTAACTGCAAACATGAAAATGACTTCAAATTTTTAATTAGTTAAAAAACAAACAACACATAAGGAACCAGACTCTAATCTTCGGAAAAACATAAAGAGCTCTATTTTTTAGAAAATTTTTAGTTAAATAGGCTTGACATTTGATCTCTTTTGCACTTTTTGTAGGAGTGTAATGATTTTTAAGTCATTTCATATAAAAATAAATAAAATAATTCTTATAAATTTTATTACTGGATCTACCATTATATATAAATTTATCATTTAATTTTTGAGTTTTTTCAATATAAAATGTTATTGCGTATTCAATGGAAAATAAACTTACTTTTACTTTAACGACGTCTTTCTACGGTAAATTTTTGATATACAAAAAAAAAAAAAAAAAATCATCAAACATACAACATGAAACGTGGTTGGTATTATTTTGAGAAAAGCCGAAAGGCAATGATGTGGCATATGAAAACTTTCGGGTAAAATGACCCTTTCAAAAGATAAAGTTAATTTTTTGCTAAAAATAATGCATTTATTTTAATGGTTTATAGCAATCAACGCCCCACTTATTTCTTTACTTATTCTAGCATATTATATAATAAATTATCAAATAAAAACCGGATTAAAATTACGAATTTCGTTCTGAATTTCATTTATTACATAATAGTCCATGCTTTTACTATTTGATTTTATCATTTGTCCCTTTTCTGTCAAAGTTAACGGGTTTGCTCTCATAACTATATATATATACACAAACACACATACACACATATAGATTTAAGATAATTAAAAGCTAAATATATCTTGAAAAGTATGAGAAACACTGTGATTCATTTTTTTACATATTGATTCGTTATTATTTGAATTATAAAAATGATTAATCATTAATTCCGGATTAAAAACTCAACAATTCGTTAATTTTTACATTGATTCATTAGTTTTTGGATTTATAAATAATGAGTCACAAATTCAAAAATAAGTGAATCTATATACAAAATAAGTGAAACAATGTACAAATTCAAAAATCAGTCGTTTAAAAATTGTTTGAATTAAAAAAAAAAAAAAACACATTATGATTTTGGGACCAAGCTTTTTCATAACCATTAAGAACATGCGATCATTTTTTATAGTCATGTGTATAAAAAGAAAATACAAACCAAAATCAAATAAACACATACATATAAGCTTTTGTAAATCGATGGTAAGAAGATACCGTTATTAACTTTTTATTTGGGTTGTATTGTCGTTCAAGTATCAACCATCGCATCTGATCTGGTTTCTACAACATAAAAATTTTTCTAACTAAAAATTCAAATAATCAAAAGCTATGATTCAACCTTTCAACCTCATTTCGATTTCAATATTTTTTAGAAATTTCTACGAGACTCTAGTAATATTACCGAATACCGAATTATGATATCAATCACCAAATACTGAACCGATAGTCCTAGTTTGCGATACCGGCTCGGCTTGGTTCCACCAGAGTACCAGTTGGGTATTAAAAAATCTGGTCGGGTTGAATCTTATCCAGTGAGTCGATGGCCTAAATCAGAGAGATTTTGAAAGCCAGTAAAAAAAAAGTGAGCAACTAAATCAAACATGTACAGACGAAAGTTACTGATTAGAAAGTTGTTAATTTTACGAAATAAAACCACATGTATCATCTAATCTTCTAAACCAGCCACATCTCTTAGCACCCACCCAATTACATAAGCTGCTAAACCTGCAATTGCACCGTTGAACAGCGTCCCGCAGACCGACAACGCGTACTTCTGTCCGGCGATCTTCGCCTTTGCGATTCCGAGGACTGCCAATGCCAGTGCTGACATAACGCATGCACCGATGAATTTGTGGGTGTCGTTGCGTGTGAACGGGATCAGAATGATGAATGCAAGAATTGGAGCGCTACCAAACACTAGAAAAGCTCCGAACGTAATTACACCTTTCTTCCATGGCTTCTCCCCGTCGTCCGGCGATAGGATTCCGTCCTGGACCATCTTTTCGTCCACCATTATATCGTCGTACTTTGAAAAGATGTTCACAACCGTTGTTGCATCGTGTAGGTTCATCCCTAGACATCGATACCGGTCTAGTAAAGCTTGTTCTTGCCACTTCCGCCGGTTTGCCACCTCCCATTCCGATACCAGCCTCTCCTTTGCCGCCACGTCTCGTTCGGTGTTGCTCGAAACGTAATCTCCAAACCCCATTGATATCCCATCAGCCACCAAGTTTGCAAACCCCAAAACCAACACATCAACTACAATAAATGATCAAATGATTCAATTGTCTTCATTTCTTAAATTTTTTTTAGGTAGATGGCATGAAAATATAATATATTTGGGTCGAGATCCATGGAAAACTATATTAGAGGTCTACTGGAAAACCATATCAAATGTACATGTTCATTATGATAAAATGTTCAATTTTATGTAAAATTATAATATACATATGTTCAAAATTGCATTATGATTAACTAATTCATATCATTTACATGTTCATTAAAACAAAATGTTTAATTTGAAGCAAAAATGCGTAATATACACATGTTCATGCATATTGCACATTTGAACATGTGTGTATCGTTATTTTGTATGAAATTGAACATTTCATCTTAATGAACATGTAAATGACGTGAATGTTGGAAAAACTCTCTAAATAAACACAGGATTTACCAAACTAAACTTTATTATAAACAATCTTTGAAATCACACACTTACAAGCTTTACAATGTTTCCTATTTATAATAATCTAAGAGGTGCGACGAATAGTTGCAACTCTTCATGAAACCTTTTCGTAAGGTTGTGTCTTTTCGTGAATAGACACACCTCTTCGGTTTATCTAAATGCTATTCTAAGCCCTTTTACTTTATATAATTACATATTAAACTCTAAACTATTACATAATCAAGATTAAACTAACATTCTCCCCCTAAATCTTGATTGTTCTTCAAGTCTTCAATCTTCTGTTCTTCTGTTTGTCTTCAACACTTGCATCTTCTTGCTCGTGTAATCTCAATCTTGCAACACTTGCATCTTCTTGTTTGTGCAATCTCAATCTTGCAACACTTGCATCTTCTTGCTTGTGCAATCTCAATTTTGTTAGGTTCTCTAACTGTCTCTGCATTTGTGTCTCAAATGCTGCATCTGTGTCTCAAATGCGGTCTCTCTATCTGTATTTGATTTTGCTGAATCAAATCTTCGGTTTCTCTAACCTACTTTAAGAAAAACGATCTACTCTTGATCAGTCTTTCTTTGAATCTCTATTTTTAAGAAAAATGATCTACTCTTGATCAGTTTTTCTTTGATTGATCATCTACTCTCGATCAATCATGCTCTCTTTGGTCTAGTCTTGACCTTGTCTACTCTCTCTATCTCTCTCTCTTTCTTGTTATTGATCTACTCTCGATCAATAACTCTTTCTGCATCTCTATTTCTATCTCTTTTTCTCTTTTTCTCATTTTGTTATTGATCTACTCTTGATCAATAACTCTTTAGGTCTTTCTCTATCTCTATCTTTCTTATTTTGTTATTGATCTACTCGTGATCAATAACTCTTTCTCCTTTTCTTTTTCTTTTTTCTCTTTCTTGAACTCCGGTCTATCTCTGTATCTATACTTTTCTCTCCTATCATACTCTTTAATTTGGTATTCTGCTAAAACCAATGTAAATCTAATAACAATTCAACTTAACTTTTCTGTCTAACCACAATTATTTCTCTAACAATTCAACGTTTCCTTAACGTGAATTATAACTGGAAAATATCAATCTTTAATTTATTCTTCTAATAAATTAAAGTCTATTAAAATGAAAAGAAAAAAACCTGGTGGGCTTTTCTTCTTTCTTGGACTTTTTTCTTTTGATTGGCCTGCTTTTTTTTTTCAACTTGGCCCTCTTGAACGATTCTTCTCTTTTTCTTCTTTCACTGAAATGTTGTTTTGGCCTCTGCCTTTTACTCTGAACTGGTGCAAATATATTGCTTCGCTTCTTCTTTACCGTTTTCTCTCAAACGGTGTATTCCCCTTCTGTGAACCGGTGCTACTATACTCTTCTGAAACGGTGCCTCTTTTCTTCCAATCGGTTTCTTGCGATTCGGTACTATGCCTCTGTTTAATCGATGTAACCCTAGGTATGAATCGATGGTTCGCTGAACTTGAGAAACCCTTCTGATGCCTACTTCTAATCGGCGCCTATGTATTACTTTTTATGGTTTCTTCTGAGTTTTCGTTCGATGCGTGTACTGGAACCCTAATCGTTGCCTCTATTTGATGGTGGCGATTGGTGGTTCTACGGTGATGGTTCTGCGTTAATGGTTCTGTGATGGTGGTTTCGCGGTGGTGGTTTTGCCCGTGGTGTTTCTACGGTGGTGGATCTACCCGTGGGTTTTCTCCTTCGGCGGTGGTTCTGTGATGGAGATTCTGTCCGTGGGTTTTCTCCTACGGCGGTGGCACTTTTCTGTGGATTTTTCTGCGGTGGCTTCTTCAAAATCAGGTTATATCTTTCTGATTTTGGCTTCTATTGCTTTCGGTACGAGGCTTATACGTACTGGTATATCCCTTTGACTGATTTCTAGGGTTTGCTAAATCTATTTCTATATGTGATATTTGCGAAGGGGCTTACTGTTTTTTGTGGAAAAATTCGTTGCTTTGAGTTTGTTGCCTTCGGTTCTGTGGGGTTTTGCCTACTGTGATGAGATAAACTTACTGAATTCCTCCAAATTGAATCTTGTCTAGATTCTTCGTCTCTTGAAATCAATCTGATTTCTCTGTTTTGGTGCCAGTTGGTGGTAGAATACTTCTGTGTTCTTCTGCCCCGGGTATCAATCTGGCAATCTCTTTGCCAATCTCCTTAACGACGATGTTCTAATCGCCGGGTGTATTTCTTGGATTGTTTCTCTCGGTAAATGATGAGAATTTCAGGATCTATTGACCTTGCGCTCTGATACCAAATGTTGGAAAAACTCTCTAAATAAACACAGGATTTACCAAACTAAACTTTATTATAAACAATCTTTGAAATCACACACTTACAAGCTTTACAATGTTTCCTATTTATAATAATCTAAGAGGTGCGACGAATAGTTGCAACTCTTCATGAAACCTTTTCGTAAGGTTGTGTCTTTTCGTGAATAGACACACCTCTTCGGTTTATCTAAATGTTATTCTAAGCCCTTTTACTTTATATAATTACATATTAAACTCTAAACTATTACATAATCAAGATTAAACTAACAGTGAACTAGTCAATAATAATGCACATTTGAACATATATACATTAAATTTAACATTTTACTATAATGAACATGTACATTTAATATTGTTTTCCAGTACTCCAGTCAAAGATAGTAATCCATAAATCTTGAACCTAATATATTTTATGCATCTAAAATTTAAAATTGTAGATTTAAAGGAATGAAATTTAAAATGACACGTATTAATTTAAGGTTTCAAGAATAAAAAAAGGTTAAATTTTATATATGTTAGTGTTTTGGAAATTCTTTTATAGAAGTTAACTTACATTTACACATTATTTTGTTACTAAATTTGCATTAAACTCTACTAAATTTTTAACGATTGGATCATCAAAACATTCATTTTTAAAACCATGATCCTAAAAATGTGTATTTTTAAATTAAAATTTTTCTAATGTATATCATGAAAGTAATTCCAAAATAAACATTGACCCGAAATATGTTACATTTTCACGTTATTGTGTTTTTTTATATATACATAAAGACGGAAACGAAACTGTAACGAGAAGTCACCGGAAGATAAACGGCCGGCAGAAATGGAAGAAATGAGAGAAAACGAAGTGACGATAGCGTCGAGTCCGGCGTACACTATGCTCTTTACAAGCTCTCCTTTCCATGGCTCTTTTGGCCTTTCTCCGCCGCTCTTCTTCTCTACATCCACCACGTCAGGGAGGAAAGGGGTGGTGGCGCCACCGCTATTTCCGATCATCTTTTTTTTTATTGCTAAATTTCACAGTGGGTTCAAAATTGAAAGCCGAAAGAGGAAGTCAGTGGAAAAAGGCAAAAAGAGGGGGTGTAGTGATGTGGTGGCAGCTTGCATGACTAGTAGCATTACACGTGTTTGGTATTTGATAGTCTGTTGACTTTTTTTTATTCCGGTCAATATTCTTTTACACGTGGCGTAGTAAGATATGTTTGTTGGACCGGCAGTGGATGCATTTGTGACTTAAAGCGTGTGGCGCGCACACATCTATGACAACGTATTATTATTAATTTATTTATTTTTTAACTTTTGTAACCATGTAATTAGCGTTTGGTTCATGGATTGTAATTTGAAATATTTGGAACTTGAATTTTAGTTATTAATACGGTTGATATGAAAGTAGAAGATAGTTTTTAGTATTGGTTAGAGATGTAAGTTGGAATCTAATTCATGTGTAGGTTGGAATTCAATTCATGTATGAGTTGGAAAAAATGTCAAATTTCTATAAAGAAAAAAAATTATTGGAAAATACATAAAGTATAAACTTTGTCTTATTATCAAAAATTCTAAATAAGCTAAATTTCAATTTCAATTCCATCGAATTTAATTTCACGAACCAAACGTCACCTTAGTGTTTTATAAGTTAATATATTTAGTAGATATGATTTTTATGAATTACATCGTCATATATGTTAAAAAAAAAAAATAAGTACGTTATCATTTTACACGTTTAACCCATTAAAATAATGAACAAAAAGTCAAAAACTAATCTCTAGGTAATGTTTAATTATTTAATTTACAACAGTTAAATATTGTAACAATAGACAATAATGACTCAATACTACATATATTGAAACTTAGAAAGTAGAAACAAACAACCCAATATGTTTTGGTAGAACTGGATTCATTCCATGAAATTAAGCCCATTTTTTAGCCCATAACTAAATTAAAATTCCTTTTGTATATGTTGTTATTAATGGAAATAGGGAATATATATTTGTTAATCGTTATATAACACCATCATTATTCGATTATTGTATCATATTAAAAAAACATTCATTCATTGATATTCATTCAACTTACATATAATTTTAAATTATTTCAGTGATGTATATACGTGTTCACTTTTACGTGGATGTAACGTCTCAAGTTCAAAACAATATATATACAATCGGAAAACCTTAAATAAAAAATATATCATGGCCATTTAAAACATAAAAGAAAAATGTTTATATGAAATATAAATTTAGTAAAAACAAACCAATACGATAACATGAAATATATAAATAAAATAAAAAGATGTAGTAAAACCTAAGGAAGACAAATATACAGAATTGGGTCCCTACTAGTACTCCCTATAAAAGAAAAACACCAAAATTGGACATCATATGTGGAAATTTCAAATTATACCACTCAATGCAACTTGCACGATGCCAAATTAAAAACTCTTAGGTGGCGTTTGCTTCGTGAAATGGAATTCGATGGAATCAGAATTGAAATTAAGCTTGTTTAGAATTTTTGATAACTAAAATAAAGGGTTAAACTTTTATGTATTTTCTATCAAAATTCATTGTTTATAGAAATTTGGCATTTCTCCCAACTTATGAATTAAATTCCAATCCATACATAAATTACATTCCAAACTACATCCCTAACCAATACTAGGGTGAGCTCGGTACCGTACCATACCGAACCGGTAACCGATCCCGAAAATAACGAAACCGAATTATTAGTTTTGAAAGAACCAAATACCGAACCGTATAATTTTATATGGTGTCGGTTCGGTTCCGAATACCGAATTTTAGCTAATTTAAAAACCGAATACCGAATTTTAGTTAA
This sequence comes from Centrapalus pauciflorus, assembly GCA_020465985.1. Lineage (NCBI taxonomy): Eukaryota > Viridiplantae > Streptophyta > Magnoliopsida > Asterales > Asteraceae > Centrapalus > Centrapalus pauciflorus. Next base: position 561,450 of record JAANYP010005274.1, read on the forward strand.
TTTAAAAACCGAATACCGAACCGAATATATTAATTCGATGTCGGTCGGTACCGGTTCGGGTTTGGGAAATGGTACCCGTCGCTCACCCCTAACCAATACTAGAAACTATCTTTTACTTTCACCATCAACCATATTAATAACTAAATTTAAATTACAATTACTTCGAATTCCATTCATTGAACCAAACGCAGCTTCAAATTTATAGGTCCCAAATTTAATGACTAATATAACAAATATTTAATTTATAGAATAAAATGAATTTTTTAAATTAGAGAAGTGTGTAGTTTTTCTTAAATAATATACGTCAAATCCATCTATATTAAAAGCATTTTTAAATATCCACCAGCTTGATGACATCTACGGTTGTAAAATAATTTTATCTTAAAGTATTAAAAGTGTATATACCTGAAATTTTTGTTTAAGTTAAAAATTAATTTTTAAAAGGAAAGTTAAATATAAGTATGGATTTTTAAATATAAGTTGTGTGATGCCCTTTATTCACACGCGTGGAATATCCAATTAAATTGCCCAAGGTAACACGAAATAGAATTTAGGAAGACGTTGAGAATTTGAGATATTTCAGTTTGGGGTCCACTTTTTCCCCCTGTTTTAGTTTTTATTTTCAAGGAATATTAGCTTCGTAAAATAAAATTAAAAAAACACCAACATAAGCCCATATATGGATATATTCTTTTAGCTTAAGATATGCTATAATAATAGTTTAAATAAGTTCAACCACAATATATCATTCCTTTCTCATCGGAGTCTGCTTTAAAGAATTAAAGGATATGTTTCCAAGGCTTTATGCTCTTGTGACTGATAAAGGAACTTGCTTCTGAAACAAATGGACGGTGCAAGGTAACACTGGCAGGAAATTCTAGGTGGTGATTTGGAGGTCTCAGATTAGAAGAAGGGTTGCTAAAGACCTCAAGAACTTAGAAACACATCTGGAGAGTATGCATTGATTTACTTTGGTAAGGATCGATCTATTGGAGTATGGATCAAAATGGTGAGTTTTTTGTGGGAAAATTACCGGCTTTCCTACAATTCAATCTTCCTAGTATGAAACTACGAATGGGGGTAGCAATAAAGAAATATCGGTGCTCTTTGATACCAATTAAGTCAAATATTAAATAATGCACTCCCTACTAGACTCAATTTATCCAGGAAATGTATTATTTTAGACTATTTATGTCTTTATTGAAATGTGAAACCAGAATATGTTGCTCACTGATATCTTACATGTTCAAGGGTAATCTTATTATGGAGGTAAATATGGAGCTGGTGGAATTGTACAAGTGCTTAGCTAGATTCGTTTGCTTCCTTCAAATCGGTTGAATTTTTAAATAGGGAGAAGAAGAGATGTAATTCATTCAATTCGGTTTAATATATTTTTAGTTTATATAACTTAAGATTTTAGTTTATATATAACATGATGCTTATGTGCTTTATCCCACATTAATACTTATAGATTAAAAAATAAGAGTGTATTTATCTTTTTAAAAATAATAAATTTTATTTATTTATTTACTATTTATAAATTAAAAAAATAGAATGTATTTATCTTTAAAAATATTAATATGTATTTATCTTCTTTTTTAAATAATAAGTTGTATTTATTTGTTCCAATGGATTGATACAACTTGGTATTTTAGTTTATATATATTATAATACTTATACATTTTATTACAGTTTAATGTTTATAGACTAAAAAATTGTATTTTATACTTTTAAAAATAATATAACGTATTTATATTTTTAAAAATAATAATTATATTTATCTTTTATTATTGATAAATTGTATTTGTCTTTTATCGTGAAACGTAAATATAACACGTGGCATTGTGTACCAAACTACCAATAAACATATATAGATAGATTACGTAGAAATGTAAATTATTAACTTTTCATATTAGGTAGTGGGCCAACTTGGTATCTTTGTTTGAGGCCCAATACTCAAGTAGCTGGGAATATCTTATATACATAGTTTTATCATTATTTGTAGAATTTTGAAAAAAAAAATGTTGTTGACAAAATGAGATACATCTTGCAAAACAAGAGGAAAATATATCCGAATTGATACTTTAATTAATTAATTTTTATTTTTTTTTGAAAGGCTACACACACCTTCAAGAAGCAGGAAATATTTGTACACAGTTTTATTAATTTTTAAAGAATTGTGAAAAAGGTATTGACATGTAAATCTTTTTAAAAGATAACATCTATTTGAAATTTGAATCCTTTTATTTATATATAAAAGGTAAAATCAAAATACATAATTCCTGGTAAACGTGAGAAATTTAATATTTAGAATTATTAGGTTATAATCGACCAATTTCCTCTTTTAGATTTTACTAAGTTTGTGATGTGCTTTCCATGTGACTGAACTTATGATTTTGTCAATACTTTTCTAATCTTTCTACGTTAAATATCATTGTCAACATTTGTCATTTGATATGCTTCTTTACATAACCTCAAAAATTAATATCATTCATTGTATTTTTTTTTTAGTTTGTATTAATAATTTGCTTTATAGTGTTTTATTAGGTTTCGGGTATTTTTGGCACGACTAGCTGGAGCTGCTGAGCTGGACCTTTTAGTATTTGGAGTTTTTGGTGGAGGTAGTTTTTTAAAAGAGATGGAGTTTTTTTTTTGTTTTTATAAACGTGTTTCGTAAAAAAATAGTTGTAGCTGTAACATTTAGTATTAAATGACAAAAAAAAACTTTGATATTAATCAAAATTGTAGTTTATAATTTTTTGAAGGGTAAAAAAGTAATTCTTTTACCAAAAGCTCAAGCTCGTTTCGAAAACTATTTCAAGTAACTTCTCGTGGATGAACTTTTAAGAGCTTTCAAATCCAAATCAAAAGTTTAAAGTCCTGTGAACCAAACAAAACTTTTGAGCTTGAACATCTAAAAATCAAAAGGTGAATCTCCTAAAAGCTCATTATCAAACGCACACTTTGTATTTTGAAGGTGATTACGGAGCATCAAGTTTTTTATAACGTAAATTCATGATATTGCAAAAAGCATAAAAGTTTTTATTATTAAAAATGAGATCATTTTGAGCTATATTCTAAACGTACATCTCACTTTCCTCTTGCTAATCATACACCCCTTCTTTTATCTAGCATAGTTATTAAATTTAATCATTGAGTCTCGTGTCTTTAACAAAAAAAAATATGTAAGATGAGAAGTGTGTGGTTAATAGAAATTGACAGGAGCGAGTGTACGTTTTCTTCATGATAAACACACTTTTCATGCAACTAAAAACATAAACTTCTAATTGTAAACACATAATTCGTGAAATAGTTAAGAATCATATAGGATCGTCATGTTTCTCACATGGATGTTAATATTTTTTAATCACAATTTGCATGAAAATGATTGTTCAAAGCTAACTATTTGACAATTCATTAATAAATACTTAGCGTGTAATGTTTTAATTCAAGCATATGGGATAAAGACTAAAATACCCCTTTTGACCCCTTCTTACTTCATTTTAGCCAAAAATATTGGGTAATCCTCAAAATACCATTGTGTTACTTAAACTTGTTACAAAAAAACTTAATCCTTATTCAGATCGGATATTTAATTTCAAAATTAAAAAAGATGGCCATGTATCACATCGGAGGGCGTTTCTTGGGATGAAACAAAATTATTTGGAGAGAACCAATAAGAATGTAACATATGGACATCTTTTTGAATTTTAAATTAAATGCTCATTTTGAAAAACGATCGACTATTTGTGTAACAAGTTTGAGTAACAAAAAAATATCTAAATTTTTTGGTTAAAATAAAGTAAGAATGATGCAAAACAGGTATTTGTGTCTTTATCTCTAAAAGTTTTAGCTTAAATAATTATAAGTTATAAAATTAGATATATGTATTTATATAAAAATGGTTTATGTAAGTAGTTTCGTATATCACAATTATTCTGATCTAGACATAGGATTAACATAGTAAAATACCAAATTTATTCGAAAGTCACCTAAACCGAATTACCCAAATAAAAAGGTTGGGGGTTAATTGCTCCGAAGTCCGAAGTCCTTCCTTTTTGTAATCATCTATTAAAATATGTTAAATTAATAAATTATTAAAATATATTAAAAATAAATACTCGTTATATAAAAATTATATTTCTTTTAAAAATAAAAATTTAAACTAAAATATCTTAATTTATATACATACATATACACACACATACACTAAGTTATATATAATTTAAAATCTTAATTTATATCAATTAAAATATATAAATTTATAAATAAAAGTACTCTTACAAATGATAATTTTAAATAAATTAATATTTATGAGGCATAATTTTTTTTATATACATTTTATTTTATGTAAATAGCTTTTTATCAAAAATATCTAAGTCAATAAACTAGACAATAAAGTAAAACAAACATGACAGATGTCATTTTCTTAATGCATCATCTTTTGATTTTTCCATCCCTTTTTTCTTAAAGAGTTTATATTAAAAAGGTTCTACAAACTTTTGTATTTTAATTTTTTTTTTTCGATTGTTTAAGTAATTAAACTAATTTTGTTTTATTTAAAAGTATATATTTTTTTCTATCGGCTATCTGGTGAAGATAGTAAAACATAACCGGCAAAAAGAAAATGTTTAGAAACTTAATTGCTAAAATCATGAAAAATAATGAGCTTTTTTCAATATCAATCGGGCCGAAAAAAAAAAATACAAAGTTACTAGTTTTATAACTGGTCAAACAAGTCACAATGACGAATATATCATTATGATCGTCTTCTTCTTTTGTACATTCCAACATAAAATTATTTTTCGTCTCAACTATTTTTAGAACGACAGATTTTTTATTATGTAGTTGGTTGATCAATCACATTCTTTCCATTTATAAACATAGATTGAAAGCATAAAATGATTATCAATTGAGATTCACGATCATTAGCTAGTGTTATTTTATTATTTTAAAGTAGGGATAATTGTGCAAAAAACCCACAACTTGTCAGTTTTTCGTGAGTAAAACCTCAAGCCATTTTTCGTTGTATAAAAAACCCCGAACTAACTAAAAATCAGTAAATCAAGGTTTTATCAATGGGTAACCGGTTGAAATCGGTTATTAATCCTACGTGGACCGGTAAATAACCTACATGGAATAAATTTTAATTGTTGAAACCGGTTGCCAATTATTACACATCACTTAAACTCCCGTTGATAATTTTTAATTGTAATTTTTAAACAGGAATACATCATCAACTTGAGTTTAAGTGATGTGTAATACTTGGAAACCGGTTTTAACAATTAAAATTCATTCCACGTAGGTTATTTACCGGTCCACGTAGGATTAATAAACGGTTTCAACCGGTTACCAATTGATAAAACCTTGATTTACTGATTTTTCGTGGTTTTTTATGCAACGAAAAATAATTTGAGATTTTAATCACAAAAAACTAACAAGTTTTAGGTTTTTTGCACACTCTTTAAAGTAATATATTTATAAAAATACAATTTATGATGTCGCTGCAACGTGCGGGTTATATATCCCTAGTCGGAGAACAAAGCACAAAACAAGTATGTATTAGAAATGTTATCGGACCACAATAATATTTGGAGAATAATATGGAATAGGACAAAAACAAAGTTAAAAGTACAATACTTCCAACTCACTTGTTACTTCCAACACGCCTAGCTCTCTCCTTTCTCCACGTGTCTCACCGACGGCTGCTTGCAATCCGGTATCACCTCGTGAATAAGCGACGCTCACCCGCTTGTAACTTACGCCTTGTTATTTGTACCTCATGATACTACATTGGGAATATGCCATTGCTTTCTCCAGCACAAAATTTTACTATATAAATCCGTGAGTTCACCGCTGCTCTCATTTTCTTCATTCGTTTTACAAGTTGTAGTTTATTGTAATAATAATTATAGGTATAGTTTTTATTATTAAATAACGTAAAAAGACATTGATATTAATTAAAAGTTGTAGTTTATAATTATTTGAGTAAATTACATAAATGGTCCCTGTGGTTTGCATAAAACTTTAGATACGGTCCCTGTGGTTTCAATTTTGCATAAACAGTCCTTATGTTCACTGTTTACTTGCAAAAATGGTCCATCCGCTGTTAACTTTAACAATCAAATAGTTAAATCTTTTATAATGACCATTTTACCCTTTTCTTTAATAACATTTTGGTCCCTCAAGTTTGTAGTTCATTTTAGTTTTGGTCCATCAAGTAAATTTTTTTATTTAACTCATTTTTTGTTATTATTATTATTATTATTATTATTACTATTATTATTGTTATTATTATTTATTTTAAATTTAACTTTTTGCATATTAATTTATTATGTTTCCTATATTTTAATATATTTTTTAATTTAAATTACAAACTTATTTATTTATTTTATTATAAACAATAGTAACAAATTAGAATCCATTTCATTTTTTTAGTTTTTTCGAATGAAAAAAATACAAAAACTTTATTTTGTAGTTTTCCAAACCAAAAAAAATTGAACCTTAAGATTTTATTTGTTTTTACAAACGGAAAAAAGTTACTAACCATTCATGTTTAAAATTTTCATTTTCTAAACGTAAAAAGCTACGAAAATCAATCTGTTCTTATTTTTTTTCTGCACCAAAAGAATCAACTCATTCCGGTTTGTTGTTTTGGAAAATGAAATAAATATAAACAATTCTGTTATTAGTTTTTGCAAACGAAAAAACTACGAATAATTTTGATTTTCAATATTTCCAAACAAAAAAAGTCATTTTAATTTTCTAGTTTTTTGAACAAAACCATTACCTTTTATTTTTTTTCTCCGAACGAAAAACTACGAACCATTACGTTTTAAAGTTTTTTTCAAAAAATGAAATAGTGTGTGCATTTTTGTTCGGAAAAACTAAAAAAGATGGAATAATTTGTAGTTTTTTACGACTGGAAAAAGTTAAAAACGTAATGATTAGTATAACATAAAAATCGAACAAAAAAAAATAGACTATTTCATTTTTTAGAAAAAGTGTAATTTTTACGTTTGGAAAAAGCTAAAAATAAAAAATTATCTATTTTTTGTTAGATTTTTATGTTATTCTAATCATTACATTTTAAACTCTTTTCCATTCGTAAAAAACTACAAACCATTCCATTTTTTAGTTTTTCCGAACAAAAAGGCTACACACTATTTCTTTTTTTGAAAAAACTTTAAAACATAATGGTTCGTAGTTTTTCGTTCGGAGAAAAAAAATAAAAGGTAACGCTTTGGTTCGAAAAACTAGAAAAATTATTTTTTTGTTTGGAAAATCAGAATTATTCGTAGTTTTTTCGTTTGCAAAAACTAATAACAAAATTGTTTGTATTTATTTTCGTTTTTCAAAACAAAAAATCGGTTAGTAACTTCTTTTCATTTGAAAAAACAATTAAAAGCTTAATGTTCAAAATTTTTTGGTTTGGAAAACTACAATATAAAATGTTTGTATTTTTTCACTCGAAAAAGCTAAAAAAGAAAATCGATTCTAATTTGATACAATTGTTTATAATAAAAAAATTATTAAGTTTGTAATTTAAATTAAAAAATATATTAAAATATAGGAAACATAATAAACAAAAAAATTAATACGTAAAAAGTTATATTAATTATAATAATAATAATAGTTATAATAATAATAATAAAGTTATATAAAAAAATAACCTGAGGGACCAAAACTAAAATGAACTACAAACTTGAGGGACCAAAATATTATCAAAGAAAAGGGTAAAATGGTCATTATAAAAGATTTAACCATTTGATTGTTAAAGTTAACGGCAGAGGACCATTTTTGCAAGTAAACAGTGTACATAAGGACCGTTTATGCAAAATTGAAACCACAGGGATCGTATCCAAAGTTTTATGCAAACCAAAGAGTAATGTTGTTTGTCTAAAACTCAAGTTCATTTTGAAAGCTAATTCAAGTAACTTCTCGTAAAAGATTTTTTGAGAGTTTTCAAATTTGAATAAAAAAATTAAGCTCCTATCAAACGAAGCTTTTAACTTTCAGCTTTCAAAAATTAAAAATTGAAGGTCCTGAATTTTTTTTGGCTGAACACACCTTAAAAATAAATATCTACCAAATATAAAACATAGCTTTAAGAATTCATAATAATTGTAACATTTTTAAACAATAAATGACAATTTAATGCTTAACTATTAGTTGCATTTTAAAAGTCAATTATTTAGACCACCTAATTATTGGCATGATTAGAATCTTCTAAATTATATTTAATCATCTATGGTGGTAAATATTTATTTTGAGACAAATTAAAAATAACTTGTGGATAATTAAAACTAGTTGGAGCTGTTAGATCAGAAACTATAGATCTCTTTGATACAAACTAGCCGAAGATAAAGTTTATGGTAACTATAGTTTTTATTAATAGACATGTTTGGTAATTAGTTGCAACTAAAGTTGAAAAATATAAAGTAAAATAGAAGTACTTATAAATAAATGGGTTAAATATGGAAAAAAAAACCAATATGTTTTTCATATTTTTGCGGTTTAGTCCTTCCGTGTTATTTTTTACTAATAAAATCCTTAAGTAATTTGTGGTTTTTAGAATTTTTCTTTATTTTTTCACAAAAGTCTTCAAGTTTGTGTACTTTTCAGAGAAAATAGTGAAAACATGTTGGTTTTTTGTGGAAATAGACAGGGTTGGTTATGAAGGCTATGTTTGGTAGAGAGCTTCTAAGAGCTTTTAGAAACTTTTATTTTGAATAAGCTCTACTAAAAATAAAAGCTTTGTTTGGAAGAATACATAGAGCTTTCATTTTCTCAAAAATAAGCTCTTTTTCAAAAAGCTAGTAGAAGTAGCTTTTGAAAAGCTCCGGAGCTTTTAGTCAAACATATTTACTTTTTTTACCCTTCTAATAATCATAAACTACCACCTTTAATTAATATTAATGCCCTTTTAAGTAATTTAATACTAAAAACTACAGTTACAACTACTTTTACCAAACACATTTATAAAACTAAAAGCTCTATCTCTTTTAAAAAGCTTCAGCTCTCAAAAGCTTCAGCTACTAAAAGCTCTACCTCTATTAAAAACACAAAGCTACAGCTAGTTTTGCCAAACATACCCGAAAAAAAAAAAAAAACAAAAACTTTTCCGAAAACCGGATTGAAAACAATAATTTGTGGACTTTTTTAGTAGAAAAATAACACGGATGGACTAAATCGTAAAAAACACGAAAACATGTTGATTTTTTCATATTAAACTCTAAATAAATAAACGAAGTTGGAATCATAATTAATTAAGTTTATTATAATGATTTTATTTTTAATAAGTTTATCACTTTAAAAAGCTACTTGAAATGACTTGTGGCTTAAGAACTTATGTTTTAATAAGCTTTTGAAACAAAAGTCACCAAACCGCAACTTATACACAAAAAGTAACTGACATTTTTAATAATCATAAGCTTAAGCTATCATAAGTTTAAGGTCTCAAAGCTGCATGCAAAACAGAGCATTTATCTTATACTAATAGATATTCAAAGTTTAAAATAAATTAATATTCAAAATTTAATTATAATACACATATACTACATATAACATGCCCTAAATTTTATAACCATCCAAAAAATTAGAAAAAAGCAAAGCCCCAAAAAGGCAAGAAACAACATGCCTTCAACAAGGTATAGAAAGATGCATCAAATAGAAAGTTATCTAAGAACTAAAACAAACAACACCCACAAGTCAGAATGCAAGCACAGAACGCTTAGCCACCGACTAGAAGCCATGGCTTAGCTACATATTAGATATCTTCCATATTTTTATTAAGATGATTTTCCATCGACGCAAATGTAATTTGATTTCTTCATCTTCATATAGACCGTAAACCAAATGACATACACCAAAGAACCTGGTCATATGTGAAACCACCCAAGCATCGAATACGTCACTGAGCCTCACCATGCACAAACATTTCTCCATATACATTGCTTTTTTTAACATTTAAAAAGGATGTGCAATAATCTTCTTTGCTCATTAGTCATTATTGCATAGTATACACAAAGAATATGAAATAGTCACTCCTTTAGATACCAAGTTGTCCACGATTGAAAGTTTATTAAGCATTGCCCTCCAAACACATATGTTTACTTTACTCGACACTTATGAATTACATCTCCTTGCTTCCCCATCTTCAACAAAATTACAATTCTTATTTTGAATTAACGAGATCATACATTGAATCGAATGCTTCCCACTTTTTTTCTGATCTTCATTCCCATTTAACTTTACTTCCATGCAGGGCCGGCCCAGACATGGGGGCGAGCTGGGCCTCGGCCCAGGGCAACACAACAAAGGGGGGCAGAAAAAATTTAGCCCAATTTACTTTATACTAGGTTCAATCTTAGTCCATCTACTAGCCCAAATCACATTTGCATTTATCCTCTAGGCTTCTGTGGGAGCGACGTCTCCAATTGCCAAGCGACCGAAGCGTCAATTGATTGGAGAAGTCCGAAGCGTCTTCCAATTGGCTCTTGAGTTCCTGCAATCCGGCGTCTGCGTGAGTTTGTGCGTGATGTATGCTCCCAAAGCGTTGATGTGCCTGCGGCGAGAACTAAGATTGAGGGACTGCGAAGCGAAATCCGATGATTCATCCACCATCGAATCATCGATCTGTCTCATCTCTCAATCGATCTTCCTGCAAATCGCCTTATCGGTTCCTGTCATCACTCCTCAATCGATCTTCCTACCTCCGTGCTTCAATCCGTTATCGCCATATCGGCTTGTAGCTTGTCGAGTTGTCGCCTGTCGGTTCCTGCCTCCTGCGTGGCTGCCTCAATAGGTATTCCTGCATCAATCCTTTTTTTTCGCTTTTTTTATGTTAATCAGTTTATGGAAATATGGAATTGAAATATGTTCATGATTTTTTTGGTACTGATATATGAATTCGATGATTTTTTTGGTACTGATATATGTCCTCAATTCCTCATTTTCCCAACTTGAACATTCTGTGTATTAGTATATTTTTTTGGTACTGATATATTTTTTTGTACTGAAGATTCTGTTTTTTGCAATGCACTCAATCTGTAGTATGAATGCCCTTGAAAGTTTACTGTTTATAGCTGCAATAGTTTTGTATTTGTTTTTTGCAATGCAATCAAATTGATTCTGTTTTTTTGCAATGCAATCAAATTGATTGTTTAAAATAGGTGCAATGCCTTTGAAAGTTTACTGTTTGATTCTGTTTTTTGCAATGCAATCAAATTGATGATTTTTTATTTGTTTTCGACTTTTCTGAAATTTTGTGAATTATGTTATTTCATAGTTTAATTGTATTTGAGTTTTATGTATTTTAATAATAATCGGCGTGGGATGCACCGCTTGTCTAGGTTCCAAACCCCTTAAAAAATAGTATGTTGTATCTTAACGTCTCTTAGGGCATTATTTTAGTTTCTCGCCCAGGGCATTAAATTGTTCAGGACCGGCCCTGCTTCCATGTTGTAAGGTTAGAGGCTTCAACAACTCCAATAATATTTTCCAAAGATCTTCCCATAAGATGAGATCTTCGGTCCCATGTTGCCTTCCATCTCTTATTCACGAAAACCTAGCGGTCACTTATCTTACAATCCATGGCATTTTCCAAATCATAAAGCCTAGGAATTAAACTTTTGAGACATCCATTATTACTACACCACACATCCTTCCAAATTAAATTAAGTATCGTCGTCACTAACAATACATTTATGCGCACTCTTGAACAGTTGAACATGCTAATCCTCCTCGACAAAACACTTACAAATAAGATCTATACTAATAAGGGGCATTGCTATATGTACACCGTCCTTTCCTTAATTTTTACTAATCACACACCCCCTTACTCACATGATTTTTGTTAATGACGTGTGACTCAATGATTAAAAGTTAATCTCCTCTCACATTAAGAAAGAGATGTGTGATTAGCAACCGAGAGGGGTGTGTGTATAGAATTGTCATTAAGATCCATACAAATATACCAAAAGCGTACTTAGTGTTGCTTTGATCAATTTAACTCTTTCACCCAATCACCCGTTGACAACATTCTAGTTTTCCCAAGAAAACCCTACAAATACATTAAAAAAGTTAAAATTTTGCATGCAGTTTAATAGATTTTTTTAAAACAATCAATAATGTAGTTTTAATTTACAAACACTGTTTGTATATATGCTTTTGTTTGAAAAATATTCTCTAATTTTTTATGAAAAAATAAAGAATGTTAAAACAATAAACTATTCCATAAGACATAACTAAAGTCATTTTCATATCATACAAAAAATAATTAGTCTTTTTAGTAGTGACTCATATATTTGGGTGATATAGATACATGCCCCTGTTTCCTTAAAAAAACTTTCCCTATAACTTTATATTATATAAATAATCACACATTATTACAAAAATGACGTTGACATGTTTTGGCCTCAAACAAATAACAAAAATAAAATATATAGTAATAAGTACACAAGTAAAAATCTAGGAGGTGTTTGACTCATTTGACTTCATGTGTTTTATTAGTCATTAGAGATGAGAAAAACTTGTTTTACCCAAACTGAATCGGACCAGATTGTTTTGTTTTCAGACCAGTTTCTCGTTTCCTATAATTATTTTTTTACGGTTTCACCAGATTTGGCTCAGTCCGATTTTCTATTCATCTTTGTAAAAGTTAATAATATACCTAGACAAATGAAGCATGTATAACTTAATTAGATAATAATGATAATGATAATAATAACCATTGATATACCTAGACAAATGAAACCTATATAATTTCTTTGCACAACTTCACACATGACAGATTTTCAGATTATAACTTAATTTATCGTCCTTCGTACAAAAGGAAAATCTCGAATAATGATAGTTTATGAAATGTAACATATGAATTGTCATAAGGTTTTTAATACATAAAGATAAATCGCTTTAAATTTCAGTGGCATACAATCAAATAAATAAAAAAGATTCGTAATGTCATATTAACAAATAATACATTCTCAATTTAACTATAGACAACAAAAGAGACATGTAACATAAAAAATGATTTACAACAAGAGTACGTGTTGACAAAAAATGTGTATATATTAATTCGAGACTTCCATTTAAAACCCAAATAGAGTTATAATAATCTTTCATAATTACATACATATATTACAACTATGTTTTTACACGAACAATAAATATAATTAAAAATAGGTGAACACCATTTAATGCACACGTTACAATACAAAAAACTATCCGGACTTTGAGCATTGTTTTTTTTGTTGAAAATGGGATTTAAAATAAAATAAAAGCCCCTGATATCTTTTAAGCAACGTTATGTGATGAAAACTATAATATAGACTTTTGAGTTCAAATTTAATAATCAACATATTTCCTTTATATAATACTAAAGCTGTATCGGTGATATAGTGTTGTATACCAACAACATTCAATATTAGATTTGTAAGGATTTTTGTGATTGTGTTTGGGGCTGTTTTCTTTCTTCTTTATTTTTTTTTCTTTTCTATTTGTGGTACGTTTGTTTCTTCTTATTTTGTTTACGTTCTTTTTGGTTTTAATATAGCTGTTGTTCCAAAAAAAAAAAAATTTGAATCCAATCCTTAACTAAAAATAGATTGTTTATTACATTTCATACTTAAGGGGACGTTTGGTTCGCGGGTTTTTTTCTTTGAGATTTGAATTTTGTCAAATGATTTGTATTATGCAGCATTTACATTTGTCAGAATTTTGTCAAAAAAATCTGCATTATATTTTAGAAAAAATTTACTAATCTAAAGAACACAAGTAATTGTGATTTAAAATCCTAAGGGGTAGACTGATTTTTAAATAACAAAAAAGAAATTGATTTAAAAAATCCTGAGATTTTAAATCCGTACTGAAATTTGCGAACCAAACACAGAATTTTAAATGCAAATCCCAGAAATCCGTGAACCAAACGTTCCCTTAGTTTTCAAGCTTCGTTGACAAATGACAATAATATATCAATTAAAATTTGACACACAGAATGAAGAAAAAACAATATAATATCAATTCTCTTTCTCTTGTTTTGATTCTCTCCATGTTGATAAGAAAACTAAATAAATGATATTTACACTAAAAACCAATAATCTATCATTCATTTGAGAATTGATTGTGAAATCTTATGAGAAAATAAACTTGAAAATAAATTCAGTTTCATTCTCTCAATTGTTCGTACCAAACATATCCATAAAGAGTAGTAATGACAAAAAAGTTTGTCATTGATGGAGAACCCAAAACTTGAGCACGACTTTATCGGAAAATCGTTGAACCCAATTTAACAAGGGGTGTGGATGAATAACACTTAGGTGGCGTTTGGTTCGCTGGAATCTGACGGAATATGGCGGAAAAGGAATGGATTTTCCTGGGTTGTTTAGTAGTTCAAATGAATGGAATGATCATTCCACATTAAAAAAAAACCGCTCTTTTCAAGAAAAGACCATTCCATAGCAAAATGAAAGGAATTTACATTCCATTCAAGCATTCCTAAACCAACCCTAGCAGCCTCAAACCAAAAAAGCCTTTCTTCCTCTGTCGCCGTTCGCCTCCATCTCCGGCGGTTCTGCTCGCCGCCGTTCTTCTCCGTCTGCGGCTAGGGTTCTGCTTGTCGTCGTTCTTCTCCATCTGCTCCATCTCTCCTCCAAAGGTTGCTCCTTCAACTTGTTTCTAAAAATTTCAGCACACATTCTTGCTACTGATTTGTGCTCAAGAAATTTTGCTACTGATTTTTGTTGAGTATATATGATTTTTGCTCAAAAAATTTCAGCAAGACATTCTTGCTATTTATTTTTGATCTGTGCTCAAGATTTTTTATTTGCTACTGTATGTATTTAGATGTTTTAGTCAAAAATTTTACAGAATGGTTATGGTCTGCAGATTTTCATATTACATCACATTATATTTTCATCTTAATTATAAGAATGGTTATGGTATGCAATTATAATAATGTGTGTTTGTATGTATATGTGTGTGTGTATTATAAGAATGGTTATGGTCTACAATTATAAAAATGTCTTCAATTATATTTTCATCTTAATTATGGTTACGGTTTCATCACAGTGTTGTGATTATAAATTGTTGGAAAGTATTTTGATGTCATTTCGGTTTGAAGTAAACTATTTTGTGTTCTTTTGGTTGTACTAAACTATTTTGGTATTTGGATGCTAAATTAACTATGTACTAAACTATTTTGGTTGTCTTTTGTAGTATATCACATATTATTTTGGTTGAAACATTTTAAGGTATTTGTTTTGTAACTTTGCAATGTAAAAAAGTTATTTTATGAAGAAATAGATTAAATAAATCACAGTTTAAAAATATTTTTGTACTTCAAGAAAAAAATTCCTTTTGACAGATTTATTAACCAAACGGATTACAATTAAGGAATTGAATCTGAAATCTATTCCTTTCCTGCCAACCAAACAAACTATAGAATTTGGATCCAGATAGATTCTATTCCTTCCAGAATTCTATTCATTTGACAGATTTCATTCCAGGAATAAACATTATGCGAACCAAACGCCCCATTAATCCCCAACCTGATCCCGAATCCATTTAAGATTATAATGTAAATTATTATTTTTAATTGATTATTCACTACAACTTATATAATTTAGGGTTAATATTAAAAAAATTCAATCACAATTTTCAGTTTCTCAATCAAGTCCATAAACTTATTTTAAAGTGTTTAAGTTCATAAACTATGTTTGTTCTATTCAAAAGTATATATTTTCGACTGGCCGGATTAGTCGTTAAACTGAACTAATAAAATAAAAAGTTTAATGACTTAATCGCTAAATATGAATAGATAGTAAGATTTTTCCAACATTAATGAAGTGAAAAAAAAACTAATGTTATTTGTTTGATAACCGGTTAAATGTACTTTTTTGAATTAAATAAAATATCTTAGGGACTTAAACAATGATAAAAAAAAGTTTAGAGACTTAATCACAAAATTAAAAAAAAAAGTTGATGGAGTCGTTTCAATATTAACCCTATTAATTATTATTAATAATATATGAGTTTATATTGTTAAATTGGCTATTTTATTTTATTCGTATATGTTTAGTTTTTTACATGTAAAAATTTATTTTAGTTTTATTATAAATTTTTAGTTATCTATGTATAACTCAAAAAATTTGAGATATTTTGTTTTATAATTATGTACATATGGTTTTTTTTTTGTAAAATATAAGTTGTAGTGAAAACTTATTAATTTTCTAGAATGTTAAAAAATTCAATTTTCCGATGAGGCCGAGGATAGAGATTAGACTTCTTTACCCAATGTGGATGGAAAATGAGATCCTTGTTCATTTTTGTCTTGTTGTCATCCCTTCTTAAGAGGTTGAAATATTTGAAATTATGTCTTAAATTTAAGTGGTAGACTCGTTTTCTAAAATCTAAATTAAGTATGAAAATTTATCTTTTAAATAATTAATATTTTATCTAAAAATATGGTTCGTGTGAGTACCTAAAAAATGCAGAGTACCGTGAGTACCTGTGAACACACGGGTTTAAGATGTGAACATGCTCCGAAAAAAAAAAAATTTTAAATTTTTTTCATATTCATTTAGATACAAATAATATAAGCATATTTGTAAAAGAAATACACGCATTCACACTTCGTAGCCTCTTAAAAGTCATGTGAACGTGGAAAAATTCATGTGAACATGCTTAGCTGTGAACATACGTTCACAACAGTGCAGTTCATGTGAACTTGCATGTTTAACATAGTTATAGTGTGTGTTTATGTGTGATTTTTTGCAAGTAGTCTTATATTATTAATTTAAACATGATTATGAAAAAAAATTTCAAAAAAAATAATTTTAAGCGTGGTACCTCCGGTACTCCGCAAAACTAGTGGTACTCATTTGAACCCAAATCTTTTATCTAATTATAATATTAGAATCAATTTAATTATTTAAAATAATTGTTTTAATTCAATTAATAGTAAATTAATATATAAATTAATCTAATTAATTTTTTTAAAATTAATTAAATCTAATATATAAATGATTTAACTTAATACAAGTTAATATTTCATTTAATTAAAATATTAAAATATTCAATTTAAGTTCAATGATTTTACATTTAAAAGTAATTAATTAATTAAAAAATAAAATATTATAGTATTTTAGTTATATAACATTAGTTAAATATAATATTTAGTTAGTTTAACTTATATTTTAATTAATAGACTTAAATTTTCAGCTCGTTCAAGACGTGATTTCAATTTTCAAACATTAGAACCATCTCTTAAAATTTAAACTTTAACATATCTAATCAATTAAATAACAATTAAAATTTATTCCACGTAGATTATTTACCGGTCCACGTAGGATTAATAACCGGTTTTCAGCCAGTTTCCCATTGATAAAACCTTGATTTTCTGATTTTTAGTTGGTTCGGAATTATCTATGCAACGAAAAATTATCTGAGGTTTTAATCACAAAAAACCGAAAAGTTGAATGTTTTTGGCGATATATATATATATATATATATATATATATATATATATATATATATATATATATTATCTATGCAACGAAAAATTATCTGAGGTTTTAATCACAAAAAACCGAAAAGTTGAATGTCTTTGGCGATATATATATATATATATATATATATATATATATATATATATATATATAGAGTCAGGTTCAAAAAAGTACCTCTCGAAATCAAGTGCACCCGAAGGTACCAACCTTAAAAAACTTTTTTTAAATTTTTTTTCTCATAACCATGTTTAAATTAATGTTATACACATGATATATGAATTTCACATACATTCGCACTTTCTGTGTCCTTAAAACTTATGTGAATGCTCAATGCATATTTATGTGAATGGTCATCCATGTGAATGGTCATTTCACACAATGTGAATGGTGTGAATGACCATTCACATGATCTTTTTTTATCATTCACAAGATTTATGATGTTGCTCCTTTTGAAAAAAAGTCTTATAATGTTGTCTTATACATGTTTATTCAAAAAAAATATATGTGAATGATCATTCACATTAGGGTACGCTGGGTACGCTGGAATCTCATAGGTACGCTGATGAACCTGATTCTATATATATATATATATATATATATATATATATATATATATATATATATATATATATATATATATATATATATATATATATATATATATATATATATATATATATATATATATAGATGTGGGTTCAATAGAATACCAACCTGCATCGGAAAACTTTAGAAAACCTCCATGCACCACCATAAATGCATCACAATTCTCGCGTGATGCATCAAATTCCCCGCGTGATGCACCAAAATCCCACGTGATGCATTGGCTTTCTGCGTGGTGCATCACCTGATCCAATGGTTATAAAGTGGTTCCCGGGTTTTCCGATGCATATAGGTTTTCCATTGAACCCACCCCTATATATACATATACATATATATATATATATATATATATATATATATATATATATATATATATATATATATATATATATATATATATATGTATGTATGTATAGAATATGGTTCGTGTGAGTACCTGAAAAATGCAGAGTACCGTGAGTACCTGTGAACACACGGGTTTTAGATGTGAACATGCTCCGAAAAAATGTTTTTTTTAAAATTTTTTTTTTTCATATTCATATAGATACAAATAATATAAGCCTATTTGTAAAAGAATTACATGCATTCACACTTCCTAGCATCTTAAAAGTCATGTGAACGTGAAAAAATTCATGTGAACATGCATTCACAACGGTGCAGTTCATGTGAACTTGTATGTTTCACATATTTATAGTGTGTGTTTATGTGTGATTTTTTGCAAGTAGTCTTATATTATTAATTTAAACATGATTATGAAAAAAAATTTCAAAAAAAATGGTTTTAAGCGAGGTACCTCCGGTACTCCGCAAAACTAGTGGTACTCATTTGAACCTATATCTATATGTATATATATATATATATATATATATATATATATATATATATATATATATATATATATATATATATATATATATATATATATATATGATTGGGTTCATATGAGAACCCCTCATTACCGTGAGAACGTGAGAACCACTCTAAAAATTGTGCATCCACTGTATAAAATTGTGCATTTGATACTAAAATTAAATGTTTTCGATATATTTATGCATTTCATGTAAAAATTTACGCATCTCATGCTATAGTTTATCCATTTTACGTACGGATTGTGCATTTAAGAAAATTTGTGCATTTGATGTTGAAATTTGTGCATTTAGTTTATAATTTAATGAATGTAAGTTTTGAATGTAATTTTAGTGTTAAATTATGATATTTATTAATATTTAAGACTAATAATGATTTTAAGTAAAACTTTTAATTTTAAAATTTGTGCATTTGATGTACAAATTTGTGCATTTTGAAGTGGTTTTTCACGTTCTCACGGTAACAAGGGTTCTTACCGGAACCAAACCCTATATATATATATATATATATATATATATATATATATAGAGTCAGGTTCAAAAAGGTACCTCTCGAAATCAAGTGCACCCGAAGGTACCGACCTTAAAAAACTTTTTTTTAAATTTTTTTCTCATAACCATGTTTAATCTAATGTTATACACATGATATATGAATTTCACATACATTCACACTTTCTGTGTCCTTAAAAATTATGTGAATGCTCAATGCATATTGATGTGAATGGTCATCCATGTGAATGGTCATTTCACACAATGTGAATGGTGTGAATGACCATTCACATGATCTTTTTTTACCATTCACAAGATTTATGATGTTGCTTCTTTTGAAAAAAGTCTTATAATGTTGTCTTATACACGTCTATTCAAAAAAAATATATGTGAATGATCATTCACATAAGGGTACGCTGGGTACGCTGGAATCTTACAGGTACGCTGATGAACCTGATTCTATATATATATATATATATATATATATATATATATATATATATATATATATATATATATATATATATGGGGATGGAATCCATTGTGAACAAGTTATTCGTTGTGCACGTTGTGAACAAATAAAAAAAAACATATAATCATTCATATATATTAACAAGTGTTTGTAATATGATTCATATGATTCAAAAGGTTCATAGAAGTGTCTATTTAAGATTCAGAACATTCAAAAGGTTCATAGTACGTAGTTTTTATAACAAGATGCACAAGATGCATAGGATGCAACAATATTTATAAGATTCGAAAAATTCATAGGATTCAATAAGATCCAAAGGATCCAATAGTATTAATAGGTTAATAGAAGAGTCCAGTACTATTTTTAACAAGATTCATAAGATTCAGAAGCTATTTTATGGTTGTTCACAACGTGCACAACGAATAAAGTGTTCACAAAAGATCTTTAGTCTATATATATATATATATATATATATATATATATATATATATATATATATATATATATATATATATATATATATATATATATATATATATATATATATATATATATAGGAGGTTCAATGAAAAACCACCATGCACCTGAAAACTTGTGAAAACCATACTGCACCACCACAAATGCATCAAATTTCTCGTGTGATGCATCAAATTCCCGCGTGATGCATCAATTTTCCCGCGTGATGCATCAATTTTCCTGCGTGATGCATCAAAATCCCGCTTGAAGCATCACCTTATTTACGATCATGCCACCGCATTTTTAATGAAATGCATCAAATCGGACGGTAGGCGTTAGTTTCCATAGTTTTCAGGTGCATAGTGGTTTTCCATTGAACTCACCCCTATATATATATATATATATATATATATATATATATATATATATATATATATATATATATGAAAGTATGTTGTTTTATTACGTAAATTATGAAATTTCAAGATCAACGAAAAATTAGTATGTAATCTATCATATGTAAATCAAATACATTCCGTAAAAAAATGTTATTATGTTAAAAAGAATTTGAATTAAATATAATTAAGAAAAGTTCTTACAAAAATAAATTTATTTCCGACTTGTAAAGTGTAGAAAAACAAACCCCTAACGGAAGCATTCTAATTCTAAATTCTAAAATCTAAATATTCATTCACATTTCACACCTCCTCCTCTCCCCAGTGAGTTGGCATCCTCTACAAACCCCAAACCCTGTAAACACTCTGACTCTCTCTCTCTCTCTTGAAGCTTTCTTCTTTCTCTCTCTAAAAAATTTAATTATGGTTTCATGTGTTCTCGATACATGTTTAACGTGATTGAACCGATACGCTCCCTTTAATCAATCCTTTTTCTTTCTTTAAAGTCAACATGCACTGCACAGCCCCCTCCAGTTTTTGATCCATTGATTCCAATTTATTCTATCATTCTTCCTTCCTTCATTTATCTATAATTAATTAAGAAAAAAAGCTGTTGACTTTCTTCAAACAAGCGAGGGGAAAATGAAGAACAACGATGAACAATCTCGATCTCTGTTTGGTATTTCTCTCTCTGATCGTCCAAAATGGCAACAATTTCTCCTTTGTTCTTCTGGCTTTTTCTTTGGGTATCTTGTTAATGGTGTTTGTGAGGTAATTTCCCTTAAAACCCTTTTCTGTTTTCTTTAACAATTAGGGTTTTTATTCAGCTGCTGTTTGTGATGAAATGAATTGAGTGTTCTTTTCTTTTTTTCTTTGGGATTATAAAGAATCTATTGTTCTTCTAAAACCCATGTTTGGTTTGATGATATTTTTCAAAAACCCATGTCTGAAAATTTAGTATTATTTAGATTTTCATGTGTTTGATTTGATGAATATCTTTAAGAAAACGCGGTGATTGATTTTCTTTTTATTTATCGAGAATCGGTCAATCGGGTGGCCTTTAAAAACCATGATTCGATTTGATTTACTGATAATTTTCAAATATTTGGTGTTCCTCGAAAACCAGCTTTGATTTACTGATATTTTTTAACGCGTTGGTGTTCTTCAATGTTTGATTTTGTTGAAATGAATCAAGAATTGGGGATTTGTTTCTTTTGCTGAAATTTTTTCCCTTGATGACGTTTATGATATGTTAATTGCATGCAGTACTTTATGCATTTCGCCTGCATATTTTATGGATATTTGAAGGCTTTATTGACACTTTCTTTATCCTAATCTTTTTTAATATGTGTGACTTTTATTTGTATTTTTCTTTTTAAAAAATTGTTTAGTGTGGTACTGTTATCCTAGGTACCAAGGAATAATCCGTGCAGCCAAAGTTTGTTGTTTGAAATAGCGGATGATATCATCATCTTTGTTTGGATTTGAATTATTAACCTCATAATATTATTGTTATTAATCTTGATCTCAACTTGGTAGTACTGTTTGGTAACAATGGTAGTTGACCTCTTGACCAGCTAAATTCATGGTCTGAACTCTGAATCCATTGCCCATGTACACTCAAATCTCACAAACTTTTACGGTTTTACCTCTGGTCGATACTCGCATGACCTACAATAAGCCGGAAAGGCGATATTTGGGTGAGTCGTGGTAGTGCATTTTGGTGTCAAATTCAATTAAATGTACGACTTCTATTGCTTTTGGTACAAGTTTTTATAGCATTATTGTAACAGGGAAAAATAAATTTTCTTCTTTTGGGAGTGATCAAAGTTTTGTGTTTTACAATGAAAGATACCGTGAGCTGAGTCTGTGGTGTTTCTTTTGGCATTTTTTTGTATACATGTTTCTTGTTTAGTAACATTAGAGAGGATTTTGCATTTTTTTCATTTCAGGAAAATCTTGATTTTTATGGATAAACAGTATGCAAACTAGAAATCTTAATCGCCTGTGGAGTTGTGGTGTACAATGTTACCCCCTTAATTTGACTCAAAAAAAGATTTTTTAGTCCCGGATTTAAAGATCTAAAGTCTCAATATAAGTGCCTTCTAGTTTCTAATCTAAATATCATATTTACACAACTCTTAAATGTGTTTGTTTAGTTATCTTTTGTATAGGTTAATGTAGTTTCTAATTTTTAGATTGTAGAGTGAATAATTGTTGTTAATTCTGGAGTTAAAAAATAGTTCATTTGTCCACCAAAAGTCAAATCCAGAATTTTCTTTGGGAGTAGTATAGTATTACTTTCTTTTTTTTGTTGATTAATGCTAATGAATATAATTAATCTTTCTTTTTTCCCCAGGAATATGTATATAATCGCCTTAAATTCAGGTCGGTTTTCACATCTTGTGAATTTAAGCTTTGATTGTCTGGCTAAACTTCGATCGTGTTGAATGTTTTTTGCTTTGAAATGTTCATTTTTGTTTTCTTTCGAAATTTCTGTTTCTTGTAGTTATGGCTGGTATTTTACGTTCATCCAAGGGTGGGTTTACCTTGCGTTAATTTACTTTCAAGGTTTCACCACCAAACAAATGGTGAATCCGTGGAAGACGTATGTGAAGCTTTCTGCTGTCCTCATGGGTTCTCATGGTCTTACCAAAGGGTCTTTGGCTTTCCTCAATTATCCGGCTCAACTCATGTTTAAATCCACCAAGGTAAAATCTTGATTTTGATTTCCACTGTGCACTGTTTTGTTTTACCAAAGTCACCTTAAACATTGCATCCGGGGAAAATAAAGTTTGGATCTTTGAATGCCCCCGTATGCCTTGTGCATTGGATCATAAAGTTTGCATCTTGATTTCTATCTTGCAATGCTTGGATCTTAAATTATTTATTGTATATATCGCCCCTTAATGTGTGTTCTCTATTAAAAAATACCCCCAAATCTTGAATCTTGATGAAGTGACTATGTTGAATTCTTGAACCTAAATTTACCAGGTTCTTCCAGTGATGATCATGGGAGCGTTTATTCCTGGGTTAAGACGAAAATACCCTCCTCATGAATACGTATCGGCTTTGCTTCTTGTAGTGGGTTTAATCCTATTCACTCTCGCGGATGCAAATACTTCGCCTAATTTTAGCATTCTTGGTGTTGTGATGGTATCTGGTGCTCTAATCATGGATTCGTTCCTTGGCAATTTTCAAGAAGCAATCTTCACGATGAATCCCAACACCACACAGGTGAATTACACGTGACTTGGGATCTGTTTCGTGTTTTCGTGGGTGTGGATAAAGGCATCGACTTAAAAAATGGACTCTCTTTTTCTTGTTTTTTCGATATTATAAAATGTGGTTTTCTTGTGCAGATGGAGATGCTATTTTGCTCAACTGTTGTAGGCTTGCCTTTTCTGATTCCTCCAATGCTTTTGACAGGGGAATTATTCAAAGCGTGGAGTTCTTGTTCTCAGGTGAAGTTCTTTTATTTTTTGCTTAATTGCAATTTGATCTCTTTTTGTTTGGTTGACTTTTGAAGTCAATCTTATTATTTTTTTAAAGTTTGTTGATGTGAATTTTATCCTGAAATCACATTTGTGTTGTTGTCAAGAACTCAAGATAATTAAATTAATTTAGAAAAAAAAACATCCGCCAAAACTTGTTAGTTTGACCTGAATGGTGAATCCGAATATTTTATCGGCCAAGCAGGGCTGGCATTGAGCAAGGGTAACATGAGCATTCGCCCAGGACCCATCAATCATAGAGGCTCATTTTCAAAAAATATAACATATATTTAGGTTTATTAACAATTAAACAAAGTTATTGACTTACAAATTTTCCAGTTTTAACATTATTTAATTATAGCTTTTTGTTGTTAATTTATATCATTTTTACTTGAATTTTTCTTATTTTGAAAATACATATATATTTATAGGGCCTCTTTTTAACTTTTTGCCCGGGCCCCAAAAATGATTGGAACGGTCCTGCGGCCAAGTTCAAGGTTTAATATCATTGTCTTATCTTGTTCATGTTTTTGTTTGGTGGGTATAGCATCCTTACGTATACGGTGTGCTAGTGTTCGAAGCGATGGCGACGTTTATCGGCCAAGTTTCGGTCCTTTCACTCATTGCCATATTCGGGGCTGCGACGACTGCAATGGTACTTTTCCTCCCTCATTGAATCTTTCACTTTCTTGAAGTTTTCCTTTAATTGCTCAAAGACTCATTTGGGACACATATATATAGTGAAAACTGAGAAAGTGGGTGGTGGGGTTGTACATCGCATGATCATGCATCATCTCTTGTACAATGTGTTTTCTTAACTTGTACTCGATGACATTGATAGATAACAACGGCTAGAAAGGCGGTGACTTTGCTGCTATCGTACTTGATCTTCACGAAACCATTAACGGAGCAACATGGGACTGGATTGATATTGATATCGATGGGGATCGTATTGAAGATGATTCCGGAGAACAAACCGGCTCCGAGAAAGGTTATGAAGAATAAGGAGCCTTCTCAAGCTATGGATGAAATCCGAAGAAACGAAGAGGATGAAGAAAAGAGACCTTTGGTTTGATAGGTATATCAAAATTATTTTGGTTTTTTTTTTTTAAGAAGAATGTCTAGGCAATTTATAATTCAGATTGCTGCCTTATTATAGAAGGTGGTTTTGTGGGCATGAACAATAATTGAAGGGTTTCTTGGTAAATTAACTTACAAAGTCCACAACAATAATACTATAATATATAATTTATTTTTGTTTAATATTTTAATTTTTAGTGTTTTAATAAGATATATCTAGTTTATTATCATGTACTGTATACGAAATAGTTAAATAATTGGCTCTTTAAAACTTCATATAAATTTAAAAGATTATTATAGAAAAGAAATCCTACTAAAGAGAAAGCGGATGGCTAAAGGTACAACCGTAAAACACTTGATGAAAAATTAAATAAGTAACAAAGAAAAAAGATTAAATAATTAACAAAGAAATAAAAAAGATTATAGATGCTAAGAAGCTGGGACATGTGTTGTAAACTCAAATTTTAAATTGTTATCCGGGATAATTTGCGGATGTTTTTTAAATTAATTTAATTATATTTTAACATAGAAATTCTAGAGGATTATATGTGTCATATTCAAGTTACGCAATTAACATTTTAGTTAGGTGTCAAGTGACATCAATTTATTCTTTTAAAAGAATGAATACACTCGTTATTTGTTGGTTAAAAGATATATGGAATTAAACAATTAGAAAATTATAACTAAATCTTTATACACACACACACAAATTGACACATGACGTAATGTTTCACCTATAAAAATAAATACATCTTATTATGTTCAAAATAAAATAAGAATTAAAAATCAATACAATTTTTATTTCTAACATCTATAAACATTAATAAGCAGTTAACTCTATCAACTATTTGATATAAAATATTAAAATAAATAAGATCATATTTGAAAAAGAAACATACAATATTAATTGATAAAGAACATATATGATAATATTTTTTGTTTATTGTAAAAAATACATATAAGCATTATATATCAAATATGACAATTAAATTTATAGTTATAAACGAAATGAAACCTTATATAGAAAGGACAAGAAAATTTGTCACATGACGCTCTTTCGATGCGTTAGATTTTTATTTTTTTTTTAAATAATTCTGTTATCCTTTTAAACTAAATTAACTTTATATAAAAATAAATCTAGAGATTATATCATCAATAGTTATATATATATATATATATATATATATATATATATATGGTCAGGTTCTATGGGGCACCTGTATGCATTGTGCACTTTGGGAACCTGTATGCACCGTTATCTTGAATTTTAATGGTTCAGATTGTAGTGGCAAAAGGGTAATTAACTTGAAAATGGGTGCACGGGTGCATAACTTCTCGTGCGCGGAAGGGCAAAATCGGAAGATGCTTGAATTCAGAAAATATTCTATATGAATCTAAACAAACATGATGCATCTTCATCCAATTTATTGGATTCGTCTTCAAACACGATGCATCTTCATCCAATTCAATTTCAAACATGATGCATTTCGATCATATTCATCATCGTCTTTGTTCCATCATTATGCATCACCAAAATCGTGATGCATTTCGGCCATATTCATCATCGTCTTTGTTCCATCATTATGCATCACCTAAATCGTGATGCATTTCGACATTTAAACGTATTAATTTCGTGATGCATCTCTGAAATTTAAACGTGTTCATCAACGTCTTCAATGTGTTCATCATTGTCGTGAAAACTGGTTGAGAGAAAGAGAGATGGAGAGAGGTTAGCATTAAAGAGAAAGGGAAAGAGAGATTAGGGGATGGATTTATGGAAAGGTGGTTGATCATTTTATTTAGTTTCCTAAATAAATGATAAATATTAAATTAAATCTTATCATTTAACAATATATTATTAAGCATTTCCAAAATGCCATTAATGCACCCTTTGTAAACAGACAATGCATTTTTGGTTCCCATTTGGTTCCCGATGCATATGGTGCCCCATAGAACCTCAATCTATATATATATATATACATATATATATATATATATATATATATATATAATTAAAAATAATTTAACATCAATCTAATCTAGATAAATTTTTACGTTCAAATTATATATATATATATATATATATATATATATATATATATATATATATAATTAAGAAAATATATTATTTGTTTATAAGTTTATAAATATATGTTAGAAATAAATATAGATTATACAAAGAATATTATATATTTAAATAGTAAACATAATATAGTATTTATAAAATCATTTTTCGTATTAAAATGTATATTGTAACATCCGGAAAATAGTAGCTGACACGTGGAATTTAATTGTTGGCTCTAAGAGCTGTTTTAATGAGTTGGTGAAATTTAATTGGTTGATTGCACGTGAACCGGTAAAATAAATTGCTGTTACGTGTAACTTTAATCGGTTGAGATAATAACCGGTCCAGTAGTAATTGGGAATTTGGGGTTGTTTTAATAAGTTAATTGACATTCTAAACCCAAGTCGTTGATTTGAGATTAATTGGGTTAACGGGTGTTTACCCAGTGATTAGTGAGTATCGTACCCGTTTTAATTGGGTGCCGGACCCAAAACGTATATATAGTACGTTATGATTCATTTTCTTCATTTCATTTCAAAATCTCAAGAGTTATATGTGTGTGTGTGTTCCAGCTAAGTCCAGAGAAAGAGAGGAAGAAGGCAAGCAGTAGCCATAGCCAAGGAGCTTCAAGCTCCAACCCCTTTTCAAATTGAAACCTCAATCTAAGAAGAAAGTAAGTTAAGGTCAGTAATCTGTACCAAATGCGTTGAATTGTTATATTAAGTAGCTAGCATGTGTTGGGGTTGGATTATAACCCCTGAATTGCGCAGAAACGGGATTAAAAGCGATTCCCGTAGTTGAATAAAAAACAGAGCATAACCTGCTCTGTTCGTCGCCGCAGCGCGGCCGAGCTCACCTGGTCGCGCCCGCGATCAGGATGAGGCGGCTAAGGGTGATCGCTGGCGGTGGGATCGCGCCCGCGCTCCAAGAGCTCGGCCGAGACCGCGATCGTGGCCGCGCTCCTGGCCGCGCTCGTGGGTCTGAGTCCGATAGCTGATGTCGAGTCCGTAAATTAGTAGTATAGTCGTTATGAGTTCCGTAGCTAGTCGTTACAAGTGTAGTCGTGTTTATTGTTGCCAGGATTTCGTAGCTAAGCCTGGGACTTATAGAGGCTGTCGTTGATAGCGAGATTATAGTCGTGCTTCAGGTGAGTTACTTACTTTTAAATAAAGGCGTTGTTGTTGATTACTGAGTTTTCAAAGAGGTACGTTGTTTATTATTCGGGTCCAGTGTGGACTCCTTTCATATGTTGATACTTGTTAGCACAGAGCAGAGTTCGTGGATCACGCGTATAGTCGTTGATACGCAGAGTAGAGGCCTGTTGGGTCATTCCCAACTCAGTGGACCTGACAACCCACTACTTTGTGGAGTGGGCTATGCAGGCTGTGCCGGGTCGCTCCCGATGAGGCGTCGGGCCGTTGATGCCGGCCGCATGTAGAGTTGTTTACCAGTTGTTACGTTGTGCTAACTGTTTTATAAAACTGTTTTAAAGTTGTTTATAGTAACTCACCAGCTTTCCGCTGACTGTTGTTTTAACTGTGGATCTCAGGTGCGAGGACTGAGGCTAGAGATACAGCGGGCAGTAGTCGGGACCCGCCACGTGGACAGTAGTTAGTGACTACTTTCGTAAGTAGTCTTGGTATTTTGCGGTTTGGCTTATGAGCCAGTGACTTTTGGATGACTGTAACCTATACTTACGTTGTGGTTGACTGACATTACCGACGGGGGTTGGTTCCCGTCCCGCGTTGCTTTATGCTTGATGATAATGCTGGTAGTAATTAGCTGTTTAACCCTTGATGATGTTGTCTATGATTGGATGACGTGGACCATGAGTCCCATGTGGCATTAGACGTAAAAATAGGGTGTTACAGCTTGGTATCAGAGCATTAGTTTAAGGTTTAAGTATCATTAGTGATGCTTAGGCTTAAACCAGTGTCTAGATCCTTGGGCTTGATTTCTGATGAGTAGGTCTAAGAAATTGTAGAATCATATTATTGTCGTTATAGTAATGTTGTTTACATTATGCAGAGATTCTATGACAGACGAGCAGAGACCCGAGGGTCCCACCGGGGGACGAGTGTCTGACGAGGAGTTTGCTCGACGACTACAGGAGGCCTACGAGAAAGGCCGTGCTGAGGGTATTCAGTCCCAGACCCAGAGTTCAGGCGGGGGTAGAGATTCAGGAGCTGGTTCATCACGAGCGGCAGGCAAGGGGTGTAAATATAAGGAGTTCCTTGCTGCACACCCGCCAGAGTATCACGGCGAGCCCGGGGCCGTAAAGGCCATGTACTGGTTACAGGATATGGAGATGGCCTTCCGTATCACAGGATGCCACCCGGATCAGATGACGACATTCGCTAGTGCCCAGTTACGGACTAGTGCTCAGCAGTGGTGGCGGACTATTAGAGATATGATGGGAGATGGACCTGCATACGAGATGACGTGGAGTCAGTTCAGAGCTCGTTTTGAGGAGCAGTACTGTCCCGAGGACCGCAGGGCTCAGCTGGAGATTGATTTTTGACGTTATTCCAGGGACAGCGATCGGTTGATGAGTACGAGAAGATTTTCATCGATTTGAGTTTGTTCGCGCCGATTCAGATTAGTACAGAGTCACGGAAGATTAATCGGTTTCTGATGGGATTGCGTAAGGAGATTCGAGAGTTTATTGATACCGGTTACATTCCGACTTATGCCAGGGCAGTCGAGTTGGCCCGTAGAAGAGAGAGTGAGTTATCGCGTAGGGATCCCGTAGCGGAGCAGCCACGATTGGTTCAGTCAGCCGGACATGTTGGGGGATCTGACCGGGACAGAGGCAGGGATAGAGATAGTCATTATAGTCAGTTCCAGTCGAGGAGTGATGATCGTCGGCGTACTGAGTCCGGGGGAGGAGACAGGCACCGAGATAGGTCTTCTCAGAGATCTGATCATAGGCCCGATGAAAAGGGCAGTCGCTTTAGTGAGCCTGAGCAGAGAGGAAGAGCACCGAGTTCTGAGCCTGTCTCGGGAGAGAGGTGGTGTAGGAGATGTCGTCAGAGGCATACCGGAGAGTGTGACCCCCGGTATGTACGCTGTTTTCGCTGTGGCCAGGCTGGCCACACTCAGTCAGGTTGTAATTCTAGAGACCCGCTGTGTTTTAATTGTGGGCGGACTGGACATCAGGCACGAGATTGTACAACTCCGAGACAAGGGGACCATAGGCAGGGGGAATCGAGGCCACCTGCACAGGGCCAGAGTTTTGCGAGTTCGTCTACACATAGAGATGCAGTCCCGCCAGCCAGAGGTCGCGCCTACCAGTTGACAGCAGAAGAGACTCGGGAGACAGTTGATGTAGTTTCTGGTACGTCTATGTTTAATGGTTATAGTATCCGAGTTTTGGTTGGTTCTGAGACAGGGTGTTCCTTCATACCTTTTATTTTATTGTTCATTTTTGCTTCATCCGTTGAGTTGTTAGAGTTATCACTCATGGAGTCAGTTGATGGTAGTATCTTTGTAGTCAGATCGGTAGATGCTTAGTATGAGTTAGAGATAGATGGTCATTCGTTTAAAGTTGATCTGTTACCTATGGAGATCAGTAGTTGTGGTACTATGATAAGTAGGGACTGGTTAGCTGTTCAGCATGTTGATATTGTTTGTTCTACGGTGATTAGTTGTTTATCAATTTCGAGGCTATGTTTTTATGATGTACGGAGAGTGTAGTAGACACAGTGTCAGTACCTTTTCGGTAGTTCGGGCACGTTGTCATTTGATCAAAGGTTATCCTTTCGTCCTAGCATGTGCAGTTGATGTGAGCAAGGAAGGAAGAATTTAGAGACGGTTGACGCTGTTTCTGAATTCCTGATGTATCTCCCAAGAAGTATCCGAGTTGTCATTAGATTGACAAGTAGAATCCCGTGTTGAGTTGGTGTCAAGTGCTACTACGTGTGTACCTTATTGAACGACCCTAGCAAGATGAGAGGGCTGGTGAGTCAACTTCAAGAGTTGATAGACCGCTGGTTTAGTTTGCCTAGTTCGTCACCGTAAAGTGGAGTCCAGTTTTGAGACATGTCGTTAGCGGTGGAGGTATTCCGGTAAACCCCATTAAATTAGAGGCTGTTAAGGGTAATGAGAGGTGAGGAAGGTAGTAAGTATTCGCTGTAACCTAAAAGTAGTAGACTATTACTGTCGATCCAATCAAGACCCTGCGTTGATTGTTGCACCGTTGACTTATTGACTTGTCAAACAGAGTACTTTAGTGGTAAGAGAGATGCTTATTTGCTTCAGTTGAGATTTTAATCTAGCATATGGGGTGGAAGTAGGAGGGTGAGAGATTACAAGTCCTGAGATTGCTTAACGGACCAGTGAGCAGATAGTCGTAGTCATAGGGAGTACGAAGGTAGCCCGGAGCCGATGGGGGTAACATGCCAATAAAAGGACCAAGAAGTTAGAGTTTGATGTAGACGAGCAAGTGTTACAGATGTTTAGCCTACGGAGGAGCAATTCCTATAACAGAGATTGAGGTTTATGAGAAATCGAGATATGCAGATCTTTCTGAGGCCATCGTAGACCGCGAGATGAAGAAATTACGGAAGGATAAGGTTCCCCTTGGTGTCGAATGAGAGCTCTGGTGGTATCTGGAAGTTCAAGGCGAGCGTGTGGTAGCGTTATCCCAATCTAGTTGCCTGAGTCGAGATCCCGAGGACGGGATCAGTTCTAGAGGGGAGGATTTGTAACATCCGGAAAATAGTAGCTGACACGTGGAATTTAATTGTTGGCTCTAAGAGCTGTTTTAATGAGTTGGTGAAATTTAATTGGTTGATTGCACGTGAACCGGTAAAATAAATTGCTGTTACGTGTAACTTTAATCGGTTGAGATAATAACCGGTCCAGTAGTAATTGGGAATTTGGGGTTGTTTTAATAAGTTAATTGACATTCTAAACCCAAGTCGTTGATTTGAGATTAATTGGGTTAACGGGTGTTTACCCAGTGATTAGTGAGTATCGTACCCGTTTTAATTGGGTGCCGGACCCAAAACGTATATATAGTACGTTATGATTCATTTTCTTCATTTCATTTCAAAATCTCAAGAGTTATATGTGTGTGTGTGTGTTCCAGCTAAGTCCAGAGAAAGAGAGGAAGAAGGCAAGCAGTAGCCATAGCCAAGGAGCTTCAAGCTCCAACCCCTTTTCAAATTGAAACCTCAATCTAAGAAGAAAGTAAGTTAAGGTCAGTAATCTGTACCAAATGCGTTGAATTGTTATATTAAGTAGTTAGCATGTGTTGGGGTTGGATTATAACCCCTGAATTGCGCAGAAACGGGATTAAAAGCGATTCCCGTAGTTGAATAAAAAACAGAGCATAACCTGCTCTGTTCGTCGCCGCAGCGCGGCCGAGCTCACCTGGTCGCGCCCGCGATCAGGATGAGGCGGCTAAGGGTGATCGCTGGCGGTGGGATCGCGCCCGCGCTGCAAGAGCTCGGCCGAGACCGCGATCGTGGCCGCGCTCCTGGCCGCGCTCGTGGGTCTGAGTCCGATAGCTGATGTCGAGTCCGTAAATTAGTAGTATAGTCGTTATGAGTTCCGTAGCTAGTCGTTACAAGTGTAGTCGTGTTTATTGTTGCCAGGATTTCGTAGCTAAGCCTGGGACTTATAGAGGCTGTCGTTGATAGCGAGATTATAGTCGTGCTTCAGGTGAGTTACTTACTTTTAAATAAAGGCGTTGTTGTTGATTACTGAGTTTTCAAAGAGGTACGTTGTTTATTATTCGGGTCCAGTGTGGACTCCTTTCATATGTTGATACTTGTTAGCACAGAGCAGAGTTCGTGGATCACGCGTATAGTCGTTGATACGCAGAGTAGAGGCCTGTTGGGTCATTCCCAACTCAGTGGACCTGACAACCCACTACTTTGTGGAGTGGGCTATGCAGGCTGTGCCGGGTCGCTCCCGATGAGGCGTCGGGCCGTTGATGCCGGCCGCATGTAGAGTTGTTTACCAGTTGTTACGTTGTGCTAACTGTTTTATAAAACTGTTTTAAAGTTGTTTATAGTAACTCACCAGCTTTCCGCTGACTGTTGTTTTAACTGTGGATCTCAGGTGCGAGGACTGAGGCTAGAGATACAGCGGGCAGTAGTCGGGACCCGCCACGTGGACAGTAGTTAGTGACTACTTTCGTAAGTAGTCTTGGTATTTTGCGGTTTGGCTTATGAGCCAGTGACTTTTGGATGACTGTAACCTATACTTACGTTGTGGTTGACTGACATTACCGACGGGGGTTGGTTCCCGTCCCGCGTTGCTTTATGCTTGATGATAATGCTGGTAGTAATTAGCTGTTTAACCCTTGATGATGTTGTCTATGATTGGATGACGTGGACCATGAGTCCCATGTGGCATTAGACGTAAAAATAGGGTGTTACATATATAAACATTATTTTTACATACAATTAAATTTTCAAATTATATCGATTAAAATATATATAAAATTTTAGAAAAAAATTAAAAAAATGCTAAAAGGAACTAACCACTATTCACGTATATTAAAAAATATAGATAGATAATATCTATGACAAATAATTGTATTTTTCTTGTAATTTTTATAAAAATTAATATCTATATGGTTTAATTTTCTTTACATACAATTTTCGTAACTAATTATTTATTAAAAATAATCCACGTAATATGTGTGTTGATGAACTAATTTGATAATATTATAAAACCGATTATTACATGACGTTGTATCTCCAAAAATGTAAAACACTTGCAGGGACGAAAAAACCTATTACATAGTTAAATGTATACAACAAATAATTTAGTTGCAAGATAAGATAAATTTTAAAAATTGGATTGTCAAACGTATACTTAATCCTGGTTAAGTATATAAAGTCGACATAGAAAATGAGATAAAACTATAGACTCTATTCCCTTTCTATGTTATTTTACTAGCTGCGTAAATCATATAAATAAATATTTTTTAACACACACACACACACACACATATATATATATATATATATATATATATATATATATATATATATATATATACACTTTGATATTATTTTAAAAATAATAAAGAACTAATAAAGTAATTGATATTAGTCTGACATAAAAAAATTTATTTTTTTTTGAAAGGCAAATTGTATTAAAAACCAAATTTTATGACTCCAAGTTGGAGGCACAAAATAAAAGTGACAACCTTACAACGGAAAGGAAACTAGGAAACAAACGATAACGGATTAATCTTCCAAACAGACCAAATGAACTTTGATGATTGATTCCGGTTTTTGATCCAAAGACCCCCCATTCTTTGAACCCAAGGAAATGGGTCTTCCTCCAAGATTTTAATTCGATCCTCCGAGGACGCAAATAAAAGATTGTTTCTCCATTTCCAAAGGACCCACCAAGAAACCATTATAACATCTTTAAGAACCGAGTTACATCTTTTGGCATCCATCATGAAGGAGACAAACGAAGTGAAAGATTCAGCCGTATGAGTCCAAATCTCTGAGATTTCCCACCAACTCCAAATCTTCCTCCAAAGGCTACAAACTCTTGGGCACTTAAGAAAACAATGTTCCACATCCTCCGGTTCCGAATTGCAAAAAAGACAATTAGGAGAAACAAGAACAATACCTTTGCTTGCTAGATTGGTTCTCGAGGGAATAGCATTGATTAAAATTCTCCAGGCTAGAATGTTAACCTTGATTGGAATTCGAGAACTCCAAAACATCTTGACATTTCCTCCATAAGCTCCAGGTGTGATCCTCTGCAATAAATCCGAGAGTTTTCGGACTGAGAATTCCCCCTTTTTATCCATATTCCAATAGATAGAATCCTTACCATCTTTGAGTAATTCCATAGATCTCAATCTTGATTCTAAATTATTGAGTTCCTCAACCGCTCTTCCCCTAATTTGAGACCTCCACACCCATGAACCTTTACCAATATTATCTTGAAAAACCCATCTGTCTCGGAATCTAGCAACTTTATCTTATTCAAGTGCATATAGCCTGGGAAATAAATCCTTCAAAGCAGCTTCCGATGGGTGTATGGTGATATTCCAAAAAGCTGTAGGAGAATCCACAGCAATTTTTTTGGAAAAAGCTGACTTTAATCCAATTCCCATATCTTCAATTATTTCATTCACTCCACAGATGTTCTGCCAAGTACTTGTCCCCAATCTAGTATTCACCCCATTTTGGCCATAAAGACTTTCGATTACTTCACGCCACAGAGAAAATTCCTCAGCTTCAAATCTCCAAATCCATTTTGCTAATAATGACAGATTTTTAACTTTCAAGCTTTGAATACCCAAACCTCCACATTCTTTCGCAGCCATAATCTTTTTCCAAGCAACCCAATTAATTTTCCTTTCCCCAATATTAATTCCCCAGAAAAATCTTCTTCTTATAGCTTCGAGTTTTTTAAGAACCTCGTTTGGAGCCTTGAATAGTGAGAAAAAATAGAGAGGCAAGGCAGAAAGAACAGCATTAATCAAAGTGACACGACCTCCGATTGACAATGATCTTGCCTTCCACATGTTTAGTTTCTGATTAAACCTATCAATTATTCCATTCCAATGACCACAACGAGACATATTTGCTCCTACAGGAAGACCAAGGTAATTGAAAGGGAATGATCCAACAGTACAACCCAAATCAGCAGCGAACAAATTGATTTCGTCTGTGTTAACCCCAATCCCCATTAAAGCACTCTTTGCCAGATTGATTTTAAGCCCCGATACATCATGAAAACAATCAAGAATTTTTGCTAAGTTTTTGAGATTCCTTGAGGACCACTTACCAAATTAAATTTATCAATGATAATTAAAATAAATAAAAAACCAAGATTAAAAAATATTACTTATATAATAGTTAATACCTGAACAAATTCCTATATGCTTACATTTAATTAATATCGATGTCTTTTTATGTCATTTAATGCTAAAGCTACAGCTACAGCTAATTTTGCCAAACACATTTATAAAAACAAAGGGCTACAGCTTCCAAAAGCTTCAACTACTAAAAGCTCCAACTCAAAACTCTGGATGGTCATGCCAAACATACACTAAGAATGAAATTTACATTTAATTTTGTTGGCTTCAGTGAATAAAGGTTCAATTTAGAAAGTAAATTAATTTTAGTTTTTAAAATCAAGTAAATGAATCATATAAGAAAATTTGGAATGGTAAATATAAAATTGGTTAGTTAAGGTGATTGACACGTTATGTTTTTCTTTATTAATATATAATGACAATAATTCTCTTCTTTCATATTAAAAAGAAAATGATAGAGAATTAAAATTTATATTAAACTAAAAATTCTTCATTCCTTCCATTGATAATGATAAACTATCATGTGACGTTTGGTTCACGGAATGTAATTCAAATGAACTGAAATTTAAATTTTAGTTATTAATATAGTTGATGGTGAAGATAGAAGATGATTTTTAGCATTGGTTACAGATGTAGGTCGGAATGCAATCCATGTATAGATTGGATGCTAATTCATGTATGAGTTGGAAGGAATGTAAAATTCCTATTAACAATGAAATTTGATTGAAAATATATAAAATTTAACTTTTTACATTAGTTATAGAGTTAATTACAAAAATGGTCCCTGTGGTTTGTCCTAAAATTTGGATTTGGTCCCTGAACTTTCAAATTTGCAAAAACGGTCCTTATTTTCATAGTTTGTTTGCAATTTTGGTCCCTCAACCTATTAACTTTTCTAATATGACCAAATTACCCTTATTTTGATGCAAACCATAGGGAACATTTCTACAATTATTTTTTTAACTCTTTTTTATTATTAATTAAATAAATTATTTTTAGTGTTACTTAAATTTAATAAACTATAAAAAAATAAAAGAATTATTTATGTTGGTTCAAAAATGATTTAGATATTTTTCGTCTTAATTGATTTTAAGTTACTATAATCAAAGTGTAAAAATCAAAAATTTATAATCGAAAAAATCATTTATGTTTAGAAACTATTTTCTAGAGGTTTCATGTATAAAATATTATAAAAATATTTTGACTCTATAATTATTTATGTTGGTTCATAAATTTATAATAAAAATATCTTTGTTAGTAAAATCTATTTACTTTCTTCTTAAATAAAATTGGCCAAAGATTCTATTTTATAATACGTTCACCTTTGTATCAAAGCAAGATGATGATGGTAAAATGATAATCTAAATGGTTAAAATTTTAAGGTGTCGGTTTAATCGTATTAAAATGAAAAGTCAAATTGAAAGACGAAAAAGATTAAAACCTATTTATATTTCTCGATCTTTATGTAAAGGTCTGACAAACCAAAGTTTGATGATTAAAGTTGTTAATCATGAATCTCAAAGATGTTATATGGACCTAAAATTTTATATCGTTTTTGGCGTAAATAAAAATTAAAACGATAAAAAATTGATACTTTAAATAAAAAAATTTGAGTTGTCTTAGACCATTTGAAAGTTCTTTTAACTCGGTCAAATTAAACGTTAAATTTTTATTTATTTAAATTCTTTAATAATTTTAACTTTAATTAAACCGCTGACTCATAAATAAATTTTTTTTATAATATATTAAAGTTAATTAACACTAAAAATAAAGTAGAGTCGATTACATAAATGGTCTTTGTGTTTTGATCAACATAAATATTTTTTTATTATAAATGTATGAATCAACATAAATAATTATAGAGGAAATTTTCTTATTTATGAAACCTTTTAAAAAACAATTCCTAAACATAAATGATTTTTTTGATCATAATTTTTGAAAGGATTACACTTTAATTAAGGCTAAAAATATCTAAATCATTTTTGAACAAACATAAATAATTAAATAATTTTTTTATTTTTTTATAGTTTATTAAATTTAAGTAACACTAAAAAATAATTTATTTAATTAAGAATAAAAAAGAGTTAAAAAATTAATTGTAAAAATGGTCCCTATGGGTTGCATCAAAATAAGGGTAATTTGGTCATATTAAAAAAGTTAATAGGTTTAGGGACCAAAATTACAAACAAACTTTTAAAATAAGGACCGTTTATGCAAAATTGAAAGTTGAGGGACCAAATCCAAATTTTAATACAAACCACAGGGACCATTTTTGTAATTAACTCTTAGTTATAAAAAATTGTAAATAAACTAAATTTAAATTTCAATTCATCACACGAATCAAACGCCATCTTAGTATTATCATCATATGATAATAAAAAACTTGTAAACTTCATGTTATTTCACTTTCTCGATTCTACCGTACTCTAAATACATCTTAAAAACATGGATTTTCAATATCTGATGACACAAGAGTTGGTTATTTTGAAGTTTCCATTTTTAGAAAAAGAATCCACAAGGAGAAGTAAAATTAATGCACGGAACGAAAGTTGATGAACAGTGTAGAAAAAGCCAAAGACAAGACAAAGGTGGTCCAACTACTCGAATAGGATGATTTGAACCTTCAACTTCTATGTGAATGTGTCATCATCATACATAACATTACTTCACATTCTAGCTAAAACTAATCGACCTCAAAGTACATACTCGATAGTAACACGTACTACACTTGCTGCATTAAGTACAAGTGCAACTTATCATCGCCAAAAAGCAAGTCACCCTTTGCTTTCAGAGAATCAATGGGGATGCCAAAAAAAACCATCCTCCAAAAAATTGATGATAAATGAGGCTAATGTGGGTTTATGATTTAGTTAGTTTAGTTACCTTCGCTTAAAGCTAATTGTAACGCGTGTTCTGCTTCTTTTAAGAACTGTCGAGTGAGTTGCTTTTGACCTTGCCTGTACACGATGCTTGACCATTTGTTTCGACTTACTTCTTGCTTCTTAACCGCTTCATTGCTGCCATTGCTTCTCAAAAAAGACAGGGGCAAATATGTCCTAAAAACATCAGTCCAAATAACACAGATTGCAAAGAAATGCTTGACTAGTTGTGTAGTATGGTAATGATGTCTGACTGTTAGCTAAATGTCTAAAATACCCTTCAACTTGACTTTAAAACTTGAAAAACTATGTTGCTACAAATATTAGAAATGTGAAAATTGTTATATTATTCATTTAATTGCAAAGTATATTGCTATAAATGGCAAGAGGATAATAATGTGTTGTTATAAACAGTAAAAATATGAAAATACATTGCTATACATGATAAAGGACCAATAGGTCGCATATTCGGCTTTGGCTTCCCCAAAAATAAACTCGACTATAATAACCGATAAAATATGTTGTTATAAATGGTAAGAAGATAAAAACCAATAAGTAGATCAAAAACCACAAGTACTCTGATAGCAAACTGCAAAAAATTGTACTTAAAAGTCTGCTGAACTTATATTTTGTCATTTTCTTCCTCCATGAAATATATTATAGAAGTATTATAACAATTAATAATTCAAGTTAGACGGACTCTTTATTTCCAGATTCAAATTCTTGTCAATTATAGCTGTATATTTAGCACAAGGAATCTCAAGCTTTTCGTCGTACCTTTTGCCATCTTCTGGCATTTTGTAGCAATAGACCTCAAGTAGTTCAGTGTCTGCATCTTCGTTTCCGGAGCCCTCTTCAAGATCCATCATTCTTTAAATTTCATAAGACGACAAACATCAGTTTAATTTGACTTTAAAAGACCAGTAAAAAGAAGCTAATCTAGGAGAAACAGGCTATGGTCACAAAAACGCAAGTGAACGGATGCACATAAACACCTCCTTGATGTTAAGTTGTGGACTTCCATTGTTGCCAACGGAAATTATTCACTGCCTATGCGCAGGAGTTCGAAGGAGCCCAGATTTAGGGTGTGTTTGGTAAACGGTGGAATGGAATGGAATGGAGAATGAGAAATTTACATCGTTTCTAACCATTACTCCCTTAGAATGTGAATGCACTAACAAAAAAATCGATCCATTCCCTCTCCCATTTATAGTGTATCCTATATTCTCTATCAAAACGTGGAGATTTGAGTAAATATTCTCTTTTTTGTTGGTGTATTCTCATTCTCGGGGTTAGAAAGACAATATAAATATTCTCATTTTCAAGTTTTTCAATTCCACCATACCAAATCACTAAAGCAGATTCATTGGTGCATCTGTAGATGCATGTCATTCATGAACCAAACCACGTAAGAGTGTGTTCTCTTTTGGTTTTTGTTTTCGTGTTTTACTTTCCATGACTAAAGTAAATGAAGCATATGAATGGCAACTTGTTTAAGAAATACAAGTAGTCAGTCACAGATCCAAGATTTTCGACTAGGGTATGCACTACAATAATAATAATATTGGGGTTAAATACTTAAATGTATAGAATAACAACCTACATTGCTTTCTTTTAGCATTCATAGCAACACTCTTTAATTTTTACCATGCATAGACATGTACTACATAGAAATTCACGTTCATAGCAATGTGCGGGTGCAACTAAAAACTAGAAAAATATATTGAACATTAAACATGCAAAAGTAGGTTGTTATTTTATGCATTTAATCCAAAAGTATATTTGTATAAATGGTAAATGGATAAAAATATGTTGCTACAAATGGTAGAAATGTAAAAATACTTTGTAATAAATGAAAAAAAATAAAACGTGTTAAAAAAAGATGGAAGCTCTACGCATTTGACCAAAAATATTATTATTTACTTATGTTACAGTACAATTACTTAGCAGGGTAGTAATTGGATAATCCGAGGAGAATACCTTGTATTAAGAAGATCAACAAGCAATTGTAGGCCGCCAGAATCCCCACAAGCTTCCCATATTGCTGCACGAACTTCGACATCTGATGGTTGCCTCTCCCCTTCTGAATCAAGAAGCTGTAACCACAAAAAGTACATTACTCAAAAAAAGCACATACATGAATTGCTTCTAGATATCAATTACATTTGGTTTGATTAAAGGCAAAAACCATTTTCTAGTCACTGCTGTTTCATGATTTTGATGATATATTGATCATCAAGTTGTAAAACCATAACCACAAGACCATGATAATCAAAACACAGGTTTTGTGTATGATTAAATTATATGTTCCATTCTCACAATGGCAAATCCAACATTTTTTTACCAGGGTATTTCATTTTTAGCTGATCCATTTCCAAATATAAGCCAAATTTGATACTGCCACTTCTAGCCTGAGGTCTTAACCCTTAAATAAGTAAAGTGGCAATAGGAGTGAACCTCTTCGAGCAACGATGAAACCCTAAATATCTCATCTTCGCGCATGGCTATAGTCCTCAAACAAGTTAAAAACTCTTCAGGAAAAACAAGCTTGTTCAAGTAAGACGGTGCCTTGCGTTGACCACTCCAACTATAATTACAAACTTCGGTCTCTTTGCATTTATCATTGGTTTCTTTTTTCTTCGAGAAGAACCCACGATCAAGCAAACTTTTAGATAAAAGACACCTCATTTCAGCTCTCTGTTGATTAAACAAACATCTATGTGAAATGTCTAGAATGCCCGTGAAAAATGGCAATCCACGATACTTTGTGAACCAAAATCGATAGGATCAATAGTAAATATTGATATTTCAGAATCACAGAATGCCATATAGACAAGGAGTAGCAGTACAAACTTGTGCTTCCAGAAGTTGCATTTTGGTTTCGGAAAACGGTACATCTTTGATAGCTTCAGCTGGATAGTGAACCTGTGAAAGTGTAAACATGCTAAAGTTGACCATATTGCCCCTAAGAAATTAACCACAAGAAGGTTGATAAATAAGAAGAAAACTACATTAATGGAGTTGAGAAGACGTTAAACAGGAATACATAAAATTTACCATGATATAATCATCTGGATTATTATTTATGACAAATCCATATAGGTACAGAAGTTCCTGCAATTAAAATACCAACAAATATTGTTTGTTCATCTTTAAGTCCATTTGAACAAATATATCTTGCATGGAGCAAATATTCGGGAGAAAAATAACCTTTAAGGATTCTAAGGATATAATTGTACCTCATTTCCTTTGTTACCATAGCTAATGGATATCTCTTTCCCAATTTGATGCTGAGCTTCTTCAACTAAATTATTGCAAAAGGGAAAAAAGGTTGATAGATATTTGGAAGTCTATGGATCATTCTAAGAAAACAATTACTTTTCTCAGACACATGAAATTACAAAACTTTCCTTTTTAAAATGTCTTATGAAAATCATATCTTCATGCCATAATTACATGCTTCCTATTATCATCATTGCATATAAATCGATGGTACTGATGAGGATCTAGAAGAAGTTTTTAGTTGTTTTTATGACAAACAGTTGAAGCTTATACTGAAACTATTTCTTAAGTCAACGCTGCAAATTACATAGAACAGAAGGAGAAGATACAAATTTCTGAATAGGAGACTACCAGAAAGAAGATACATGGATAAGGGAACACCAGTTGCTGATCCTGTCCCATCAACTTCCCACGTTGCTGCAGCCTTTAAATCTGCAAGAATAAATTTCCCTTATGATGTTCACTTTGAATCTAACAGGTTTTAGATCTAAAATACTCTCATGGCTTAATAATAGAATTTTTGTGAAAATGGCATGCCAAAAAATGTATTCTTTTAGTCTTTCTACCCTAGATCAGCTGAACATCCTATAGATAAGAGCAGACCTATAAGGTCTACCATGTATGCAAGTGCATACCTTGAAATTTTTAATGTAAACAAAATAGAGTGGAGTACCATGGTTGCAAAAGTCAATCCCAGGGACAAGACCCTCGACCCAAACAGTTTCTTCTTGTATGGAAGAAGAATCAACCCTAGCCACTTCACTTTCAACCTCGTCTTCTGAATATAAAGAAAAGACTGCGATCAATCGGATTGTAGCAGATTTTTTCACTTATCTCATTATCAATATCA
The DNA here is from genome assembly GCA_020465985.1 of Centrapalus pauciflorus. NCBI lineage: Eukaryota > Viridiplantae > Streptophyta > Magnoliopsida > Asterales > Asteraceae > Centrapalus > Centrapalus pauciflorus. The sequence continues at coordinate 604,694 of JAANYP010005274.1, forward strand.
TATTTGGTATTTGGAATGGCTAAAAGAAAAAGAAAGAAAGAACCTCACTTTTGCCATTATTACCATTAGTCAACTCGGAATTGGATGCAGGCTTTTGTTGCTCTTCTTGAACTTGGGGGAATACAAAAGAGCGAGGAAGAGGGATACTCAAAGCACGTGTCCAAAATATTGAATTAGCCCTATAACAATTATTCGTGTTGGAAATAGCGTAACTGGGGGAACCTTGAAACTAACATCATAAATTTTAGAAGAGATGCATACCAAAGAAAGTCCTTAAAACAAACTTCACTACAAAACAGAAAAAAAGATGATTGCCATTAGTAAATGAAAAAGATAGCAGTTAATTGTTATATTAAAAGAGAAGTGATGCACAATTGTACACCTTTCTAAGTCACCGTCAAGAACTAGAAGTTTTTTCACCAGGTTTTTCACTTTATCATCATACAAGGACTGCAAACTCTTCCTCTGTAACATAAACCCGTTGATGATCACTATGCTGTATAGTAAATTGGTAAGTAACTAAAAAGGGTCACAGATACATGTGGTTAAGAAGTTCAAGAACAAAGATGATAATACCCATTCAAAGTTATTTTAGAATAATAGTAAACATGGAATCTGCCATAGATGTATTAGCAATTCTTTAAGCTAGAGTTGTATTTATGTTAAAAAATCGTATATCTTCTTTTGTTCGTAATTGTGTGGATCAGTGTTTGGGGCAGCAAATGAGTTGAGATTTCTATACAAATCTTGCTCGCACTCAATCAATACAAGCTTTTTCTGGTTCACATCCAAGCTTGACTATAGATATGAGCCTTAAACATATGATGGGTGGAGTTTGAGTTTATAAGAACATGACTCGGATTTAAGCTAGTTTATAAGGTCCTATTTACATGTTTATGTATGTGCATAACTGCATAAGGTCAAGTTTTGGCATATATTTATGTGTCAAGCTTAACATTGTTTTATCGAACTTAGTTCTCATCTCATAAATATTTTCTAGCTATTCTATTTCTTGAAGTGAGCTTGAATCTCCCTCAGCCTATGCATACTCAAGTCTCCATCAACAAGATTTACAGAACCATTGTAACTAGTTCGAGCATAACCTAACGCCTTCAAGTTGTGTTTGGCTTGGCTCGCTTGCAGCCCTAGTTCTATTGTATTTCCATGGTCTTTTCACATTCTTGAAATTTCATACCATTGCAAATAGTGGATGATTCTCAAAAATATATATAAAAAACTTAGCATTATATCAAAACCAACATGAAAACTGAGATGAGTAAGCTTGTCTAGAGTCAATAATCAATAGGTCAAATCGTATTGCCAACCATAAAATATTGGCATGCAAGTTGTAGAGTAGGTTGAATTTAATTAATGTTAGACAACTATGTGCACTTTTAATGTGTTAATGTACAGAATTTAGATTTCATTTCGTGTAAAGGTGCACCTGCAATTCGGTTGCCTTAAACAATGTAGTCCCTCTTAGCTCTGTAAGCTCATCGTCAGAGAACCAAAGTGGATTCCCGAAAGTAGATGGAAGTATGTCAAGGTACCTGATATCCATAATCATTTCAACATATGAAAAAGATGCAAAGACATGGAAACAAAAAAATAGCATCCATCTAAGTTAAAATGCATACGGTTTCCATGAAGAATTCTTCCTTATAGACTCGAACGTAAGAAACAAAATTATCAAGAATCTGTCATCCACTTCCCCTTCTTCGAACATCGTTGAGCATTCGGGTCCAAGTATAGGATCTTGTAACACCCTCATTGGAGTTATAGCCAGATTAAGAGGAACCACCAGTAAAACCCCTAAAAAAAATTTAAAAATAATAAACCTCGGTCTCAGAGAAAGAATCCTAATTTAGATTTTATAGATAAAAAAAAATTCAAATTTCAAATTGGATTTTGATTACTTCTTGGTCTCGAAGATGTCTGCATTCTATTAAGTTTATTAAACTTGTATGTACTTGTAAGATATTTCAACATAAAAAGATGACTCCAGTCAATTGTGAAGTTAAAAAATACCTTACCAAGGAACAGGGGTGGTAATAACTTCATTCTAGGAAGGGCAGGGGTGGTAATTACTTCATTCTAGGAAGGGATATAGGTTTACATAACAATATTGATATAAATAAAACATGAAGATATGATCCAAAATCTTTTAATGGCATCAAAGGGTATCCCTTTTTACTAAACTTTAATATACAAAGGGTTTAAGAAACATAGAATCAATAGATTTCAACAATTTTGGAGATCACCTTGCAAGGATCAGCAATCAATTGCAGGAATACTACAAAAATCAAAGTTGATTCATCCCTTTGTATGGATTGAGGATTGTTTCAAGGATTCTTCATAACAAACACTGTAGGCGGACCTAGTGACCAAATAGACAAATGGCTCTTTACAAGCTTGTTGTTTTGCAGATCTCATTTAGTGGGACAACTGATCATCATCATCAACAACCAATTAATTGAGAAAAGATCTTAACTAATTTTTCAATCAATACCCAAATCAAAAGTTTTATATTTTAACCTAAGCTACCAAGAAAACAAACAAAAGAATGAAATATATCTGTTATTTCCTCACACTTTCCACAAGAAACATTGTTTTTTTTAATTATGAAAAACCAAGTTCATTAATCCAATAAAAAATTGGTATAGACATTAATACTTTTTTCCTTGTACAGGGTATTTAGATGTGCGTTTTTCAGAGTAATAATTGCATGAGCATTGTTACAGTAATTGTAGCAACTTCAAGAATAGAAGTTAATAACAATTATAATAACATTTTATTGCAGCAATTGCTTCTCCAAGTTTGATCACTTAAACCCTAAATAATCAATTTTGATACGGCAAACATAATCTAGATATTTAGTATTAATGCATAAAGCTTGAATTTACCATCAGTGGCAGAATCAGATGAAAACACACCAAACCCTTTGCTCGAATCGCTGTATTTGATGTTGCAACCGCGCAATTCCACACCATTCAACTGGGTTTTATACAAAAATGCGAATAACGTATGAAATCATCAAAACTTGGCCTGAATCAGCAACAAGTAGAAATGATCTATGATAAAACTAATAAGGTATTTAGAATTTACCTTTAACCATTCAAGAAAAAGTTGCAGCTTTGCTTCGTTAGAGCTTCCCATGTCTGCGAATTCTGCAAATTTTCTTGTGGGGTTTTGTTTCTTTAAGCTTTCTCTTTTCATTTGTAGACGAGGCCCAGAGTTTTATTTTCATATGTTTGTTCGAATTGTATTTTTTTTCTTCTGTTTTTTTCTTTTCTATAATTGTGTTTTTAGATTTCATGACTTTAGTACCAAAAATCTTAAAACACGTATGATTGTTAGAAGAATTTAATTTGAGCATCTATACTATATATAATAAGAAAATGGACCATTGGATTGAAAAAGATCAATGGTACAGATCAATGACAACTCATAATTATTTATGAAATGTCTCTTATACCCTTAATGAAAATCAATAATTACAATTATGCCATTTTGTTAAATCATATTCGCTGATTTAGGGTTTCATCAGGTTTCATCAGGCTTCTCTTCTTGGCCGCTTCTCCTCTCCATTTCCTTATCCTCTCCATTTCCTCCTTGCGCATTCAATCTTGCTACAGCTGATATCGTCATTCTTTGTGCAGGATTCAACAAGTAGATTTGCAAGCCCTTCTCCTCTCCATTTCCTTCTCCTCTCCATTTCCTCCTTGCGCATTCAATCTTGCTTCATTTCTTGCAAGGTTTGAAAATTTTTAATTCCCTCAATCAAATATTGTTTCTTGATCTAAATCATCTAACGGATTTAGATCATTTATACAAATTAGTTAACGGATTTGTATCATTTATACAAATTCTCAATCGATAGATTTGATTTGATGTCGTTCTTGTTTTTTGCATAGATTTGATTTGTATCTAAATGATCTAAATCAAATACTGTTCTTGTTTTTTTAATTGAATTTGATGTCGTTCTTGATTATTGCATTAGTTTTCAAGCTTTGATTGAATCATTTTTAATCTGCAAATTCTGTGAATTTTTCTGTTTCCCTAATTTCCAGGATTATTGTGTATGGAACGAGCTTCACACTGGAAAAGGTAACACTTTAAGCCCTGTATATATTTTTAAATGTTACATGCAGTTAATTCTTTCATTTGTGGATATTTTATACTGGTGCTGATTAATCATGGATTTTGTTTTAAAATAGGGTCTCAGATCATATATTATTGTAATGCAGGGCAGTAGCATGTTCAAAATGTAACAACCCTTTCCGCATTTAACTGTTGTTGTGACCTAAAAGTGAGGTTTTTCTTTTTGTTAGTGTCTGATATGCTTGGGCATGGTGTGGAGCAGTCCCATTACTCTATCTGTCTCAGCCGTATGGTTTCGTGATTCAATCATTTCATACTATCTGAAATTCAGATTGCATTGCCCTATTAAGTATGGAGCCACTGATTTTAGATTTCTCATAATTTCCTCCTCTCTCAATGAAGTTTTATCCGTGCAGGAATATCTGCATAGATTTTGTTGCCAGAGGAAGCAAGGAACTCTTTTAACTGCTAATTGAAATTTCACATTTGTCTGCAGTTGCTTGTAAGGGAGGATGCTTTAGCTCAGTTTAAAAGTGAACTTGTTGTCACTGAACTTGAGATTCAGGTGATGCCTATTAACTCTGTTTTGTTCCCGAGTTTAGTAAAATGCCTATTGACTTGCTGTCACTGAACTTGAATTTTACTAATTTGTATAAATGATCTGAATCCGTTAGATGATTTAGATCAAGAAACAGTATTTGATTGTGGGAATTATAAATTTTCGAACGGGATTAACATTTAAAACAGAATCTAAATCTTTTGTAATGTTATACAAATTGGAAGGTCCGCTCTTAGTTGGTTAACTAACCAATGTAGGCTGATTTGTGGATTTTGCAGTTTAGCATGATGCATTGCATGAATTATTCGCCAGTTTGGTTATCACATCAATTTGTTGTTGCCAACTTACTTAGCAGCCTTCTAAAACTATTCTGATGTTTGAATATTTCAGGGAACCAATACAATGGAGTGTCATACAATGGGCACATCAACGCAAAGCTGCTAAGTTAGTTGAAAATTATCAGCTTTTAGCCTTTTCCTTCCTCTTGAAATTTTGATGGTGGGAATTTCTGACCTTTGACTCCTAAGAATTTCCTCCGTCCTCCTGCTTCTAATTGCAAATGTTGTCTACCAAGATTATAGTTGATAAATTATATCAAATAAGAATGAATAATATTTTGTTATTGCCTTGACATTCAATGCAGTGACAAACACATGTCATGGTTATGTTGGACAAATAGGAGTTCAACTGTGGCAAACATACATGGATTTCAGTATAATTTGGTTCCGTGGTGTTTGAGGAATGGTTTTCGTAAACATGTCATGTAAGGATCAACAATGTTATTTGAAACGAGGCATACATTATGCCCAATGGAGAGTACTTTGTTTGCCTACCACTCTTGAGGAAGAATTTTCATCACTGCATTCAAACAATTTGTCAAAGGGTGATAAGTATGAATCTGAGGATTCCTCAGAAGAAATTCCTGAACAACCGATTGACAATGATCAGGTATGTCAACACTTTCCCATTATTACTTATTATTCTCTTCTCATAGTTCTCTTATAAGTGTTGGTCTTCCAGGTTTTCAAGGGTTTGTCTTATTCCTTTTGTTTGCTATATGGTTCTTTTCTTAACGCTACATATAATTTTTTTGGATAGCTAAAGTCACTTCTGGCTGATGCTGAGAGAACAAAGCTCTTAAGGAAGTTGAGTGAGGCCAATCAGCATAACCGGTATCTCAAGCATCAGGTCTGTAACTACTATTTTTCCAGATTAGCTACTGCATCTTTTAGCCTTACATGTTTTAGTATTTGAATATATTTCAGGCTTTCAGCATACATATGAATAGTATGACTTAGGGGAAAGCAAAAGATTCTACTTTATGCAATAAACAAACTACATAGATACCTTGGGAGACATGCATTTTTTTGTAAGGTAAGTGACCCCAAGGAGTAGAACTCAGAACATGCATTAAACAATCAATAATGTCAATTATTAGGATACCTAGATATACATTACATGACATGTTTTAAAATGGGGTAATACTCTTGTATAAATATTCCAAATTAATTATTAGTGATAAGAAGAAATAAGGTAGATTTTGTAGCCAGAGGAAGCAAGGAACTCTTTTAACTGCTAATTGAAATTTCACATTTGTCTGCAGTTGCTTGTAAGGGAGGATGCTTTAGCTCAGTTTAAAAGTGAACTTGTTGTCACTGAACTTGAGATTCAGGTGATGCCTATTAACTCTATTTTTAATAAGAACAATGAAATGAAAATGAATAATGACTGAATGATTGGAATTTGATTGAAAGGATAAAATCAGAGAAGCTCCATATGAGACTTCCTGCCCAAGCTCTCAAGAGCCGATTACAATTCTGGTAAAATAACAAGATAAAACCCCCCTGCATGACTATCCCCCCTATTAATATCTTTATTTAGATTCCCCCTTAACAAAATAACTAACTGCATCCATCACTGCCCTACACGTGGCCTCCTTTTGTAAACAATCCATTTGCTGGGTTTGTTGGGCTGCTCATCTAAGGAATTGGGCTCAGTAATAAGATCCTTATCAATGGCCGCCTCTTGAAGAACCAGCTTGTCCTCAAGCTGGAAAGAGGGAAATTGACGTTGAACATCTGCTGCATCTTCCCAAGTTGAGTCTTCAACGGAACTTGCTTTCCACTGGATGAGCCATTGCTGAACTTGAGCTCCATTTTTTGAAACCACGCGTGTTGCTAAACACTTCTCTGGTGTTTGAGCAAAGCTGGAGTCAACAGACAACCCTTGAGGAAGGTTTGGCTCAACGGTAACATTTCCAACAGCCCGTTTCAAAAGCGAAACATGAAACACCGGATGAATCTTTGCCGAGTCCGGAAGTTGAAGACGGTAAGCCACTTGCCCAACCTTTGCAACAATAAGGAAAGGACCATAATATCGGGCTGCCAATTTCTGATTAATTCTCCGAATGACAGATTGTTGGCGGTGGGGGCGAAGCTTAAGGAACACCCATTCTCCAACCTCAAAATTGACATCTCGTCTATGCTTGTCAGCTGATGCTCTCATCTGTGTTTGAGCCCGATCCAGATGATACTTAAGCTGGTGGAGGGCCTCATCACGGTCTTGAAGGTCTTGTTGGACAGCTGCACAACGAATTTCACCTGGAATATAACGAAACAAGGTAGGAGGGGGACGACCATACACAATTTCGAAAGGTGTGGTGTTGATTGAGACATGGTATGCGGTATTATGCCAAAATTCAGCCCATGGAAGCCAGTAGGACCATGATTTTGGCTGGTCTACAGCAAAGCACCTTAAATACGTCTCCAAACTCCTGTTTACCACTTCAGTCTGCCCGTCGGTTTCAGGGTGATAGGCGGAACTGAATTTTAATTCGCTACCCTGCTTTGTAAAGATCTCCTGCCAGAACTTGCTTAGAAAGATCGGGTCCCTATCGCTCAGAACGGATTTTGGAATTCCATGTAAACGGATGACCTCTTTAACAAAAACATCAGCCAAAGAGCGAGCCGTGTACGGGTGTTTAAGAGGAACGAAATGACAGTATTTGGAGAGGCGATCAACCACGACCAGAATGGCTTCGTAACCTTTTGATTTGGGCAGACCCGTAATAAAGTCGAGAGATATATCCTCCCATATGGCGGAAGGAATAGGAATAGGTTGCAAGAGGCCAGCAGGAGCTAAAGTAGAGGACTTATACCGCTGGCACACGTCACATTCTTGGACATATTGCTTCACAGATTTTGTCATACCAATCCAATAAATATGAGCAGCTAATCGCTTATAGGTACGAAGGAACCCGGAATGGCCTCCACTTGGGCTACAATGGAATTCTTTTAACAACTTGGGTATCCATGGTGAAGAAGACGGGAGAACCAGTTTATGTTTATAGTACAACTTCCCTTCAACGAGAGAAAAATTTGGGCGAGAATGGGGGCGTTCGGTGAGATCTTTAATTATCCGTTGCATCTGATCATCTGATTCAGAACCCTCTGTAAGGCTATTGCCATCCAACCACTGTGGAAAGGAGATCATTGCATTCAGTTCAGATCCCTCATGAATTCTAGAAAGCGCATCAGCTGCTCGATTCTCACTTCCAGGTTTGTAAGAAATTGAAAAATGATAGCCCATTAATTTTGCCAGCCAATTTTGTTGGTCGGGGGTGGTTATACGTTGCTCTAGTAAATGCTTTAAACTCTTCTGGTCGGTAAATACACTGAACTGTCGCCCCAGAAGATACGGTCGCCAATGCTGAATTGATAAGGCTAACGCCATTATTTCTTTTTCGTAAGCTGATTTGGTTAGCGTTTTCTCAGCTAAAGCTTTACTGAAAAATGCAATCGGCCTTTTTTCTTGCATAAGAACAGCCCCTATACCCCGTCCCGAGGCATCACATTCGATCTCAAAAGGTTTCGAGAAATCTGGAAGTGCTAAAACAGGAGCAGCAGTCATTTGTCGCTTTAATTCGTCGAAAGCAGCCTTAGCTTTTGTATCCCAATGAAAATTGTCCTTTTTTGTCAAATCAGTAAGTGGTTGTGCGATTTTACCGTATCCACGGATAAACTTCCGATAGTACCCGGTTAGCCCAAGGAAACCCCGCACTCCTTTGACATTCATCGGTACTGGCCAATTGGTGATTGATTCAACCTTTGATGGGTCCATTGAAACTCCCCTTTTGTTAATCACATGCCCGAGGTACTCGACGGATCGAATTCCGAAATGACTTTTCTTCTTATTTACCACTAATTCATGTTGCTGAAGGAGTTGAAGGACTGAATTCAACAGCCGTACATGGTGCTCCCACGTTGGACTGTAAATAAGAATATCGTCAAAAAATACGAGCACCCCATTACGAAGTAGGGGACGAAAAATTTCGTTCATAAGTGCTTGAAACGTAGCAGGCGCGTTTGTTAAGCCAAATGGCATAACAAGAAATTCGTAGTGACCGTCGTGAGTCCGAAATGCCGTTTTTTCCACATCTGATTTTCTAACTCGAACTTGATAGAAACCAGATTTAAGATCGACTTTTGAGAAAAATTTTGAACCATGTAACTCATCCAAAAGTTCTTCAACTACAGGTATAGGGTATTTGTCAGGGATAGTTACCTTGTTGAGAGCTCGATAGTCGATACATAATCTCCATGAAGCATCCTTCTTCTTGACCAATATCACGGGACTGGAAAAGGAACTTTGACTGACTCGTATAACCCCTGTTCGTAACATCTCATTGACTTGCCTTTGAATTTCGTCTTTTTGAGCGTGCGGGTACCGATAGGGCCGTACACAAATTGGTCCTTGACCCTCATAAAGATTAATGGTGTGTTCGATAGCCCTTTCTGGAGGTAGACCCTGGGGTTCTTGGAACAAGGACATGTAATTGGCTAAAAGATTTTCGAGCTGCCTTTGTTGGGGTGGGTCTAGGTTAGAAGAGTCATGAGTGTCAGCTGAAAGTTGAACTAATAGCCCATCTAGGCAATTACGAAGAGAGATTTGGTTTACAAGTGGAGAATTTATTCCTTTAAGTTTCACTGACATGCCATGTTGCCAAAATTGCATTTCATGTGTCTGCCAATTGAAGAGCACATCACCTAATTGTTTCAACCAAGCAATACCAAGTATGAAATCTAGTGGCCCAAGGTCATAGACGAGCGCATCAACTTGGCATATGAATGAACCAAATTTCAAAGGCACATTTCGACACTGGTCAGTAACCCACACTCGGTTTCCGTCCCCCAAACGAATTCCCACTGGTCCGACAGCAGTCAACTCGAGACCTAGGGCACGAGCTAATTTCTTTGAGATGAAATTGTGTGTAGCACCGCTATCAACGAGAATTAGGGCAGGGTACCCATTGATTTCTCCCATTAGCTTCACTGTTTTAAGTTCAGTCGAAGGAGAATCGATTGCCACACCACACAATTCCAGAGATTGACACTCACCATCAACAAGGGTTTTTCCGATTTCTTCAGTTACAAGAGTACATACCTCGCCATCTTCATTTACCTCTTCTCCTTCAGCAAGAAGCATAATCCGCAACCCTCCAGCAGAACATTTGTGTTGGGGAGAGTATTTTTGACCACACCCAAAACATAATCCTTGACGACGTCTCTCTTCCCACTCTGATTTGGTCAAATGACGAGTTGGGCTACTGTTGGATGAAGGCTGGGCTTTAATTGTGGATGGGCTTGTTTGTAAAATGGGCTTAGTGTGGACATTGGGCTGTAATGAACGGTCTGGTTTAGCATATCCCTTCCAGTTTGACGTAAACATGTGAGTACCTCCGGTGCTTGTCGCCGCCTTATACCTATTTGTCTTCTCCGATGAAGGTGCAGTAGCGATCGATACATGCCTTGCCAACTCCATTGCTTGGTCACACGAGGTAGGGTTCAGCGCTCTCACCCAATTTCTTACCTCGTTTCTTAACCCCCGAAGAAACATCCCTATCGATTGCTCTTCCGACTGATCGGGAATCAAAGCAGACAAAGCTTCGAATTCTTCAATATACTCTTCAATATCCCCTTCCTGGAACAGAGATCCCAAAGCCTCATGTGCATTACGAAATTTAGTACCACTGAAACGAGTCATAAGCTTAGTACGAAATTCAGACCAATCCAGACGTGGGTGTTTGTACAAGAGGTTAGTAAACCAATTCAAGGCAGCACCGTCCATGCACATTTGGACGAGTTTAAGTTTTTGAGGGTTGGGAGTGTTGTGAACCTGGAAGTATAGATCAGCCTTGGTAATCCAACCACGAGGATCAATCCCATCAAACAATGGAAGCTTCACTTTAGGCAGAGAAAAGAGGGAGTCGTCAAAGTGATCGTCACGCACAAACCCATCAAGGCCTTTAGTGCCAGAAGCAGAGCCTTCATTGAGCACAGAACCATCTTCGAAAAACCCAGGTGGGGGATGTTTACCTTGCTTCTTAAAAAAACCAAACATCATCTTCTCAATTGAATCAGGCAATCCATTGAGAACCTCCTTCAAGGAGGAGACAGAGATTTTGAGATCCTTCACATCAGCAGAAAGGTTTTGTATCTTCTCATCCTGAGCATCAACACGAGCTTGCAACCTTGTAGTCATTGATGGTGCCTCTGGTTGACCCATTTCGATTTCCCGGCAATGGAACCAATTAATAAGAACAATGAAATGAAAATGAATAATGACTGAATGATTGGAATTTGATTGAAAGGATAAAATCAGAGAAGCTCCATATGAGACTTCCTGCCCAAGCTCTCAAGAGCCGATTACAATTCTGGTAAAATAACAAGATAAAACCCCCCTGCATGACTATCCCCCCTATTAATATCTTTATTTAGATTCCCCCTTAACAAAATAACTAACTGCATCCATCACTGCCCTACACGTGGCCTCCTTTTGTAAACAATCCATTTGCTGGGTTTGTTGGGCTGCTCATCTAAGGAATTGGGCTCAGTAATAAGATCCTTATCAATTTTGTTCCCGAGTTTAGTAAAATGCATATTCATTTGCTGTCACTGAACTTGAATTTTACTAATTTGTATAAATGATCTGAATCCGTTAGATGATTTAGATCGAGAAACAGTATTTGATTGTGGGAATTATAAATTTTCAAACGGGATTAACATTTAAAACAGAATCTAAATCTTTTGTAATGTTATACAAATTGGAAGGTCCGCTCTTAGTTGGTTAACTAACCAATGTAGGCTGATTTGTGGATTTTGCAGTTTAGCATGATGCATTGCATGAATGCTTTCTCGAAGTGGTTGGTTTGTAAATAGCTGAAGGTCATGTATATAAAGCAAAGATAATTTTATCAGTTAACACTTTAGCCTTGAAGTTTAAATAGTATATAACGATCGCGAGTAATCCAAAACAACCATTTCGAGAAAGACGAGAGCAGTTGGCAATCAACCAAATGATGCTTTAGGGGATGCATTGATTGCTGATAGTTATTAGTTAATCTTAAGAAAATCTTTGCACTAAATCATATAAACTTGAAAATTTATGTTTACAGTGGTTCTAATTCTGTTTACAGCTGTGCAGATTTAAGCAAGACTTTAATAGAGTTCCCTATATTAGCAAGGCAGTCATGAAAGCCACTGGTTCTGGTAATGCTTTTGTGAATTTCAAATTATGATTTCATTAATTGACCTTGCATATTGTTTTTCTATTCTGTCTCTCGTACATTTTATGAGTTTCTGTTGGGAAACTCATAAAACCACTATCATAACTGAACATTTTATGAAAATAAAATATACCAGAACACCTGCACTTTCATTAAGAAGTTGGTTATGAAAATAAAATATACCAGAACACCTGAACATTTTTATAAGAGAGCATTGGTTCTTTGGGGTGATTATTGTTTTTCATCTCCTTTTGATATTTGGTTAATTTCTGGCTACTGTTATATATATTTAGGGGGGAACTCTTTCTTTATGTTTTCTGTTTTGTTTGGAGATTCCCTGCAAATGCACTTGGTGGACCCTCATTCTGTATTCATTAGTTATATGTTAATTGAATGGTTGGAGAGCAATTACCAATTACTGTATTTAAATTGCATTTAGTTCCATCATTATCAAGTTACTAACAAATATTTTTGCAGGCATTGCTTGAATATGAGAAGTACAAGATGATCATCGGGGAGCTGCCATTCACTGATGCTTCTTCTGCAGAACCTGCTTCTTGTGGAAAACAGGTATCTCATTTATTGGTTAAAAAGAACATTATTATTGAAAACCTGTGAGTTTACATATTCGTTACATAGTTACATACCTGTTTTTCTTACATTAATGAAAAATCTTGGTGTTTTTTTTTGTTGAAATGCTTTGGTTCTATCTGTAATTGGACAAGTGAAAATTCAGCCTCACAATACTTTGAAGGATAATGGATGCTGATTTGGAAGTCGAACTGAATGGGCAAACCTTGCTTTTTGACATTAGATGTTCATCTTAACACATTTAACTTTTCCATCGATTCACAAGTTGGTCTTTAATCCTCATCAGCGTCCAGTGAAAACTGCTGTTTGTTTATGTATTGAATATTGATGACATGACAAATAAATGCAACACCTACTAGCCCTCATTAGATGCTTTCTCATTACTTGAAGTCTTTGATAATTCGTTCATCCATAATTGGACTATGTTTTAATTAATTTGACTTGAACACACAACAGAAAAATGATAAGAAATAAGGTAGAAACGTTATATGCATAATCAAATTAAGAGGGAAAACTTTAAGGGGGCGTTTGGTTCGCGGATTTCCTAGGATTTCCTGGGATTTGCATTTAAAATCCTGTGTTTGGTTCGCAGATTTCAGTAAGGATTTAAAATCCCAGGATTTCTTAAATCCTTCCATTCTTTGTTATTTAAAATCTCAGCCTCCCCCTTAGGATTTTAAATCCCAGTTACCTTGCATTTTTCAGATTAACAAATTTTTTCTATAAGATAATGCAAATTCTTTGACAAAATCCTGACAAATGCAAATGCTGCATAATGCAAATCCCAGATAAAAAAATCCGCGAACCAAACGCCCTCTAAGTTCTTTGTATCATATATTCATATCTACATGAAATATATAATGTATTAATATGATAATCATAGTACAACCATAAGAGAAATGTTCTTGTCAAATGAAAATAATGGTGTTGGATATTTGGCTCAAATGCAAGGCATTTTGGAAAAGAACCATGGGTACCCCCAATTAGTGGTATACCAAGCACTTTTTAGTGTCATTTCATTTCATAGCTGCAAGATGGCTTCTTATCATTCTTTTATATTGTGAATTCAATTGCATGTACCATCTTTTAATCAACAAATAGTATCTACTCTACAAGATCTATAATTTGTATAAATGAAGTTTTTTAAAATTCATGTAGACTCAAGTACTCAACCAACTATATAACTTGAATTTAATTGTAGTTTGAATAAAATCAAGAAATTAATTGGATATCTCCCATGAAGATAAATATGTAGTTAGGTATGAAATGATAATACTTGTCTTAAAGTGTGAAGGTTTCTTGATCGAAAGTACGTTTATGCACACTATTTTATCTTTACACAATTCATGTGTCTATTATTGTCAATCTGAGTTGTACCCTGTTAGCCTTTTCATTGGCAATTAATTGTTCCTTTAGAGACAGTCCTTAACTGCATGAACTTTTTTTATGGTCCTTAATTGCATAAACTTTTGATTGTAGACCAGTGTAAATCAAACTCCTGGATCAGGAAGGGCCAGGCGAGATGCGGCAGCTCGAGCCATGCAGGGTTGGCATTCTCAGCGTCTTCTTGGTAATGGTGAGGTTGGGGATCCAATCATTAAGGTATGTTGTTATTTCAATTCCTTCGAATTCTGTTCTACGATCCAAACGGTCCCTAAGGTTTTTGTTTCTAATTATTTTTTCTGTACTCTGCAGAGTGTGAATTGCTTAGTGGCTTATGTTGTTGAGTTTAATTTTCTCTCTTGCTATTTATATTCTTAAAAATATGTGTGTTGTAATATTGAGCCGACATCATCACCTTTGTTTTGTAGGATAAGACTTCAAGCACGACAGTAAAGCGTGACAAGCAAAGCATTGGTACATTTTGCATCAAATGATAGCATAAACATCTTTGACCACCTATATTGCTCTTTGACCTTTTCCCTTGGCTATTTTGGCCAGGTTTGCTGAAGCGAAAAAAGCCATCTTCAGTTGAACGTGCGGTCGAAGTTGCACGCATGAAAGCTTTAAAGCCACAGTTAAGATATATTGTTACTCTCTTGGTTTTCTTATTGGGTATCATGTTTGTTGGTACAGTGGTGACACTTGGAACTCTAATTAAGACATTATGATACACAACATAGGTTTAAGTGAACATTTCATTGTTGAAGAAGCATGTCATTAGTTTCTTTGTAATAAAAACTGTCACTGCTAAAGAGAACGACCATGTTAAGAATCATAAGATCTCGTTAAGTATACTCAAAATTCTTGAAGGGAAGGGAGTCAATGATGGTGGTTTTGTTGAAAACGTTCTATACATTTATTAGCAGCTTCTGATCTGTAATCCCAGGTCTCTGAAATGATGAATCCCTTGTTGATACATTTAAAGCTGATCTGGTGGCCTCTGGCAAAGGCTGAAACAGGGCCTGCTAAGACAGAACTGGCTAATCTGGTTTAGATTTTTATGTTCTTGAAAAGCAGAAAATATCCTGCTTTAAGGAATAGCGATAAATTCTATCATTTTTGTAGAGAAAGGGATGGGACCTAGAAAGAAAACGAACTTGGGAAATAAAAAATAGAGTTAATTGCGTCAAAAGTAAACCTATTGTGACATTTTTTTCAATTTAGGTAACGTACTAAATTTTTTTCTAATCAAGGTAACATACTTTCCAAATCAAGTCAATCAAGGTAACCATGTCGAATTGAAAAGTAAAAATTACTAACGTGACAGTTCCTTTGTCCGGTCAGCAATTTTTATTTTACAGAAATGACACTTCTATACTATATATAATAAGAAAACAACTTGGAGTTTCTGGACCATTGGATGGAAATAAATCAATGGTCCAGATTAATGACAACTCATAATTATTTATGAAATGTTTCTTATATCCTTAACTAAAATAAATAATTACACCTATGTCATATATTAATTTTTAGAATTTACCAAATTCAACTCATAATTATTTATGAAGTTACCAAATTCAACTCATTACCTATATATGGATTATTAGGGTTATATTTTTGTCTCCAATGGGTCAAATGAGTATATTATAAAAAATTAAATTATAATTAAAACTGGTTGAAAGTCACATAAAGTGTGTTCAAGTGCATATAATATAATTTGCCAATAATAGACATGGATATTTTATGATGTTCAAGTCCTATCTGTATTAGTGACAATTAGTGCCACAAAAATATCAAATTGACACATGACGTAAAATTAGTGACAATTAGTGCCACAAAAATATCAAAATGATAAAAACAAACATTGTAAAATATAATTTTACAAGTAGGGTCTATCCGAAAAAAATTATTGTAATATTAATTAAGTAACTTAATTTAATTTACCCATGTGTCCGTGGGTCATAATCTAGTTTTTATAATAAAATAATAATAAACTGAAACAGTGAAAATATATTGGTTTTTGTATAATGGTTTTTTTATTATTATTTGTGTTTTAAGATTTTGATTGGAAAAAAGCATATGGATCTCGATTCTATCAATGCAAAAATAAATTAAGTAAAATTTAAAAATATAAACTGTTAGGGAAATTAAGTCCAATGTATCTCTCTATCATTTTTACGTTACACTATAAAAATATATACAATTTATTACTTTAAAAATAAAATAAAAATAATATAATTTATCATTTTATAAAATATATATTATTTTAAATTATCTTATATATCTATCTACTTAATAAATTATTTTATTAAAATCTAAAATTATATCAATTAAAAATGTAGCATCCCACTTTTACAGCTGTTGGATATGTAGTTTAATAATATTTTGTGTTGACACAGTGATTTCCCGATTAGTGGATTTATATGTGTCGGGATCGAGTATACATGGCACCGAGTTAAAAATTTAGCGGATTAATTATAATTATGAGGTCACAAGATTAATTATATTTATTAATATTGATATTCAAAAATGTGATGCCGGGCTCGAGTAATCGGGTACCGTAACTTACTATGATTGGAAACATATATAAGTGCTTTGAAACTTCCTTGTGTTCCTTATGTGCGTATTTTGTACGTGTTGGAACAGAAAGAAGAGCCAAGATCAGCAACTGATGTTGCAGATTCTCTCGATTAGTCACATCGTCTTCACTTTAGTGTTCTTCAAGTTATAAGGTAGGAAAGCTCTTGAATTGGATGAGTTAATCATGTTACGAGCCGATACATGTGTGGGAATTGGACATTTAAGCTTGTAGGTAGTCGTTATATATTAAATCTATGAGTTTGTTTTATGCTTAAAACTGAGTTTTTGGAATTGTTTTCCCCTGGGAAGAGCAGAAGCGAATAATAAAGCAGACCAGTTTGCCTAGTATCGCGTCCGGATCCCTTGAGTGCGGCTGTGATGAGTTATGAGGCGGTGTTAGACCGAGCACAGACCGAAGTGGGAGATCGGCCGCGATCAGGCTAATTGGGCTAGATTTCAGTTTTGGGCCATAGGCCCTAATGGACTAGAGTTTGGGGCTTGATTCAGTTAAGGGATCAATATATGAGTCTGTTACGTGTATTAGTTGGACTTGAATTAATATTGTGGGATCCGTTATGTATATAAGGACTAACAAACAGCAGGTTGGGCTGAGATAGTGACTGTGAGAGATCTGTTAGTAGTAGTCGTTGCTATTCAGGTGAGTATATGAGTTCTTTCTAACACACGTTTCATTTTACGAGTCCTATATTGTTATCTACTTATATGTGATTATAATTGAGAATAGGAATACAACATTTCGGGTATGATTTTATTTCCTGTTATTAATTGTGATATATGTGCATGAGATGAAATACACTCTAGAGCTACCCGCGATGGGCGATTCAGACGCAATACTAGGCAAGCTGAGTATTAAATAAAAATATACATATAGGTTTACAAATAAAATATAAATTAAATAAATATTTAATAAATAAATTGAATACACAAGATAGACGCGAATTAACTAAATTGAGTATATAAAAAAAAATTTAATAAATAAATTAAAATTTATTTTATAAATAATAATAATAATAAGGAATTAATTCATAATTTTTTTTAAAATAATTAATATTTCAAATTTAAAACAAAAAATAAAAATTTGAGAAAAGGATTAAGATTGAAAATAAATTAAACAGTGGAGGAACCAAACTTGTAGTTGAGACAGACAAAATTGTCATTTTTAAAAAGTTTAGAAACAAAAAAACTTTTTTGGCAAGTAAATAGTAATTTGAGAGACTATTACTACAATTTTGAAAGTTGAGGAAATTTTTTTCATAATTTTGAACAAAACATAAGAACCACTTTGTAATTTACTATAATTTAAATGAATGTTTGATATGATAAATTCAAAAGAATAAAATCACGAAAACTGAAAATCTATTTGATGATTGATTTAACTAACGTAGATTTTCAAAATATGCTGCATGACAAAATCTTTATGATCGAAAGAAAATATACAAAAAGGATATTGTTATTTTATAATATAACTAGTTTATGACCCACATGTTACGTGGATATTTTTTATTAAATTTAGTTATATATAATATGCATAAGTAAAAATAACAACAAGAAAAAACAATAATTGTGCTTATCTTTTATTATTTAAAGATAGAAAATAGAGTGTATTTATCTTTTATAAAAATAACAAATTTTAAAAATCTTTTTACAATAATAAGTTGTAGTTATATTTTCAGTGAAACGTAGATGCGTGGCATTTGATATTCTTCTTTATTATATATAATAATAATAATTTCCACAACTAATTTAAATTTATACATTTGGATTTAATTATGATTATTATGGATGATAATGATAGATATTTATTTTAGATAAATATTAATTTAATATGTTACAATATCTAATTTATTACTAATTCATTAATGAAATGTAATTAATTTAATGAAGTAATGAAGTAAATTAAGAAAAAGAGGCGTAAAAACGAATTATTCGTGCATTGTAGAAGTGACACGTGACATGAAATGTTTTGCTTTATTATAGTATATAGATAGATAGATAGATAGATAGGTTAATCAACCCATGTATTACATGAGTTGATTTAGAAAATACATATTTTTTATATTTTAATAAATTATTATAAAATTAATGTATAATTTAAATAAAAAAAGTTGAAAGCTAATTAAATTAAAGATAAAAAATCTTAGTTGTTTGATATTAAATGAAAAAATATTATTATATTGTATTATTAAAAACAGATAATACGTGTTTGCAAAAAAATGTTTCTTTTAATTTTTATTAACTTCACATATGAAATATAAATGTAAGAAACAAAAAATTTCAATTATGTGAATGTGTATATATATTGAAAATGATAAAATATAAAAATGAAATATCTGAAAATCAACAATCAAAATTTATCATATTCACAATTGAAGTTTTATCAATTAAATTTTAAATCTTGTTAGCAAAATAATTAACAAAATATTTTAACTTTATTTACTACACTTCTACATTTAAATCCAAATTTTTACATTTGAATTTAACTATGATCATTAAGGATAATAATGACACATATTTATTTTAGACATATATTAATATAATATTAATTCATTAATGAAAAATTAAAATCAAAATTTAATGTAATTAAGTTAATACCAATTATAATTTGACTCTAATTGACAAATTTCACAAGACCAAGAAAAAAAATTAACTTGAAGTTTTTTTGAAAAAAAAAAAACATGGAGAGACTAAATGGATCACAAAAACCGTGAAAACTTGTCGATTCTTTTCGTAATAAACTCTAAAATTAAATGCAAATTTACTTATAAATAAAATTTTCTACTAAAAATAATTTTAAAATTAATATTGAATTATTTAAAATTTTAATGTGTTTCCTTTATTGCATTTCATGAAACAGGAAAGTATTCAAAATAGATTTTTCTTTAATTAATAAGAGATAAATTAGTAAATATGGAAAAAAGGCGGGAAATGAAAGTTTAATGCGATGAGGAAGCGACATGTGTCATGAATTGTTTTCTTTTATTAATATACTAGATTAATACCCATGTATTACATGGATTGATGTAAAAAATTTGTTTAAATTAAATATTAATAAAGAGGTGGGATCCCTTAAAAACCTTCGAAAAAAAATTTAAAATTAAGATACAATAAAAACCAATAAAAAGATGACATACATGCAAAATCATTGAGTCAATGGTAAAAAATGATGACTCTAAGTCAATGTTTAAGTCAAAGAAGACGACTAAAATGTGATTCAAAATATTTGAATTATTGATTTAATGGTAAAAAATGATGACTCTAAGTGAATCTTTTAAAAATTTTAATTATAAAACTAAATTTTTTATTTTATCGATTTTTTTAAATTATTTACTCTTTAGGACATTTAAACATGAAGTTTATTATTTTATTGATCTTTAAAAAAATTATTTTAGCTTGTTAATGTTGAAAACTTTTAATGAATATTAATTGTAGTTTGAATCATTTTAGGTAACAAAAACAATAAGTTTCAACAATAAAGTTTAACTTAAGTCAATTAAATGATAAGAATGTTACTTAAACTAATGTTATTTTTTATTTTTGGAAATAGAGCGGGAAAATGAAAAAGTTGGGGCATTAGAAAGGTGACACGTGGCAAGAATTGTTTGCAATTATTATAATATATAGATATAGATTATGAGTTGTCATTAATCTGGACCATTGATTTCTTTCTATCCAATGGTTCAGAAACTCCAAATGATTTTCTTATTATATATAGTATAGATTTCTACTTTATTGGCCTGGTATATAAATCTTTGTTTTAGTATAGCTGCTAATTATAAAGATAACTAGTTTATAACCCACGTATTACGTGGATATTTTTTATTAAATTTATTTATATAAAATGTATATGAGTAAAAATAAAAACATACAAAAATAATAATTGTGTTTATTTTTTATTATTTACAGATTAAAAAATAGAGTATATTTATCTTTTTTAAAAATATTAAATTGTATTTATCATTTATTTTTATAAGTTTAATTATCTTTTTAGTGAACGTAGAGGTGACACGTGACATTTGATGTTTTCCTTTATTATACATAATAATAATAATAATTTCCACAACTAATTCAAATTTTTACATTTGGATCTAATTATGATTATTATGGACAATAATGATAGATATTTATTTTAGGTAAACATTAATTTTAAATGTTACAAAATCTAATTTATTACTAATTAATTAATGAAAAAAATAAAGACAAAATTTAATAATATTAAGTTAAGGTGTTAAATTTGGAAAAAGATGTGGAAAAATAAAATTTTCTTATATTGTAGAAGTGACATGTGACATGAATTGTTTTGTTTTATTATAATATATGGGTTAATCAACCCATGTATTACATGGGTTGATTTAGAATATACATATTTTTTTATATTTAAATAAATTATTATAAAATTTATATATAATTAAAATAAAAAAATTGAAAGCTAGTTAAATTAAAGATAAAAAAATACTTAGATGTTTGATATTTATTAAAAAAATATTATTATATTGTATTATTAAAAACAGATAATATGTGTTTGCAAAAAATGTTTCTTTTAATTGTTATTAACTTCAAATATGAAATATCAATGTAAGAAACAAAAAACTTCAATTATGTGAATGTGTATGTATTTTGAGAATGACAAAATATAAAAATGGAATATCTGAAAATCAACAATCAAAATTTATCATATTTACAATTGAAGTTTTATCAATTAAATTTTAAATCTTGTTAGCAAAATAATTAACATAAAATTTTTACTTTATTTACTACACTTCTACATTTAAATTCAAATTTTTACATTTGAATTTAACTATGATCATTAAGGATAATAATGACACATATTTATTTTAGGTAAATATTAATTCATTAATGAAAAAATTAAAATCAAAATTTAATGTAAGTAAGGTAATGTAGTAAATTTGGAAAATGAATTAAAAAAATGGCATAGGTATAATTATTGATTTTAATTAAGGGTATAAGAGACATTTCATAAATAATTATTAGTTGTCATTAATCTGGACCATTGATTTCTTTCAATCAAATGGTCCAGAAACTCCAAGTGGTTTTCTTATTATATATAGTATAGATTACAAATAATAATATTTGAAATATTTATAGGTACTATATATAATAAGATAATTATTCTTCAAAACTACCAAAAATAAAACTACATATGTTTCAAAATGACAAATTACAAAGATAATCTATCTATACTATATATAATAAGAAAACCACTTGGAGTTTCTGGAAAGAAATCAATGGTCCAGATTAATGACAAATCATAATTATTTATTAAATGTCTCTTATACCCTTAATTAAAATCAATAATTATACCTATGCCATTTTTTTAATTCATTTCCAAATTTACTACATTACTTTAATTACATTAAATTTTGATTTTGATTTTAATTTTTTCATTAATGAATTAATATTTACCTAAAATAAATATGTGTCATTATTATCCAAAATGATCATAGTTAAATTCAAATGTAAAAATTTGAATTTAAATGTAGAAGTGTAGTAAATAAAGTTAAAAATTTTTGTTAATTATTTTGCTAACAAGATTTAAAATTTAATTGATAAAACTTCAATTGTGAATATGATAAATTTTGATTGTTGATTTTCAGATATTCCATTTTTATATTTTATCATTTTCAAAATATATACACATTCACATAATTGAAGTTTTTTGTTTCTTACATTGATATTTCATATTTGAAGTTAATAAAAATTAAAAGAAACATTTTTTGCAAACACATATTATCTGTTTTTAATAATACAATATAATAATATTTTTTTAATTAATATCAAACAACTAAGTATTTTTTTATCTTTAATTTAACTAGCTTTCAATTTTTTTTATTTTAATTATATATAAATTTTATAATAATTTATTTAAATATAAAAAAATTTGTATTTTTTAAATCAACCTATATATTATAATAAAAAAAAAACAATTCATGTCACATTTCACTTCTACAATACAAGAAAATTTTATTTTTCCACATCTTTTTCCAAATTTAACACCTTAACTTAATTGTATTAAATTTTGACTTTATTTTTTTTCATTAATTAATTAGTAATAAATTAGATTTTGTAACGTTTAAAATTAATGTTTTCCTAAAATAAATATCTATAATTATTATCCATAATAATCATAATTAGATCCAAATGTAATAATTTGAATTAGTTGTGGAAATTATTATTATCATGTATAATAAAGGAAAACATCGAATGTCACGTGTCACCTCTACGTTCACCAAAAAGACAATTACAACTTATTAAAAATAAAAGATAAATATCATTTAATATTTTTAAAAATAATAAATATACTCTATTTTTTAATATGTAAATACTAAAAAATAAACACAAATATTATTTTTGTATGTTTTTATTTTTATTCATTTTATATAAATAAATTTAATTAAAAATATCCACGTATCTACGCGGGTTATAAACTAGTTACAAATTATAACAAATTACAAAGATAATTACAAATAATAACAAATTATGAAGTATGGAAAGTGAAAAGATTGGGCACCAAGAAAAAGCTGGCGAACGTCCTATATAAAGAAAACCCAAACCCCAGAAATCGATCAACAAGATACCACCAATCCTATTCGTAAATAATTCACTTTTTGTCGATCGGCATCGGCTTCGACTTCATTCAACAACTCTGATCCTCGCAACGCTACAGCGATTCCCGGATTCGATCATCAACAGGTTTGATAGTTTATTGCGACTACGAAATCATCAATATTTTCATACATCTTTCTTACCCTAGGGCTATTTGTAATGCATATGCATCTCAATCGAATCATCAGAGTTATGTTGTTCATCGGACTCCGACAGATGATTGGATCTGATTTTCACGATTCAAGATGGTCGCCCGATAGACATAGGATTAGGGTTTTTATTTTTCTTTTGTGTTATGTGTCAATTATTGTGCAAGTATGATGGGGATGGGGTTAGGGGTTGAGTCGGTTATTAGATTATATTACAAGATGTTTCTTGAAAGCATCTATGGAATGATCGGTTTTCTGGAACGTTTGGGTTCTGCGATGATGGATGCACCGATCGACAGATTTCTTTACTTGTTGTTCATGAGTCGTGGGGTGTATGATTGTGAAAAGAACATGCGGATCTTTTGTACAAGGAAGGTTGATGTCAAATCGGTTATCTTCTTGAAGAGAAGGAATCTGTTCGATAATGCAACTAATTATCAGTGTCTATTTTATTTAGCATGGCAATGAAAGCGGATAAAAGATTCTCAGTGAAGACAGACATGTCTGTGTTCAAGAGACTTGGAAGGGGAAATCAAGAAAACATGGCAAGAAATCATCAAGCAATAAGCAAGGTTTGCAAGTATTGGTTGGAAGGAAGATGCACTAGAAATCCATGTAGATTTTTGCATCCAGACGTGGCAAAGCCTAATAGTTTTAAGTATTCTTGGAAGAATCCTGGTAATTTCAAGTCAGAGAATTCACCTCCCATTGAGAAGGCTCGTCGAATTGCGTTAAAGAGCAAAGTGGAAAATGGCCAAAGTCAGAGCGTGTCTAAGACTCAAAAGTTGTCAACCAGTGAAGTGAAAGTTAGTCAATGTAAGTCAGAGAAGAATGCTCATCAAATTGTTTCAAAGAGTGAAGTGGACAATGGCCGAAATCCGAGTGTCCCAAAGACTGAACAGAAGTTGTTGACGTGTGATGTGAATGTTAGTCAAAGTAATAGCATCACGAAGAAACATACGCTGTGTCATTACTGGGCGACTGAGAATTGCACGAAAGGCGAAATGTGTGAGAATTTGCATTCATGGTTCTATGGTGATGGCCTCTCAATGGTGGCTCGGTTGGAAGGGCATATAAAGGTAAACACATGGGAATAGTTTTTGTTTTTTAATCTAGATTATGAACTCGTTTATCAATCTAGGTTTTGTATTTAGGACATAACCGGGATTGCCTTGCCTTCTGGATCCAACAAGCTTTACTGTGGTAGCAAGGACAAATCTTTGCGAGTTTGGGACTGTAATAGTGGACAGGTTCGTTTGAATTTATTGAATCACATTTGGCATTGTGAAATTTTATTCAGCTCTCCTGTGCTTATCATGATATTGTTTTATCTTTTGGTTGAACAGTGTGTGGGTGTCATTGAGTTTGATTGTGAATGTGCGACTTTGGTTAAAGAAGGTCCATGGATTTTTGCTGGGCTGCAAGATATGATTAAGGTAGGATTATTCGTAGCTCGACTCATCAAATGTATATAGAGTTCTATTGTAAGGCACTTGGCAAAAGATTGTGGCTATTGAAGTTGCTAAATGGGTTTGTACTTGTGTGCTTTAGGCATGGAACCTCAACACCCAACATGAACTCGTCATTCGAGGAAGTGGTGGCCGGGTTAATTCAATCACGATGTTCAATGATATTCTTTTCGCTGGGATGGAGGTAGCACGTCTTAAGTGCTTATAGTCTTTCTACATTTCTTGCATCTTGACATAGTTAGCAAGAATTGTTGGTTGTTTGGTGTAGAAGTTGATACTTAATCCATTTTCTTTGTTTTTTTTTTTCTTGGTGCAGGATGGCACTATATTGTCATGGAAATCTACTTCTGAAACCAGTTTCTCTGAAGTAGCAACGTCTTTGAAAGGCCACACTGGATCTGTACTTTCGCTTGTTATTGGTGCTAAAAGGCTATACTCTGGTTCTGCTGACAATACAATACGAGTATGTTTCTTTAAACACTAGATTTTTGGTAGTCCATTGTATAAATTTTCATACTGTAATTTAGTGATTTACAACACACATCTTGAGTTCAAATTCTTGCATTGTATTTCTGATTGTGGTTTGATTTTTTTTGCAGGTATGGGATGCTGAATCACTACAATGTATGTTTGTTTTAAATGGACATACGGATGATGTGACGGCAGTTCTATGTTGGGATCAATATTTGTTGTCAGGTTCCTTGGACAAAAAGATCAAGGTTTGCTAATACCCCTTATATGTTTGATTAACTGTGGAGCCATGTAGAAACAAGCTTAAGTTCATGTTGCGTGTTTCCTTCAGGTTTGGGCTGCAACCGAAAATGGAAGCATTGAAGAAGTTTACAAACATGACGTAGATGATGTAAGTGGTTGTTAATTTCGCTTTCTTCTTATCAAAATGGTGAAGGCAAACAAAAGATGATGTGATGAATTTTCACATCAAAATTTGCAGGGCGTTGTTGCGTTTTGTGGAATGCATGATGTAGAAGGAAAACCAATCTTGCTATGTTCGTGCAAAGACAACAGTGTTGGATTATATGATCTGCCCTCGTAAGTCTTGTTAACATATAACGCACGGTTAACTTTTGTTGGTTGGTTGTGATTGGAAATCGTTAACGAAATGTGTGTGTGTTTTTTTGATCATAGGTTTGAGGAAAGGGGTAGAGTCTTCTCAAGACGGGACGTTGAAGCAATTGAAGTTGGTCCTGAGGGTCTATTCTTTACTGGTGATGCAGCAGGGTTGGTCTCGGTTTGGAAACTAAATGGAAAATCGACATGCGAGCTTTGTTAAACAATATGATAAGTTAGCTATGTTAGTAGTAGTACTAGTAGTGTATGTACAATGTTTGAAGGATGATAATGTAAATTGACAAATCAGTTGAATGAATGAAAAACTGAGGTTTTTGTCAAATATCTTTCACACTTGGAATTCCATCCTAAATCCTTTGCGTTTAGTTGATAAAAATTTTCAAAATTCTCATTCTACTTTTAAAAAATAAAAAAAAAAAACTTGTTTACTAACTACAATTTCATAAATTTTCATTTTATTTTTTAAAATATCGTTTTTCATACCATCTCTTTTCATTTTATTTTTTAAAATATCGTTTTTCATACCATCTCTTTTACTTTTTAGTTACATACCTTATGTTTCTTTATAATAATCTTCCTCTTGGGATAATTACAAAAATAGCCAACTTTCACATGTTTATTCACTTTTTAGCCACTTTATATACATTTTACCAAAATAGACACACTTTACGTTACCACATTTACGTGATAGCCACAATTTACGTGATTTGTACTTTTTTTTTTCATTTTTTAATGCATTACGTTACAAAAGGTGTCTGGTCACGTAAATTGTTGTACTTTACGTGACCATTTTTGCTCATTCCCCATGAATGTTTGGTGGGATGTCTTGTCACACTTTACGTGACCAAACACCTTTTGTAACGTAATGCATTAAAAAATGAAAAAAAGTACAAATCACGTAAATTGTGGCTATCACGTAAATGTGGTCACGTAAATTGTGGCTATTTTGGTAAAATATATATAAAATGGCTAAAAAGTGAATAAAGGTGTGAGATTTGGCTATTTTAGTAATTATCCTTATTTTTTTAATCACATATCTAATTACCCATCTTATTTTTCTTAAAACTAAAACATCATCGTCTAAACAAGTTTTCACTTTTTATGAAAACTTTTTTTTTTTTTTTTTTAAATTTATAACTTGAAAACTGAAATTGAAAAATAACTAGTTTTCAATAACTAAACGCAACAAGGACTCAGTTTGGTTGGACGAGGGACTTGGTACTTTAAAATCCTATCTATCGCTTGTTTGGTGTCAAAAAAGGAGTTGATTCTATAAAAAATCCCTTAAGCAGCGGATTAACTTTGGATATCAAATATGATGGTTTTCTAAAAATGATATGTGAGTTCTATATTCACATTTTTCATTGAAAATATGGTCATTAACTTTTTGGTTTATTGCCTTGATTTTATTTTAAAAGAAAAGGGATGCTTGGTGCTTTCTAATGTTATTTTCAAGTTCTCTCTCACGCACACAAATCGATCGTCCAGGGCCAGGCCACCAATACCATCATCTTCTATATGTTGGACAAACAGTAACTAGCATGGTTTGAACCGCATCTTCCATTTGTTTTCAATGTAGAGAAGGCCTTTGACCATCTACCACAGTTGTTTCACCGAGCCCTAATGACTCGCTCGATGTTGCTAATAATGTTGAAGATGTTTTTTCTTTTGTTTCAAAAACTTGCTCTTTTTTGTATGGAAAACAAATGACTTGAAGTTAGATCCGAATTATATGGATTGGATTTCAAACCTGGAATCTTTAGCTACCGCTATCTAGGTGTTAATTCAATCATTCTTGTTTGTTAGTTATCTCGAGTTTTGATGGTTCTTGTTGTTTTTTTTTTAGTTTTTGTCTCGTCTATTTTTGTTTGTCCCGCGGAGCTTTGTGTGTTTCAATAAAACCATTTTGAGAAAAAAAAAAAACTGAAGAAATTTTTTATCAACTAAGACGTCAACATCGTCAACGATTTCTTTTTCACTTCAATTTGCATCTATGATTTAGAAGGTTGTGATACAAAAGTGAACTTGAATGAACCAAACTGAGATTTAAATTTTTAAAAAATTAGAATTTGAAAACTAGACCAAAGTGGTACATGTTCGATTTTAATTCATACACGATTTTTCTAACTTCTACAATTAAAAAAAGTAAAAACCAAACCAAAACTAAAACCGATTCTATGAATAGTATAAACCAAATATCAAACCGTATATAACATATTCGATCCCGATTTAAACCATTGAATACTTACCCTTAACATCGGAGCCCATTAATGTTTTCATTTGCACATCTAAAAAACAATATTATTTTCAGTTCTTTAAATTGAATAGGGCTGACATTATTTGTGTTTTGTTACATGATCGATTTTTAGTTATACCAATCAGTCTTGCAAATGTGTTTTCCTTTTTGTGTTTGTGTGTTTGTGTGGTGGGGCATTCAATTCAGAGCATTTGACAAAAAGAAAACTTACATATTGTGTAATCGTTTTGTTTTAAGGTAACTGTTTAAATTAAATAATAAATTTATTTACAAGTATAATACATACATGGTTATAATATATATATATATATATATTAGGGATAATTATAAAAATAATCACATCTCACATCTTTATTCACTTTTTAGCCATTTTATATACATTTTACCAAAATAGCCACACTTTACGTTACCACATTTACGTGATAGCCACAATTTACGTGATTTGTACTTTTTTTTTCATTTTTTAATGCATTACGTTACAAAAGATGTTTGGTCACGTAAATTGTTGTACTTTACGTGACCACTTTTAAAAATTTGCTCATTCCCCATAAAAATGTAATGATTGCTTAAAAAAAATATTTTAAAGTGTGACAAGACATCCCACCAAACATTCATGGGGAAGAAGCAAAAATGGTCACGTAAAGTACAACAATTTACGTGACCAAACATCTTTTGTAACGTAATGCATTAAAAAATGAAAATAAAAGTACAAATCAGTGGTCACATAAAGTACAACAATTTACGTGACCAAACACCTTTTGTAACGTAAGCATTAAAAACTGAAAAAAAAAATATAAATCACGTAAATTGTGGCTATCACGTAAATGTGGTAACGTAAAGTGTGACAAGACATCCCACCAAACATTCATGGGAAAAGAGCAAAAATGATCACGTAAAGTACAACAATTTACGTGATCATACATCTTTTGTAACGTAATGCATTAAAAATGAAAAAAAGGTACAAATCACATAAATTGTGGCTATCACGTATATTTGGTAACGTAAAGTGTGGCTATTTTGGTAAAATGTATATAAAGTGGCTAAAAAGTGAATAAACATGTGAAAAATGACTATTTTTGTAATTATCCTTGTATATTATAATATACTGAATTTAATTTCTTTTACTTTATTCTGCAAAGCTGCAGCAAAACCGAAAACTCCTCTGCGACACGCCACAAATCATATCTCCGGTTACTATACCCTCATCGTCGCCGGCGAGGACAACAAATTAAGTGCTAAAAACCAGGAGAATACGCAATAAATAAATAACCAAAAGATCATTCTGTAGATAAATTAAACAATCGTCAATCGATGATGTTGATATATAGTTAATAACTCATAACCATTAAACACTTCCACTAGGTTTGTTGGTAACTACTCAGTTATTATAACGATACTGAAATAGATCATTTTGAGATCCTCCATGGATAAAAATCATGAATTTTGCCTGTAATTTGAACCTGAACCAAGAAAAACGAAAGCGATCATGATAATTCAATCTGGGTATGATGGATCAACAACGGGAACGTTCTTTCTTGATTAGTTGCGTTGAGTTTTGTGGTTCAAAAGCAATGCACGAAGATCCACAGCATCAACCTCATTTCCATGGCCTTCTGGCTTGTAGCAACCGGTTACCGGATCTGGAACCCACGCAATCGACTTGGTCGATTCTTCGCCACCTTTCTTCATCATTGCAACCACACTTCCTCCCCTCACGACGGTTTCCGATACGCCACCCTGAGATGCCGACGCATATCCACGCCTGTACAAGTAACAATATTAACATAATCACGGATATTAATAGCAAATGGATCAACTACTCATGAGTGAAATAGATCAAAATCACCTGGCAACAACAGAGCATCGATCAAGGATGAAAGATGAGATGGTTTTAGTACAGGAGATGCGAGCCATTGATGGATTGGTGGGACTACAGAAACTCCGATGACGAAATTTCTGCAGCGGTGGCGGTGATTGATGTGGTCAAGCAACGGTTTGTGAAATGGTGGAGAAAGTAACGGGTTATTTATAAAGGAAGGTAGTAGGGTTTTTTGAAGTGTGGGCCTCCGGAGTCCATTAAAGGGTATTGGAGGAAAAACCCGGCGAGAATAAAGAAGATTATCGGATTCGCACCGAAAGGAACCAACAACACAGTCCGAAATCCGGGAAAAGAAGCTTTGGGCGGCCGCACATGTCACCGAAAACTAGACTCACTCTTTTTGATAGTTTGGTTAGATTTTTTTTTTATTTTTTTTTTAGTTTCAAAATCTATTTTATTTTATTACAAGAGTAACTAGATGTCACATGGCACATAGATACAACGCTATTTGGCTTCACCTGAGATTGTCACGTGTGCTTTACAATTTTGGCGTTTAATTTGTTTTTAAACTTTGATTTTAAAATTTGTTTTTTCCAATCTATAAATAATAATAACAGAGTATCTATACTCATTCTTGTGAAGCCACGTGTCAAATCAAATCAAACAAATTATAATACTATACTAACTGATTAATTATTATATTATATAATAAAGGTTTAAAAGATATATAAGAAAATAATTACTATTCATATATATCTATATAGGGGTGAGTTCAATGGAAAACCACTATGCACCTGAAAACTATGAAAACCAACGCCTACCGTCCGATTTGGTGCATTTCATTAAAAACGCGGTGGCATGATCGTAAATAAGGTGATGCATCACACGGGATTTCGATGCATCACGCGGGAAATTTGATGCATCACGCGGGATTTTGATGCATCACGTGAGGAATTTGATGCATTTGTGGTGGTGCAGTGTGACTTTCACAAGTTTTCAGGTGCATGGTGGTTTTCCATTGAACCTCCCTATATATATATATATATATATATATATATATATATATATATATATATATATATATATATATATATATATATATATATATATATATATATATATATAATCAGGTTCATCAGCGCACCTATGAGATTCCAGCGTACCCTAATGTGAATGATCATTCACATAAATATTTTTTTTAATAGACATGTATAAGACAACATTATAAGACTTTTTTTCAAAAGGAGCAACATCATAAATCTTGTGAATGATAAAAAAAGATCATGTGAATGGTAATTCACACCATTCACATGGTGTGAAATGACCATTCACATGGATAACCATTCACATTATTATGCATTAAGCATTCACGTAATTTTTAAGGACACAGAAAGTGTAAATGTATGTGAAATTTATATATCATGTGTATAACATTAATTTAAACATGGTTATGAGAAAAAGAATTTAGAAAAAGTTTTTTTAGGTTGGTACCTTCGGGTGCACTTGATTTCGAGGGGTACTCTTTTGAACCTTATATATATATATATATATATATATATATATATATATATATATATATATATATATATATATATATATATATATATATAGATTGAGGTTCAATTGAGAACTTTTATGCATCGGGGCACCTCGAGGCACTTTTGTGCAACAGATAATCCACCGAGGGTGCACAAAGGGCATTTAGGGAAAACTAAAGACATGATAATTAATTTATTTCTAAAAATCATTAAATGATAATTAGGTTTTACATTTTCAATTAAAATCCCATATTAACTACAATCCTCATTTCTCTCTCTCTCTCTCTCTCTCTCTCTCTCTCTCTCTCTCTCTCTCTCTCTCTTTCTCTCTAATTATGTTCTTCATGATTTTCTTAGTGTTGATGATTTGAAGATGAAGAATAACGATGAACAACGATGATGATGAAAATGAACAAGAGAGGTAACCGATGATAATTATGAAGAACATGATGCATAGATGGATGATGAACGATGAATAATGATAATGCATAGATGGATGATGAACAATGACAATGCATAGATGGATGATGAACGATGAACAACGAAAAATGATGATGCATAAATGGACGATGAACAATGACGATGCATAGATGAATGATGAACAAGTTGAACATGATGCATAGCTCAATGAAGAATATGAACGACAAACACGATGCATAAAAGAATGATGAACAAGTTGAACACGATGCATAAATGAATTTTTGTATTTTTTTTTGTTAAATGCGTCTTTTTTTAACATGATGCATAGATAAACAAGATTAACGATGATATGCATCGATATCCATCATCTTTTTATGAATTTGTGTAATTTTTGTTAAATTTGGAAATGTATCAATTGAATTTATTTGGTATTTATTATATGATTATTTGTTGAAATATTAAATTTAATGAGGTATGCACATTCCCCAAAATGCCCTTCCTTGTTTGTTCCTATAATGCACAAGTTGCATAAAATTGTCCAACTATTTACCCTTTCGCCATTAATCTAATCCATACAATTTTTTGATTTAATGGTTGATATGGGTTCTTTTGTACCTAGATGCATAAAAGTTCTCAATTGAACCTCCCTCTATATATATATATATATATATATATATATATATATATATATATATATATATATATATATATATATATATATATATATATATATATATAATATTTAGACTTATATAAAAATTAATAGGTCATAATAGATGATAATATCATTCTTATATACGTTCGTTTAAAAAAATAATATTTATACATTTATCTTTTAATTTATTATGTTTTATATATATTAAAAATATCTACGTATTACGCATGTAATAAACTAGTAAAATATATAGATCATTGTTTTAAATTTTTTTCCCCAGATACACAGGAAACTATCTAATTGCATTTTCATCGCTCAATCTTCCACAAAAGGTTTAGCATATGAGTTCATTAGTTTCTTCGGTTTAAAATTCTTTTTATCTCAAACCAAATTCAAAACTACATAAATAAAAAATACCAATTATTCAATATACAAAACAAAATACAAACAACCAAATACCAAATGTCATACATGAAACTTTCAAGCATCTCAAATAACCAAATATTAAGTATGCAATCCAAAAAAATATGAAGTTAGACAAACATAAAATATTTTATGTCAAATAATATATATATATATATATATATATATATATATATATATATATATATATATATATATATATAGGGGTGGGTTCAATGGAGAACCTTATGCATCGAAGAACCTTGGAGAACCACAATGCATCGCTAGAAAAACTGAAATGCATCACGTAGAAATCGATGCATCACGCGGAATTTGATGCATCACGTGGAAATAATGTAGAAATCGATGCATCACGCGGGAATTTGATGCATCACGTGGAAATAATGATGCATTACGGGGGAATTGTGATGCATTTGTGGTGGTGCATGGAGGTTCTTCAAGGTTCTTCGATATATATATATATATATATATATATATATATATATATATATATATATATATATATATATATATATATATATATATATTCAAGATCAATGGGGTACCATGTTAGACTGGGGTACCGGGGAACCATTTATAGCCAATCATTAAAATCATTAAAATATTAATATAAATTTTGCTTAAAATTATTTCCCACATTAATTAATGTTGGGGGTAAAAATGATATTGAAAAACTTAAATTTGAATCGAAGATTCTGTGTATCCCATGAA